>CM056950.1:28268615-28868615 GCA_029856935.1 Cyclocarya paliurus | reverse complement strand
TCTCTCTCTCTCTCTCTCTCTCTCTCTGTGCAGTGGGGTTATGTTGTGATCACAACCCCAGATGGCGTTTTGGATCATGAAGAGGCCATTAAAAGGAATGTGGGCGGACAGGTCCTGGGTTATTTTCATTGGAGACCAACCTCGTCGCTTCGACGAAAATGGAAAGAGTTGCTCTAGTATGATCGCAGCTTGCCTACACCAGCAAGAATTTGTCATGCCGGCTTCTTACTTCATTGCAATTTTGTGTGTACCGATTAATGAGAATGATGAACACAAACATGTTCCTTTCTCTACTTAATTTACTGGTGATTCAGTTACCGAACTGTCATAAAAGCATGATCAAATTGGATCCATGCAAAGATCTGGTCCTTTATTACGGAACAATATCATTTTCCCAACAGCCCCGCTACGGGCAGGAGAGTTGGTGCAGAAGACTAGCGCATGCCTGCCACGTTAGCTAAAATTAAAAAAATGAAAAAAATAAAATGAAGGATGAAGATTGAAGATTGAAGAGATGAAAAACACGAAATACGAATGAAAAGTAAGATGGAAACGAAGACCATCTGAGGAGGGAAAGTTTCATTCCGTTCTCCATCGCAGTGTACACGAAGTTCTATTAGGTTACACTTGCACAGAGAACTCGAACAAGGCAAGAGGAAAATTTCAATGGTTAACCCATCATCTGTCTCGCTTGCATCTTTTGGAGATGGAGGAGGGTGAGAATGGAGGAGGGAGAGGGAGGAAACTGGGAATGGGGAAAGGCTCCAGAACACGAATGGTAAAACAAGAACAAAAAAAGAAACGCACCAAAAAAATTTAGATGCACTGTTTCATTTTTCCTACGCGGTGTGCACTAACTTTCCTGCATCCATCATTTTCCTTTTCCCAAAGAGAGATGTGGCGTCTGGTACAATAGATTTCTATGGCAAATTGGTTGAAAAAAAAAAGGAAAGAAAAGAATTTTAAGTCCAACAATTACCAAATGGTATCCTGTAATTCCTTGAATTTAGTGGGGTCTGCCGTTGAAAAATCATGTAATTTAGATCCCAAATAAGAAATATGACCAACTTTTATTTATTTTTACAATAAAACTGGCTTTGACATTAGAAAAGCTAAACACAGAAATGGGTGAACCCATCTGTTTTATCAAAACCTCTGCTTATTCTGGTTTCTTAACCACAAAATAGTTCTTCATGATAAGTTAATGCTTACAAGTAAAAATGCAGAGAGGTTTGGAGAAAAAGTTCAGTAGAGACGAGTGCAGATTGCCATGCCATCACCTACGGAAGCATGTGACAATTGGACACGAGGATCAGCTGCCACTAATTTGTTAAACTCAATTGTCGGCTCCTTCCACTGTTTCAAGTTCTCTGGAACCAACTCATCAGACATTACAACTGTTCCTGACCAGAGTGTGTTATCGTAGATAACCACCCCACCCACTTTCAGTAGTTTCATCATTCTCTCATGGTAGTTCCAACAATTACCCTTGTCCGCATCAACAAAAGCAAAGTCGAAACTCCCTTCATTCTCAGGCTGCAATACCAAATCCCCCCAAAATAGGGAAAAATATGACAGTGAAGAACTTATTGTGGGAAGTAAACCAACAAGCACGACAGAAGATTAAACTGAAAAAGGATCTCATCCCAAAGAATGGATCTGAAGAACCATGTCTTGGCGAGGTTCCACGTTAAAAAAATGCAAGAAAGAAGAAGATGAAGAAAGAAGCTCATGCTTACATTTTGTAATAGTTGATCAAGAGCTGGTAAAGCCTCGGACTGGATGAAATCAATTTTATCTGCAACACCAGCTTTCCTAATGATTGGCAATCCAATTTCAAATGTCTCCCGATTTACATCTATGGCTATGATCTGTAATAGTACTGCAAATTGTAAGTACCTTGATAGTTTAGTAAAAGATACTGAAAATGATCAATTCAAACCTTGCCATCCTCTGGAATTGTAAGAGCAGTCAGGAGAAGAGAGTATCCTGTGTAAACGCCAACTTCAATAGCCTTTTTGGCATTTACTAGCTTCAACAGCATGGCCACCAACTGACCTGCATCTGGTGAAGTAGCCAACCTAGCACTAGAAAATGGCAATCCAAGAATCTTTATGGATTATGAGAGATGAAGAAAAGGCCAATTGACGATTTGATGCTTTAAACAAGTATGACTGTTGGATCGAATGTCAGCCTGTGCAGGCACCATATGTGAGTATTGAACAAATTTCCCGACATTTTCTTCTTCTTTTTTGCCATAATACTCATTTTGGGACAAGTTGGACAATGAATTCCTAATTCTTACTGTGAGACCCAGGCCCGTGGCCCGCGAATGAAGCCAGCCCCCTGGAGAACCAAAAATGGTGCCGTTGGTAAGCATCCCTTCCATCAGTTTGCCTTCCCAATTTGTTTTTCCTTTCTGATTTTCAGTTTTCGCTTGTTCCGTATTTCACTCCCACTTTTCCTTCAACTTCTCAACCGCATCCCTTTTTCTTCACTTTCAGAAATTTCACTATCATCAGACTCTCTCCCTCTCTCTCGCACCCTTCGGTTTCCATTTGTTTCTCTTGCTGCGATATTTGGTGTCTTTAGTTTTGGCTATTGGAATAGTTACAAATCACAGGTTAGAACTTCTCCCTCTCTCCATCACTCTGTTTCTCCCCTATCAGAGCACATCACGCTGAGTTTTCTTTTTCCTCTTTCACGAAATTTCTCCTGAATAGAGTTTTTAAAGTGCAGTCCGTATCTTGTGGTGGATTTTTCCCTGCGATTTTGTGTTGTTGTGGGCTGATAAAGTGGGGTTGATTTATTGATTTTTTATGAGTTTGATGTTGGTTGGTGGATCGGTCAATATTGAAATTGGAATTTGGTATTCAGGATTGAAGTGTGGGCTATCTAGTTTATTATGTGGTTGTTTGAGTTGCGTTAATTTGCCGAAATATAGTTTGAAATTATGATTTTTAATTATTTAGATCGAAGTTGTGTTGTTGGTCATTAACACTTAGTGTATATTATTTTTATGAATAGCTAACGAGACTAATAAAAGTTGAATTCAAGGCATAGCTAATACGATGCAGGAGTCAGGTAAGCGGAGTCCCTATGCTAGGCTTTACACTAATTGTTTAGACTGAGGTTGACTTTCTGAAAATTAGGCATGTTTTGTTATGAAATGAGAACTTGAGAAAAAAAAAATCAGTTGTTTATTTGCATTACTCATAAAATTTGTATGAAAAAAAAATGTTTCTGACATGCATTGTGTAGACATGAGCTATATTTTGTCGTGCTATCTGAAATCTGAAAAAAAGAGCGATATGGAAAATCTGAAAAATTGTGCATTGATTTAGAAAGATGCTCTGACTTTTGTTTTCAGTATGTGAAAATGATATGAATATGTTTCAATACTCTATTTTGTTTTGATATGGTATTTGAAAACCTATGGCATGGTGTACTGATTTTTTATCTAATTTTGTCTCTGCTAAGCTCTGCTCTAGTTGGGTTGGTACCAACTTCTTTGTCTCTGAGTGCACCTACTTTGAAAACAAAGTAGTTTTACGTTGTCTTTCCTGTAGGCACACTCGAGACTCCGAGAGTAATACAGGAAAAATTCACCTTTGTTTTTGTCTTGTTTGGCCACTGGGGATAGCATAGCTCTACCACGGGGGTTAAACATGGTCTCTGCTTTGTGAGATGCTTTGTTTTGATGTGATGATGATGCTCAGGTTATGTTATGCTAAAGTACTCTGGATTTTATATGTTTTGAAAACCATCGCTTTGTTACATTTGAAAACATGTTTTGCTCTTCACACTAACTCTGTAAAATATTTTGCATTGCATACTGTACTCCGTAAATACTCATGTTTGCACACTGGTATATATCATGTGGAGGGTCCAACTGAGGACTAGGAATAAAAAATGTGAGTTTGGCTAAGCTGAAGAGAGGATGTCGAGTACCTTAGGATACAATTGTTAAGAATGATTTATGATATCATTTAGATATTTATTATGTATTTGGTTTAATTGGACTTGAAGTCTTATCAGTTTATTATGTTGAGACTACTAGGAGATTGTGAACCTCACTTGATTTGTGTTATTATTGTAATGATGACTTTGTGGAGTTCATTTTGTGTCTATTTGGAAGATGTGGGATTGCGCACTGTTTATGAAATCTTGGAGATTTTAGATGTGTTGGAAGACAGGTATATAAGTGACAGGTAGTAATTCTCCAACCCATCCGAGTACGGGGTGTTACACTTACACCGATCAATGAGACTGATCACTCTTGATCAGGAAGAATTCAAGCACAAGTATGAATGAACCGGCGAGCACATTTATTTTGCACTCTCAAACTATGATCACCCTTTTCAAATTTTACTCCAACCTACTAAAAAATCAATTGTTTGCACCCCAAACTACCACAAATTATCAATTAATTGTATCCTTCGATCCATCGGACAAGTTAAGACTTGATGCGAAACCTAGGTCACTGAGTGAATGTATGAAGTACCCTTACTACAAATGTTACCGAACTACCTTTAATTTAATTTTTCATATTGTTAGATCAATTATGCAGGTGGACTTGGGTACAAACTGAAAGAAACTGGAACTTTGTGGTGCACATTACCGGATTCGGTAGTTTGAGGTGCAATTTGAAAAACAAATGGTGAGCACATTTATTTTGCACTCTCAAATTATGATCACCCTTTTCGAATTGCAATCACATTTATTTTACAAGGCAACCAGTTTATAATTGAAATGATCTTATCAGGAGTATGAAGTACTCGGCCTAATTGTCTCATCATTTTTTGTTTTTCTTTATCAAGGGAATATTAGAATCGCTCTTAGGGGTCAGCAAGGAGAAAGAATTAGCACCAAGTTAGATATAGAAATGCGAACAATTACCGAGGGTGGCCAGCAGTGACATGCCTTAGCTCCTTGAGAGGTTCTGGTTCACGTGGGTACACACTCGTCTCCAAGAGATACTGTGATATCATTGAGGAATGAGATGATAAATTTAAACAGCAAAAGCAGATCAAGAAGATTATATAATTAGGAGAATAGTTGTAGGTAGTCCGGTAGTCTAAATAGTTCACTAGGTACAAATCTTCACTCTGCAATAAACCCTTTGAAAGTAATTCTTTTGTAGATTGCTCCATTACTTGATCAATAGAGGTCTCTGAAATTTTATCAAAAAATATTAGGATTTAGGGCTATTGGGATCGGGTCAGATCATGCTAACTCGATTGGCTACAATTAGTAAATTGGACAATATATAGGTCAATTTGCAAAACTTACAATATTTAACCTGAACAACTCATGTAAAGTAAATTATGTTTCTACCAATCTAACCTTAAAACTTGAAAAGTACCCTTGTACATGCTATGTGTTTGATGTTGAGATAAGATAAGTTGAGTTAAGTTATGAATAATAGTATTTTGTGAGTCTGATTGAGATGAGTTTAACTTTTTAAGACTGAGATAAGTTTAACTTTTTAGATTGAAATATGTTGATATGAGTTTAATTTTTTTATAGAAAATTGAAAAAGTAGTAGGTCCAATTAATAAAGATGAGTTTAAATAAGTTGAGTTTGGTTTAACCAAACATAAAATGAGAAGTATTGCTTTGAAATGAATCAAATTTTATTATTATTTAAATTGTGAAATGAAAAGTAAGTTTATATTTATTAGTTATTATTATTGATTTTGTCAATAATCTTGGTATAACTGTACATGATTGGCAACAATTTATGCTTATAAGATATGATTGTGTTAATAGATCACTCAAGTCAATAATCTGGATTGATTTAACCCCTTCACATTACAAAAATCAAAATAGGTTAAAATAGGTGTTTTTGAGTCAATCCCACATTAACAATTTATTAAAGGAGTTTTATTAGGAGATGTTTGGAAATAATTTTTATCTTATTTCATCTCATCCCATCTCATTTTCTTCTCAAATATCATTCAAATACAGACTCTTTCAAACTAATTGATCATTATAACTTTCTCAAACAACAAATAATTCAATTTTTTCAAATTTCAAAATAAAAATAATATTAAAAAATTATAATATAAAAATATTTTAACTTTATAATCTTCTGTATTCAACTTTTTCTCTAATTTTCCAAAACCTAATAAATACTTAACTCAAATGTTTATCTCACTAATATTCACAAATGATCTTACTACTATTCACGTAATTCTCATCTTATGATCTCATATCATTCTCCAAGCATCCCAAGACATGACTCAAACAATAAAACTAATGGATCAGATTAAGGTCGAACCATAAGCCCTATTGACCTTGCAAGTGTCCAAATCTTTGGTATAACTCAGTCACTTTTCAAAGTTATCATCTAGTCCACATGAACTATCTCATGCAGTTAGTCCATTCCAACCTAATGTTTTGCATATGGAAAGCCTTGCGAATTCTTCTTTCAATATAGTACTCAAAGTGCAAAACCTCAAGGACTAGTGATGATTTACTCGATCTACAAGTCATTATTCTGGTTTAGATTTCTGATCCTGAATGTATGATCACTTTTCACTCGGCAAAACCTGATGCCCACAAACAAAGAAAAAGCATAGCTGGCCATTTTAGAGAGCAAATTACCTTTGACATGGGGAGGGACCGGATTAGCCATATCAAATATGTAATATGCAAAGTTTCCAGATGATCAAGTGAATGCTTGCCGAGATTATAAACAGAAGTTAATAAATTAGTTTGAACCCACATGCAGATCTATCGGTGAAAATGTCCTAAAACGTTAGAGAGAGAGAGAGAGAGAGAGAGAGAGTACCAATATATTGTGGCGGGAGGAAATGGTGTAAAGTTAGGACGCTGAAATTGAGTAGGAGTTCGACACTTCGACCTACACTAAGTACGCTTTTCCTGTGGCACCGTACTATACACCTTCGGAATGAACAAGCGGATCCGCCCGGGTGTGGGTGATCACAGGCCTGGCAAATAATCAGTTTTAAGCTGGGAATTAATATGGGACCGCTACAACTACCCTTCTTAATTCTCACCTAATTAACCAAAGTTCAAGATTAGAAAAAAATTAACCAAAATCCAAACCTTCTTTGAAATTTTCTTGATCCTTCTTTTAAAAGCTAGCATATATTGTATAATTTGTATGTACTAAAAACAAAAAGGGTAGAGGATACAGGGTGATATGAAATCATTCACAACACAACTATTTCAGTTGCACACGTCTTACATGCACTGTTTGCAGATTCCTTGCTTGCCAGCGAAAAGGGAGAGATATGGCAGGTGGAGCCTGATGATAATGACAGAACATCACGACAAGCTGGGCCTGGGATGAGTTGATGGCATGCAATCCAAAGTATCGTTTCATTTTATAATTTTATCATTATAATTTTTTTAAATTTATACATATTTTATTGTCCAAACTGCACTTTAATATTATAAAAGATATGCAAGCAAAATCTACGTAAGATACTCTCAATAAATTAGTCAAAATTAAAGGATATTTTTAATTAATGTGAGATAAATTTGATTTTGACTATTTCAATTCCCACATTAAAATAGTTATTTTTTCATCATATAACAATAAAATAATATGAAATGAATTTGATTTTAACTATTTTATTCACATCAAATTCCATTATATAGTAATAAAATAATATTACTTTAAAAAATATTTAATTTTTTAATTATTAATTTATTTAATTTTATCATATTTTATCATTCTACATATTATATGTGAAATACTAATCATATTCTAATTAAATTAATGATGTTTCATATGAAATAGATATGAAAGAGGAAAAGAAAATAATTGATAAAATATGTATTTGGTCTATCTATAGTAACCTTCAAATTTAGAAAATATTTTGAAAGTCACTATAGCTTAAGTCTAATTATTTAGAATTTAGCTAATCCATTGTGATCATATTTTGTTTTCTAATAATTAAATCCATATATACTCAATAAATTTAGCTTTCAACTAATCAATTGAGGATGTTCTAACAATGTGGATGACTCGATCGGTAGCATGGATGTTGGCTACTGCGGGTGGGTCCATGCAAAAAGATTTCTTGCCTCAAATCATATATCACCAAAGAATAATGCTACTTTATCCACTCAACTTATCTTCTCATTTTGACACTTCATGTATTTTAATTTTTTTCTTTACTTCATAATTAAAGAAGTGACTATTAGTACGTATTGATATATTTTTATATTTTTTTAAAAAAATTTTAAAATGATTAAAAAATATGGATAAAAAATTTTTAAAAAATGTGATTTTAGCCTAACGGTAAATTATAGTGAGTTACTCTGAGCGACAGAGTAGTACCGCTTATCACCAAAAGATTTGCTCCTAGCAAGCACCAAACCATGAATTTTTATGGAAAATACTAAACCCACCAGGGTTTGCCTCCATAGTGGGTCTCGATAGGTGTTATTTTTTTGCTTAATAATTAAAAAGTATTTTTTAATGATATTGTGAATTTTTTAAAAATATTTTAGGATATAAAAAATGTATGAAAAAAAATCAAAAAAAAAAAAAAAAAAAAAGACCAAATGACTTTCTCAAAAAAATTTGTTGGGCTACAAACTCGGTGGGTACAGCACCACTCAATTTTTATTTGGGGCTAATCAATGTAAATACAACAGGATGTGATTTTTTTTCGTTTTCCTTTATATGGAGTTGGGATCAGCATCGATGGTCTCGGAGCCGATATTCCCAAATTCTTATTAGTACTTTATTGGAATTTGAATACGGATTCCAATTTCAATTCCTACTTTCATAAGCTCCAATCCAACTTTGCCTCTAACTTTTCGAATGGAGTCGGATTTAGACTTTTCTTTTAACTTAATATTTAGTCCAATTTAAATATAATAGATTATTCTTTTGCGGGCTTTCAAGTTTCAAATTTACTAAAAACATGAAAAAAAACAAAAAAAAAACAAATTTCTTACATAAAAAACAAAAAATATAACTTATTTCTATGCTAGACTTATACTATAGTATCTAATTACATGTTATTATATTATACTAGAGTATAACTTATTTATAATTTATTTCTATATTAGACTTATTTGTAGTGTCTAATTACATGTTAGTATATTTTAGTAAATTAATATTATGTGTTATTAACTTATTATACAAGACTTATTTCTATATTAGTATCTAATTTATTTCTATATTATACTTATATTACAGTGTCTAATCACATGTTATTTTACATTAGTTTGGTAGTAATATTGTGATGTTTACATATACTAAACTATTAGTCTATTTATGTTATAGTATATATATATTATTTTATAATAATTAGCTCACACTAGTATATTATTGAATTTTATTATATAAGTTCTAGTTATATAACCATACTAGTAAATATGATCAATATATAAATAATACATATTTTTATAGCATCTATACAATGTCAGAGTTGGAGTTAAAGTCAAAGGATAAAGTCAGAGTCAGATCGGAGTGTAGTCAGAGTTAGCTGGACAACACCTCCAAGTCCGACTCCGACTAGAAAATTAAAAAAAGAAATCCAGTTTTGACTCCTACGGTGTGGAGTCAACATGGAGTTGGATTCAGAGTCAACCAATTAACAACACCTCTAACTTCGACTCCGACTAGAAAACTAAAAAAAACAAATCTAATTCTGACTCTGACTGTATGGAGTCGAAGTAAAATTGGATTCAGAGTCAGATTTTTAAATTTTTCTAATCCCTATATACGAATATGTGTGCATATATCACTAAAGATTTATTTAAAAGCCTTAAGTAAAAAAATTATTAATGAACTCATTTAAAGTTGATTAAAGTAATAAAAAAATCTAATAATATTCCACAAATCCATCACAATGCACAAGTGAAGATAGAAATTAAGAGAAGAAAAATTAAATTTCTTTATTAATTTTGAGATTGAATGTTATAAAGCCTATATATAGACCAAGAATAGCTCTATTAGCCACAAGAGATTTGTTGTCTTCACACTAATTGTTAACTTAATGCCAGTCTAGATCTAATTATGAAAACTGGCATAGTCAAAATAAGCTAGTGGAAGACTTGAAAGGAAAAGTGCAAAACAAAATGTATCTACTTGGATAAACACAAAAGAAAAAGAATAAATATGTTGCAAAAAGAGAACAAGAAATCTTCTCATTGAGATTTGAAAAAAAATCATTAGAATTTGAAATTTTATTAATAAAAATTAAAAAAATAGGGGCAAGTATGGAAAGATTGTTGAGAAAACAATAAAAATTTCAGAAAGCTGGAAAAAAAATGATACTAAAACCAAATAAAGGTCACAAAAATACTCGTTAACAAATAAAAATATTTCAAATGAGATTAATGTGCTAAAAATATGCCTTGCGGGACAACTAATCTTATTTGTGAGCACCTTAAAAAAAATTAGGTACATGATAAGTTTTAAAAAAGAAAAAAAAATGGGGGCCATGGTGCCCAAATTAACATCTAAGGGTTCAGTCCCTGTTCCTATGCTCTTAGGACTCTTCATCCGAGTCGGAAAAAAAAATCCGACCCCTATTGGGAGGGTGTTAGACATGGAGTTGCATGATTAGAAGATTAATAAGATTTTGATAATCACTATTGATAACGCCTTATATAATGATATTGTCGTTGATTATATGAGAAGGCACTACAATAAATTAGATCTTTAGAGACAAAATCTTTTAGGTACAAATTAAATTTCATCCCTAAAAGTACTTATTTGAGATGAAAATTAAATTTTGTCTCAAAATATGGAAGCGGATTTTTACGCATTCAAACAGACAAATATCTGTTTCAATTAGACTTCTGGGATGAAATATAGCGTCTAAAAAAATAATTGTTCAAATGTTCACAAACACGTTCGAATAGTATTCTTATTTCCATTTGAATGTTTACATAACTGTTCAAATAATAGTCATGGCAAGAAAGTATAGACCATTGTGGCGGGGAAAGGTAGAAACCGTTCGAAAGTGATATTTAATCATTCGAATGAATTTTTTGGTGGAAAGTTATAAATAAATCTGGTAAAGATGGTTGCTATGCGGTTCAAACGTCCTCATACACATTCGAACAGTATTGCAATTCACATTCAAATGTTGACATAACTGTTCGAATAATAGTCGTGGTGGGAACGTATATACATGCGATGCTCCTTGAGCAGAAATCACATCTTCGTGGCAGTAGCCCCTGCAGCCTATCTATAAACACCGGCATCAGTAGAAGCTGGATCATGCTCTATGCCATAATCTTGTGTCGTTGGAACATTAATGCTAGCCTTTTGCAAGTGGACCTCGCTCTTGCTAAATGTGATCTTGTAAAAAGAGATCCATAAATCCGAATTGCCAACCCTACTTAGAGGGGAATGATTCACTATCTATGCCAATGTCCAAATCTTCATTACCCATTAACTTAATTTCAAAGTTATCATTTAGGCTACAACTATCTTATGCAGTTAGTCCCTTCCAATCTAATGTTCTGCATATGGTCAGTCTTGCGAATTTTTCTTTCAATATTAAAAAAAAAATACACAAGTCCTTGCGATTTTTGATTTCTCATGAATGTATTGCTTTTTCACTCAGGAAAACAATCAAGTATCTAACTTTAACTAAAGGGCTCCAACAAAATCAAAGAAAAAGACAAGAGTGTATAATCAGAAAAATCTTATGCCCAAATAACAAAGAAAAAGCATAGCTGGCCATTTTAGAAGGCAAGCCTTTAGCATGGGGAGGGGCTGGGTTAGCCATAACAAACATTTAATATGCAAACATTCTAGAAAATCATAGCACCCATCTAGCAAGTAAAAACTACAAAAGGGGGGTGGGTGGGGTAATGGGACAACCGAATCTCAACAACTGGATAAAGCTCAACAAACTAATAAAGATCAAGGTCAAAACAAACATGAAGATATAGATAACATTCCCGAGAGCAAATCTAGGAAATAACAAACTGTCTGTAAATTTAAATATTTTCAAATAATTGTAACAGATTTAGTTTATTCAGAGATATCAATAAATAAAACAGCATGTGATCCTCCTGATTCAAGTGAGGAAAACATTTATTCCGTCTATCTTTATTTTACTCTTTATGGAATCAAGAGTAGAGGTGAAAACCAACCCCTTCGGCATGATTTTTGGGCAAACCCGCCGCCGACCGACGCTTAAGTTCTGGGGGAGAAAACTTGTCGAAACCGGTTGATGGGGAGGAGAAACGCCGACGTCGGCCAATGCTTCATTTCTGTGGCTGTTCACGGTCGATTCTTAGACCGAGTTTCGTCTGAGAGAGTAGAGACTAGAGAGAGCATCGTTCTACTTTTTTTTTTTTAATATGCTATAAATAAAACGACGCCGGCATCGTTTCTGTTGTGTTTAAAACACAAGTATAGGATTAGAACGACGCCGTTTGTGGCACCCCCAACTTCCATGCACGGACACGCACCGAAATTGAGACACCTGGGATGATGACAACACGATCACGCACCCCAACGACACGTGCCGAGTGTGTGAAATGCAACACATGTACAAAAATAAAATGCAGCAGAAAGGTTAAGTCAAATAACTAAGTACCAAAGTTTAATACAATACAAAAATAGTACTGAAATCCACAAGTCAACATAATACAAGTTTCTTGTTCACAAATCAACATCAAATAAAAATAAAAATAAAATATAGAACATAGCCAAATGCCCCTACTCCTCATGCGAAGCCGCATCCTCGGGCTCAACCTCGTCAAAACTTGCATCAAAATCTGCAGTACCAATAAATGGTACCACAGGTAAGTAAAACCCAAAAATACTCCAAGATAATAAATATATTAATACAACTGCCCCTATGCATGCACATGATGACCAAAACACCAAACCCGAGAAAAACACAATTTCTCATAAAATCACAAGTTTCCACGCACGCCAAAAATCACCATTTGGCACATAAATGAAATCCAGGAATAGTTACATTAATTCCAATTTTAACCGTATGTACCATGGCCTCCCCTAGGGACCATCCACATACTCTGGCTTCTTTATTCACTCCACGGGTAACGGCCGTGGAGTAATATACCACGAGTGATGCCCAATTCCGCGCCCACCGCATACATAACCAAGTATCCTCTGATCCCCGCCAGCCTGATGGATCACGGAGTCGGATCGAGAGCGCTACCATCCCGTCCAAGTCCCGAGCAACAGCTCTAGGGGACGACACTCAGTATATTTCGCTCCCGAGTGCCCAGATGAGCTCCATCGAGATAATAACTCATCTCGGCTTGGGGGTGATATACACGCACCCAAAGCCTTTTTACAAAACACAGTTTCCAAAAATACACACCCACGCATGCGTGCACAATGCCATGAAATCAACCAATTACCAACAACCAACAGTTATCAGTAATTTTCAAATAACCAATACAGTCTAATCAGATAACCAAAACACAGTTTATAAAACAGGTTATTGCAAAAATATATTTAAATCTTAAAAGTCTTTTGGAAAAATACTTACAGCGCTTTAAAATAATTTATGGAGGATCACGGAGGAACTGGAAGCACCAAAACAGCAACTCCACAGTGTAAAAACACTGTGGCCGAAATACACAGTGAACTCAAAAATACACGGGGTCAAACGAAAACTTGGGAACGGTAGAGTAGGGCCTATGGGAGATGGTGAAGCTAATGGTAGTGATAGTTGGCCGTGGGTGGCGGCCGAATGGGCGGTAAAAGGCCGAAAAACTCAAATCAGAAATGGAGTTCGATGGGACGGCTCCGGCAACGGATCGGGGCCGGGGATCGGTGAAAAAGATTGTTGGAGGGCCGGTGATGAAGTGGCTAAAAGATGGTGGCCGGAAGTGGCCGGACGGCGGCGGAACGGCGAAGAGAAGCCCGCAGCTTCGCACGGCTCCTGGCGGCCAACGGCGGCGTTAGCCGACCTAAAAATGGAGGGGCTGGGTCGCCGGCGCACGGGGAGTCAAACGGCACCGGCGGTGTCGACCACGGCGGCCGGCAATGGCCACGGTGAGGTGAAAACCGAAACACGTGAGAGAGGAGAGAGAGAGGGAGTCGGGCGAGGAGAGAGAAGTCGAGTGGGAGAGAGAAAAATCTGAGAGAAAAAGGGAAGAAAAGAAAAGAAGAGAAAAGAAAATATGAGGAAAAGAAATGAGATCCAATCCTCACAACTTTTGAGTCAACTGATCCTCAAAATAATTATTTTTAAAACAGTAAAATAAATAATCAATTTAAACTCAACTAGTTAAAGTAAATTATTAAACTCCGACAAAAACATCCATTAAAAATAAAAAGGAATTAAATTGCAGAACACTAATTAAAATTAATCAAACGCAGTGAAATATTTTAATTAAAACAATAATAATTTTAAAACCCCTAAACAACCTAATTTAAATTAAAGATCAATTTAAATCCACAACAATAATTAACAATAAGAAAGCCTAATAAAATAATTTTCACAACTTAAAATATTATGAAATAATATTCTAAAACTCCCAAAATTCTAAAACAAGAGAATCAATCTTTAAATCAATTAAAATTATTTTTCATTAAAATACATTAAAATACGAGGTATTACACCATTCTACTTCAACTTAAGTAAAACGGCGTCGTTTTAAGTACAGAATATATTTTTAAAAAAAATTAATTTATTTAGTCGGCCGATTCAATGGTTTGAATTATGTTTGAACCAACGCCAAACCGGCCGATATCGGTTTTCTTAATTTTGTACCGCACGCCAACTGGTTCTCCACCGGTTTCGGCCGGTTCCGAGGTCGACCGACCGACCTGAGTCTGTCCCTGTCGATTCTACGGTTTGTTGTACAACCCTAATCAAGCGCCACAAAGACATACGTCTCCCATCCATGGCCTCCAATGTATCCTCTACCATCAATTCTTCCTCCAGCAGTTCTTTTTCCTCTGCTGCCATTTCCATTCTCCCCACCCAACTCCATCATTTCATCACAATCAAACTCACCAAAGATAACTATCTTCTTAGGCGAGCTCAATTAATCTCATACCTCTGTGGTCAAAATCTATTTGGTTACCTAGATGGCTCCATTCCCTGCCCACCTTTCACAATTCCTTCCTCTTCCAACAACTCCGTACATGTCCCAAATCCTAAATACATTCACTGGTCACAACAAGATCAAATCATTCTACGTGCCCTACTCTCTTCCCTCACCAAATCCCTTCTCACCCAAGTTATTGGTCTTACAACTTCTAGAGATGTCTGGCTTGCATTAGAGAAAACATTCTCTTCCACTTCCTCTGCCTGAATCCTCAACATTCGTTTCCAACTATCTACCCTTAAAAAGGCTTCCCTTACAATCACCGATTACTTCACCAAAGTCAAAACAACTTTCAGATACTCTCTCTGCCATAAGTCATCCCCTTAGCTCCTCTGAAATCACCTCATATCTCCTTGCTAGTCTCCCCTCCTCATATGACTCACTTGTTACTGCTATTACCACCAAATTAGATCCCATCTCCCTTGATGACCTATATGGCTGCCTACTCACTCATGAAAATCACCTTGAGCAACAAAACACCTCCAATGAATTCACCCTACCCTTAGCCAATATTGCCACCTCCTACCCTAGTCGAGGTCATCATGGTTCACCTTCAAATAGAGGTGCTCCTCACTATGGCAATCGATCTAGAGGTAGGGGGTGTGGATTCCAGAATTACTCACCCCACCAAATGTCACATTCAAACAGACCTCCATGTCAAATCTGCTCCGAAATTGGCCATACAGCTACCACTTGTTGGTATAGATTCGACCAACAATTCCAAACTCCCTCCACACCCAATACTCAAGCAAACATAGCTTAATCACACACACTTCCCACCCCACCTCCTACACCCAAATATGATCAAAATTGGTACCCTGACACTACTGCTACCAATCACATTACCTCAAACCTCAACAATCTTTCCCTCAATGTCGACCTCTACACTAGACCTGATCAAATTCAAGTGGGCAATGGACAAGGTTTGAAAATACATCACACTGGCTCTTCTCTTCTTTATTTAGCTTCAAAATCTTTCTTTCTCAACAAAATCTTACATGCTCCTGAAATCAAAAAGAACTTACTGTCAGTTTCTCAGTTCACAAAGGATAACAACATTTATTTTGAATCTCACCCGTCCTTTTTCTGTGTCAAGGATCCATCCTCGGGAGCTATCCTCCTCAAAGGACCGAGTAAAAATGGCCTTTATCCTCTGCATACTCTCACATCTCCCTCCACCAGTCTAGCTTCTTACATTAGCGAAAGAGTTTCGGTTCCACAATGGCATGCACGCCTCCCTACTTTTCGCACAGTGAAAGAAATCCTCTCAAAGCATCATCTAGTAGTCACCAATAATAAAAGTTTTCAAGTTTGCCATGCTTGTCAATTAGGGAAAAGTCATAAATTACCTTTTCATTTGTCGAATTCTATTTCTTCTACTCCTTTTGAGTTACTATTTATGGATGTATGGGGGCCCTCACCCACCGAGTCTGTTCATGGCAATAAATATTGCTTAAGCATCATTGATGATTTTTCTAAATTCATATGGCTATTTCCTATTGATGCAAAATCAAAAGTTGCACATACCTTCATCAATTTTCAACTTCAAATTGAACGCTACTTTGATTGCAAAATCAAAAGCATACAATCTGATTTTGGAGGCGAATTTCGGGCTCTAAAATCACATCTCCTCAAATCCGGCATCATTCATCATCTATCTTGCCCACACACTCACGAACAAAATGGGTCTGTCGAGTGCCATCATCGCCACATCGTCGAGACTGGCCTCACCCTAATAGCCACTGCCTCTATCCCCCACCAATATTGGGATGATGCCTTCATCACTGCCACCTATCTCATAAATCACCTCCCTTCTCCCATCATTCAACACAAAACTCCACTTGAGCTTCTCTTCAAACAAACTCCAAACTATACCCTTCTCCGTATCTTCGGGTGCGCTTGCTGGCCTTATCTTCGACCATATAACTCACACAAAATGGATTACTGCTCCGATCTCTATGTCTTCCTTGGCTACTGCCCCAACCATCGAGGATATCGTTGCCTACAACTATCATCGGGCCGAATCTTCATCTCCAGGCACGTCATCTTCAATGAAACCTATTTTCCATTCCAACAAACGAATCCCTCCTCTCCCGATTCACAAAATTCTCTCACAAAACTGCCCTCATCCCTCAGTATTTCGCAGCCTCACCCTTCGACATATGATCTCTCTTTTCCACCAAACCCACCGACTTCATCATCAAATGAATCATGCCCTAACTCAAGCCTAAACTCCCAACCCGAGCCCAATCTTGAAAGTCGGAACTTACATCCTATGACCACAAGATCCAAAAATAATATACACAAGCCCAAAAATCTCCCACCTGATGACTCCCACTCCACGGGCCTTAATCACCGAGACCCAAGAAATTGAGCCCACCTCCTTCTCTACTGCCTCAAAAAGCCCACATTGGAGACGAGCCATGAATGAGGAATTTCGGGCCTTACTTGACAACGGCACATGGGTCCTAGTTCCTCCAAAGCCAAACAGAAATCTCGTGGGCTGTAAATGGGTCTACCGAATAAAGAAATGGGTCGATGGGTCCATCGAACGCTACAAAGCCCACCTTGTTGCCAAAGGTTTTCACCAATTACCAGGTATTGACTATGATGCTACCTTTAGTTCAGTGGTAAAACCCACGACCATTCGATCTGTTCTCTCTTTTGCAATGTCACAAAATTGGCCCATTCGACAACTAGATGTCAAAAATGTCTTTTTACATGAAAAACCTACAAGAAACTGTGTACATGACCCAACCTCCCGGATTCTCTGATCCATCATGTCCTGAGTAAGTTTGTTATCTTAACAAATCTCTTTATGAACTTAAACAAGCACCCCGGGCTTGGTTCTCAAGACTCAGCAATAAACTAGTAGAAATAGGCTTTACTGCCTCCAAGGTGGACACTTCTTTATTCATTTTCAGGTCAAAATATGCCATCATCTTTTTACTCATATATGTTGATGACATCATCATAACTGGACCTCACCAGTCTCTTTTACACTCAATCATCGCAAGTCTCCAGAAAGATTTCGTCCTAAAAGATCTTGGGCTTCTGCACTATTTTTTGGGTATTGAGGCCCTACAAGATGATCGTGGACTTTTTCTCTTACAACAAAAGTATATTTTTGACCTGCTAAAGAAAACCAATATGCTACATGCAAAGCCAGTGAACTCCCCCATGTCCACAACAGCCAACTTATCACTCTTCAAAGGTGATCCCTTCAGTGATCCAACTCTTTATCGCAACACAGTTGGCTCTCTTCAATATCTCTCATTTACAAGACTCAACCTCGCCTTTGCCGTTAGCGAAGTGTGCCAGTTCATGCAGCGCCCCACGACAGACCACTGGACTGCTGTCAAATGGATTCTTCGCTATCTCCAACAAACTATCCACCACGATATTCTCATCCGCCGCACCTCATCCACAAAAATACATGCTTTCTCTGATGCCGACTGGGCAGGTTGTCCTGGCGACAGAAAATCTATAATTGGCTATTGTGTATATCTTGGTTCTAATCTACTATCTTGAAGCTCTCGCAAACAACCAGTGGTATCACGTTCAAGTACCGAAGCAGAATATCGTGCAATTGCCAATACCACTGTTGAAGTTATGTGGCTCCAATCTCTCCTCACTGAACTCGGCATCTCAAGTCCAAACCCACCTACACTCTGGTACGACAATGTGGGGGCCACATACCTAACAGCCAACCCTCTCTATCACTCACACACCAAGCACATCGAACTGGACATGCACTTTGTGCGTGATCAGGTTGCCCAACGTCAACTCCAAGTTCGGTTCATCTCAAGCGTAGATCAAATAGTTGACTCATTCACCAAAGCACTCCCAACTGCACGATTCTGCCACCTTAGAGACAATCTCAATGTTCCCGAGCTCCCATTGCAATTGAGGGGGAGTAATGGCACAACCGAATCTAAACAACCGGATAAAGCTCAACAAATAAAGATCAAGATCAAAACAAACATGAAAATATAGATAACATTCACGTGAGCAAATCTAGGAAATAACATACTCTCTGTAAATTTAAATATTTTCAAATACTTGTAATAGATTTGTGTTTATCTAGAAATATCTATAAATAAAACAGCATATGATTCTGCTGATTCAAGTGAGGAAAACATTTATTCTGTCTATCTTTATTTTACTCTTTATGGGGCAAATTATAATTCCCAGATGAAGCGAATGCCTGCCCAAATTATACATAGAGGTTAAGAAAGTTTGAACCCAACTGCAGATTTATCTATGAAAAGTTACTAAAACGAGAGAGAGAGAGAGAGTACCAAATATATTGTGGTGTGAGGAAATGTTAGAATTAGGACCCCGAAATTAAATATGGGTTCCACCACCAACACCAAGCAAGCAGTTTTTCTGGGAGTCTGCACCTTCGAAGAAGATCAACGTCGGACGTTTGTCTGCCAGTGTGATACATCGGTTTATGTAGTAATGCACTGCCAAAGAACCCTTCTGCTCATCGTTCTACTTTATTTTTTAATTTTTATTTATTTTTATTTTATTCTTAATAAATTAAAATAAATTCTTCTACTTATCATCCATATACTACATATTTAATAAAAAAATCATATATAATGTGTAGTATAGAAATAATGAATAGAATTTTTCTACCCAATTGTAGAAATTTTTTTTTCTTTTTTTTTTTCTTAGAATAAAGTTGTTAAAGACCCAATCATTGATCCAAAAGCCCTAAGATCATTAGATACTAATTTGATTAAACATTTAACCCTCAAGATTATAACATTCCACCATGCTCTCAAATCCAACATCCACGGTAGTTGTGCAACATCCCCTACTTAAACATTTGACTTGTGTAACATCCCCTACTTACCTTCCCGTGAGGGTCAACAGGCGAGACCAACCCTAGGGTAGCCCAGCCTGCCTCACGATGAAGTGCGGGTTCAGTCTTTCAACTTCCCGACATTACTTATTGTGGCAGCATCTCCTATTTACCTTCCCGCGAGGGTCAACGGGCAGGACCAGCCTTAAGGCGGGCCGGCCTGCCTCACTACGAAGTGCGAGCTCAGTCTTTTGAGTGCCCGACATTATTTATATCAACAGAATCTTCATCTATGAGATATTTATCGACATCTGCAAATATTTATTAGCAGGATCTTCATCTACTAAATATTTATCAGCATGATCTTCATCTACTACATATTTATCAGCAGGATCTTCATTTACTAAATATTTATCAGCAAGATCTTCATCTACAAAATATTTATTGGCATCTCCAAAATATTTATCAGCGGTATCTTTATCTACAAAATATTTATCAGCGGGCTCTTCATCTACAAAATATTTATTGGCAGAATCTCCATCAAAATGAATCTTTGTAGACAGAGTCTAACACTCTTATAATGCAGGAATGAGCAAATTGAAAAGAAAAACTAAGGAAAAGTAGCAGGACAAAGTAAAAGGAAAGAAAAATGAGAGACAACAGGCTCGAAGGGGTACAAAATAGGAGCGAATAAGGAAAATGTAGCTAAAGAAAAAAGGGCGAAATGAATGCAGCTAAAGTAAATAGGAGCGAAAGGGAAAATGTGGCAAAAGGAAAAGTATAAGTAGATGGGAAATGTGACCAAAGGAAAAGAAAAGTGAAAGAAGATTAAAGGAAATTAGAATGACAAGGCAACAACTTAAAGGCTTGGCGAGGTAAGACCCCACCTAAAGACCGACTAGCAGAAAAAACAAACTCTAAAATTCCCATTAAACAAATCCGAAAGGAATTGGCAGGGTAATGATAGGAGGTTTTTTCCCAACCCATAGAATGTCCTAGGCCCAGCCACTGGGGGGACTCACTAGAAGATTACTAATAAAGGAGAGTGAGGGACAAGAGATGAGAGACCTATAGGTGTAAGCGGAAAATGAGGGAAAAGCAATGTTAGGAGAGAGAAAAAGTAAGGAAGTGACATAAAATAAGGTGTAAGGTGTCAAGAGAGAAAATAAGGGAAGTGACTTAAAGCAAGTGAGGGGCAAAAGATAAAAGGAAAGGAAACCTACGGATTCAAGACTTTTTGACACTTCTTCACTTTTGGGATCTAATCTTTCGACTTCCTGGGACATGGAGACTTCTTCTTCAACCAGAAAACTCCAGGGAAATCTTCTTCTCCAAAAAATAGCTCTACAACTTTCATTGTATAGTGAGAAACGAGAGACTGTAAACAAGCTTATTATAGTGAAATCTCCCCTCTCCAAACCCCTGTGGATGTAAGCCTAGAGCCGAATCACGTAAAATCTGTGTGTTCATCTATTTATTTTCTGCATTTTAAATACTGTAAATCGCCATGGACTTACGATCCAATACCGTACAGCCGCACCGAACCATTGACGGGGGCTCACACACATCACCGATCAAGGCCCAGCTCCGAAAACTTGAGTTGCCGAGGCCTGGCCCAAGGGCATGTGAAATACGACATCAACAACTCACATTCATGAACTCCTTAAACAACAACTCATTCCTCAAAAAGCAAACCAGCACCAGCCATGCGAAGGAAACCCAAACTGAGAAAGAGTGCTGCCGAATGTTCTTGAGCCAAGCCGAGAGAGAATAAATCACACAATCTTGGGACGACGGAAACCAGCAAGAAAAGGAATACAAGAATTTTTTAACTTAGAAACGGAGAGACAATCGTTCAAGGGAAGAGACTAAATGAAGAGAAGAGTGAGAGAAAAACCAAGTTAATCGAATAAAATCCTGATTTGGTCCTTCTACGATATATCATCAAATAGACTTATCAAAAAAAAAAATCATCAAATATGACCAATGAGAGTAATTTATAATAGCTCAAAGTATATATATATATATATATATATATATATATAACTAACTTTGACTAATCTAATGCAGGAGTTTCAGGGGTTGTTTGGATTGAGAGGATCTCTCAACTCAACTATTCTCATCTAATTATTACAACTTCTATAAACTCTTACACAAAATATAATAAATAATTCAACTTTTTCAAATTTCAAATTTTAAATAATATTTTAATAATATTTTATTGAATTTTAATTTCGTCTCAACTCGTATTAATTCACTATCCAAACCTCCGGTATGAGGCAAATATTAGATTTCAGCTAAGCCAATGCCAGTTCTCTAAGCAATTCTTATCAACACAACTGTTCAATTCAACCTGCATAATTCTATTATTATTGATACAAAATACATTTAAATTGTTTAACACAGTGGCAGGATTGCATTACATACTTTCTGAATCAGAATACATAGTCCCAAAACACAAAAAGATAAGAAAAAGAAAAAAGACAGCTGCAGGGACTGGTGCCAGATAATTTCAGGTCCTGAAAAGTAAATATAGATTCCTTGACTTTGAATTCGTACGAGAACATGTAATCCTAAAGATAAAAAGTGGTGAAATCCTGAGAATGAACCCTCGGCTCATCAGGGATTTATAGCAGCAGCCTCTGCTTCTTCTGATTTCTCAACGACAAACAGTTCTTCATAATAGTTTATGCTTACAAGTAAAAATGCAGAGAGGTTTCAAGAAGATGTTCAGTAGAGACGCCTGCATATCGTGATCCCGTCACCTATGGAAGCATGTGACAATTGGACACGAGGATCAGCTGCAAGTAATTTGTTAAGCTCGATTGTCAACTGTTTGCCTGGTTTCATGAACTCCGGAACCAACCCATCAGGCATTGCAACTGTTCCAGCCCAGAGTGTGTTATCATAGACAACCAACCCACCCACCTTTATCAGTTTCATCAGCCTCTCATGGTAGTTCCAATAATTAACCTTGTCTGCATCAACAAAAGCAAAGTCGAAACTCCCTTCGTTCTCAGGCTGCAATGCCAAACACCCCCCCCCCCCCCAAAAAAAAAAAATAATAAATAAATAAGAAAGATAAGAGTGAAGACCTTATTGCGGAAAGTAAAATCAAGACAAGCAGAATAAAATGTTAAATGAGACGATCTTGAGAAAATGAGATCCTAGTGTGTCAAGCATGACAGAAAAATAAGATGAAAAAGAAACTCATCCCCATGGATGGATCCAATCGACCATGTCTTAGTTTGTTTCCACGTCATGGAAGAAGAAGAAGAATGAAAGAAGCTCATTCTCACATTCTGCAAGAGTTGATCAAGAACAGGTAAAGCCTCAGACTCGATGAAATCAATTTTTTCTGCAACACCAGCTTTCTTAATTATTGGCAATCCAATTTCAAATGTCTCCCGACTTACATCTATGGCCATGATCTGCACTAGTACTGCAAATTGTAAGTAGCTTGATAGATTGAGCATAATATACCCACTGAAGATTATCAATTCAAACCTTGCCATCCTCTGGAATGGTAAGAGCAGTCAGGAGAAGAGAGTATCCTGTGAAAACGCCAACTTCAATAGTCTTTTTTGCATTCACCAGCTTTAACAGCATGGCCATCAACTGACCTGCATCTGGTGCAGTAGCCATCCTAGCACTAGAAAATTACACGCCAATTATCTTAATGAACGATGAGAGATCAAGTAAAACTGACCCATTATAAAAGCCTAGTGATCAATTGTTGCTATAAACAAGTACTACTGCACTGGTGAGGTCATTTTTATGAGTAATGCTAGGTACAAGTCTCAAATAGACAAGTTTCATACAAACCCTTTGTAAAAAAGTAGGTCCCACTAATAAAGAATAGTTTTTTTGTATTTTTTATGTGGGGTCTACTTTTTTACAAAGGCTTGTATGGGGCTTGTCAAATTGGGACTTGTACAAATCATTTCTCCATTTTTATTTTGCACTCTCAAACTATCAAGTCTATCAGCCATTTTTCAAATTTCACTCCAAAGTCCAAACTACTAAAAATCAATAGTTTGACCCCAACCTATCACATTTTTTCATTTTGTATACCTCAGTCCATCAGACAAGTTATAAATCCAATGGAACCCCGCGGTCACCAGGTGAATTGCCTGAAGTACCCTTACTACAATGTTAAAGTCATCTAACTACCTTTAGTTTAATATTAAAAAAATAAATTATATTTATATCTAAAGAACGGGCCAGCTGTAGTGGCCCTAGTGGGTGGCCACCACATTATGGCTTGGCTAGTCATCAACCACGCAAAAATTTTATGTTTTCGTTAGATTAGGATATGTTTGGAAGGTGAGATGAGAATTTTATGTTTTGTTTTAAAGTTTAAAATATTATTTTTTAGTTTGAAGATTTGAAAAAGTTAAATTGAAATTTGAAAAAGTTGTATTGGGATTTGAAAAAGTTGAATTGTTTATTATATTTTATATAGGAATTTGAAAAAGTTGTAATGATGAGATGAGATAAGATGAAAATTTTGAATAAGATGAAACATCCAAACATAATCTAACTATGGAGGTGGACACGGGGTGCAAGTTGAAAGAAAATGGAAGTTTGTGGTGCAG
The DNA here is from genome assembly GCA_029856935.1 of Cyclocarya paliurus. NCBI lineage: Eukaryota > Viridiplantae > Streptophyta > Magnoliopsida > Fagales > Juglandaceae > Cyclocarya > Cyclocarya paliurus. Next base: position 28,844,153 of record CM056950.1, on the reverse strand, counting down.
TTCGAATAAAAAAAGGCGAACAAAATCAAATTTCCCTAATTTGTTTGATTTCATTTCCACAGAGTTTCATGGTTAATGATGTTCTAAGTGGTTCAATAATTTACAAGGCAACCAGCTATAACTAAATCATCTCAGGATTATGAACTCCTAATTGTCTCATCATGTTTTGCAGTTTTCTTTATGAAGGGAACATTAGAATTGCTTTCTCCCAGGGGTGTGTAAACAACTATTAGATTACTCTGAGGGGGTCCAGCAACTATAGCTGGCTGAAAGAAGTAGCACCAAGTTAAATAGAAAGGAGAACGATTACCGAGGGTGGCCAGCAGTGACATGCCTAAGCTCCTTGAGAGGTTCTGGTTCACGTGGGTACACACTCGTCTCCAAGATATACTGTGATACCATTCAGGAATGAGATTGAAAATCTAAACAGCAAAAGCAGAGGAAGATTATAGAAGAAGAATAATAGAGTACCTGGCACAAATCTTCACTCTGCAATAAACCCTTGGTAAGCATTTTTTTAGTATTTTGCTCCATTGCTTCAATAAAAGTAACTGACCTTAAAAAAAAAAAAAAACCTTTATTTTCCTTCCATTATCCTATAAATCTCAGCTCTTTTCCTTTCTCCTCTTTATTTTCTCCGATAGAAAGTTCAATAATACTTATAAACTTATCTGTTTACCAATTTAATGTTAAAACTTGAAAACCCTTGTATTGCTATGTGTTTGTTTGATGAGTCAAATTGTATCTGATTTTAATATTATATAATCCAAAGTGAGATGAAAAGCTAGTTTACAAATATTAATTATTTTTTATTTTTGTCAAGAATCTTGATATAAATGCACTAACTAAATCAAATCAATAATTTTGACTGAATTAACCCATTTAAACAGATCAAAATAAGTTAAGACGGGCTATTGTTTAGTCAATCCAGCATAACCAGTCTATTAAACAAGTTATATCAGTGACATGACCCGACTTGTAAAACTAAATTAAATAGATCAAATTAGGGTCGAACCATATATGAGCATACAACCCGATCCATAAATCCGAATTGCCACCCCTACTTAGAGGAGAACGATTCCCTATCTATGCCAATGTCCAAATCTTCGGTACCCATTAACTTAATTTCAAAGTTATCACTTAGGCTACAACTATCTTATGCAGTTAGTCCCTTCCTATCTAATGTTCTGCATATGGTCAGTCTTGCGAATTTTTCTTTCAATATTCTAGAAAATGCAAAACCTCGAGTCCTTGCAATTTTCGATTTCTCATGAATGTATCACTTTTTCACTCGGGAAAACGATCAGAGCAGCTAACTTAAACCAAAGGGCTCCAACAAAATCAAAGAAAAAACAAGAGTGTATCAGTTAGGACATTCTTATGCCCAAATAACAAAGAAAAAGCATAGCTGGCCATTTTAGAAGGCAAGCCTTTAGCTTGGGGAGGGGCTGGATTAGACATATCAAACGTTTAATATGCAAACATTCTAGAAAATCATAGCACCCATCTAATAAGTAAAAACTAAAAAAGGGGCGGGTGGCTGGGGCAAGTTATAGTTCCCAGATGAAGCGAATGCCCGCCCAAATTATACATAGAGGTTAACAAAGTTTGAACCCAACTGCAGATTTATCTATGGAAAGGACGAAAAACGAGAGAGAGAGAGAGAGTACCAAATATATTGTGGTGTGAGGAAATGTTAGAATTAGGACCCCAGAATTAAATATGGGTTCCACCACCAACACCAAGCAAGCAGTTTTTCTGGGAGTCTGCACCTTCGGAGAAGATCAACGTCGGAGTCGTTTGTCTGCCAGTGTGATGCATCGGTTTATGTGGTATGTACCGCCAAAGAACCCATCTACTCATCGTTCTACTTTATTTTTTATTTTTTATTTATTTTTATTTTATTCTTAATAAACTAAAACAAATTCTTCTACTTATCATCTATATATTACATATTAAATAACAAAATAAAAATAAAAAAATCATATATAATGTGTAGTGTAAAAATAATGAATAAAATTTTTCTACCCAAAACTTAGAATTTTTTTTTTCCTTTTTTTTTTTTAATAAAACTGTTAAAGACTCAATCATTGATCTAAAAGCCTTAGAATCATTGGATACTAATTTAATTAAACATTTAACTCTCATGATCATAATATTCCACCACGCTTTCAAATCCGATATCCACAATAGCCCATTGGAAACCCTCTTCCATTTTGGCAGCTTAACTCATCTATAAGTATTCAATGACTTAACATTATGTTCATACAAAGTAATGAAATATTTTAATCTAACCTATAGATCGCCCCCTCCATGACTTGAACCCAGGACTTGGTCTTTACTCTAATATTAATTGTTAAAGACGTAATTATTGATCTAAAAATCCTAGAATTATTATATACTAATTTAATTAAACCTTCCGGCATTAAGGATCATAACAGTATTTATTCATGAATAAGCTTGTTCTAGACTCTAGTGGCTAACGTGACGTCCCCAAAAAACTCCATTTTATACTCTGAAATCCACTCAATAATTATCAAATTTCGTTTTCAGAAGGTATAATAATGCCGGACTGATGCCAACCACTATAATTCTTTATTTTATTTTTCTCTCTTTCTTTTTGCCTTTTAACAATGAGTCACGTTAGTGTATTTAAATAAAGAATTATAGCGGGCCGTTAGTGTATTTAAATTTTTTCATTTTTTTTATTTTTTTAACAATTTTTTAAGATTTTTAATCATTAAAAAAATAAAAATATATATATAATTTTATTAATAGTCAATTTCTTAATCATTAAATAAAAAAATTAAAATAATCGGACGATGATTTTAAACGGTAACTTTGAAGAGCTTAGTAGTATTTTTTTCTTCAAACTATATATAAGTAGCAGATGAAGTGGACAGATCACCCGTTCGTCTTTTGAAGATAGTAGTCTCCCATTCCCAATATCAGTCTAGGCGTATAGTATCATAGATTGACGACATTCAAGAGATTGTCGGGTTCTCTAAACGCTGAAGAAGGATCAGAAAAGACTTTTTTCTTTTATTATTTTTTTGGTAAGTAAAATGTCACGGAATTGGATAAAAAAAAAAAAAAAGTAATAATACATTGCACAACTCTTTCTACAACATTTTATATAACTTTTAAAATGAGGATATTTAGGTAAAGTAATAATATTTTTTTTAAGTCATTTTACACAACTCATTTTAAAATATTGTAAAATGAGTTTTGTCTATCTTTTTCCTAAACAGATTCAAGGTAGGTTTTTTTCAAAAATAAAAAATAAAAATTGCTATATTCTATATCCTTATCTCATGACATCATCTAAATTGAGCACATTCTATTACATTACACCAATGTGCAAACAGATGCTCCCTTATATTTGCTTGGGAAAGAAGAGAACTATAGAAATAAATGATCATAATAATTTAACAATCTGCCGTTTAGGACGGGAAACTTTCATCTTACACATCCTATAACCAAGTTCATTTAAGTCTCAGATAAAGAAGGTAATTACAACACCACAATTTCTATAATAATAATGATAGCCATTATAATCACGTAAGAATAGTCTATATTTTATGTGCAAGTAACTAAATTCATTCACGACTCCGTCGGAGAGACTGGAATTTTGCAGCTAGGGCATCATAGTCAGGAAGCTTTGGGTGAACGTGACTAGCCTTTTCTGTAGGTGGAGTCTCCGTACTCAGACTTGCAGATTCTGAAATTTCAGAGCTTCCTGATGTTCGTATCTTTGGAAGAGAACTGGAGGAGTTCTTCCTTATGGATGACTTTAAACTTTCCTCATTCAATGACCTCTTGGATGCTGGCATAGGCTTAGAAGTTGACTGCTCTGCTGTCACACGCCGCTCAGAACTTCCCAAATGATCCAAGCTCTTCGTCTGAGACAAGGGCTTTGCTGGAACTTCAGTAGCATAGGAGCTCCTTGAAGAGGATTTCCTTCTCGCTCCATAGTCAGGAGTCAATGACGCCTCAGCACCATCTGTAGCCTTCAAATAAGAACTCCTTGTACTTGAAGAAGCAGCTTTTGTCCTTCGCGAAAACCCAGTAATTGGGCGAATATTGCTGGTGGAAGCCTGTTTAGGAAGATCTTCCTCAGAATCACTATCAAAATATGGAATTGGGATATTTGAGCTTGAATTCTCATTGACTTCAGTTCCTACTTTCCGATTGTATGGCTCTTGATTAATACTAATATTCTGTCGTGAGAGTTGCTCTGAATCATCATTATCAGAATCAGAAGAGAAGACCAAATCTTCTGAGCTCGGTCCTTTACTTTGTTTTGAAGTCACTTTCTGATTGTGTGGCTCTTGATTGTAAGCATCAGGATTAATTGTAGTCCTGACCATTACTGAAGAAGAAAATTGCTCAATCTTGGAAGGAGAATCACCCGATGCTTGTTTGAATACTGAGGCATGGCCTGATGGATCCCTAGAATATGGTGGACGCCTAAGACCCTTATTCCGAAGGCCTCCTGTTAACTTTCCAAACTTCAACTCATTACCACTTTCTAAACTAGACTCTTTCAGAAGTTCATTATCTTTCCAAGTATCTGGTAACTGTGGCATGTCCTCCCTGTCCTCAATGCTCAAATCCGATCCAGATATCTCATGTTTTGAAGATGGCAGGTCACTATTACCAAACTTTCTATCAGATACAGCATGAAACTCTTTTCCTTGCTTTGTTTCGAGGTGTACTTCCATGGGAACTGAATCAACTGACGAGGGTGGCAATAATGGCTCTCTCTTATATGCCAAATGTTCCTTCTCTGCAGATGAGGATCCTATTAACCCATGACTTGCACTCTTGTTCAACTCAGAATTTCTTTCGTAAACATCCTGTTTGCTAGGATATATACCAGGCTCCGTATTCGCGCCAAACTTTGATTTCTCTAGATTCTCATTATCATCCGAACTTTGGTCATCTGAATTGTCAAATGTTGCATCCAATGAGTCATGTGGTTCTGTAGGAACCGAAGAACTTTCAGGAAATACATGTGAAGAATGCCGCCCACCGAAAGAATGTGACTGAGAAATGGACTTTTCAAATGGTTCATCCATGTTTTTCCCATGTCTCCAAGCATCTGTATTTTCTAAGAGATTTACAGCTGATTTTCTAACTGGAGATGAAAAATACAAACTCGATTCTTGTCCCTTGAACTCATTTTCTACATCGAATTTATAGTTATCACCATCATCTGAACCATATTCATCAAAAACTACAGAACCCTTGTCATAAGAAGTCGTCTTCTCACTGTCACTATGGGTGTTTCCTTCATCAATACCAAAAGGTCTCTGACCAGCACCACTCCCTAACTTCGGGTGGTTCAAATTCAAAATATCATTGTGGTCATTAATAAAAGTGCGAGAATAAGAATCAGAGGAAGCTCTGCCGGATTGCCTTCTGGTCCCAAAATCTCCAAAATAATTAACGTTCTCAGATTCTGTACCATCATTCAGCTCACCAACAAATTCTATCTCATTGTTGCTGTTCTCAGATTCTGTACCATCATTCAGTTCACCTAAAATTTCCATCTCATTGTTGCTGGATTGTTTCTTCAAGCTTACTCGAGCTAAAGATTCTCTGTTCTTCAGCTCAGACAAAGTCTTTCGAGGATATCTATCTGTCTCTTGGAAACTATTAGCCGATGGATTCTTATCAATGGAAGCTGTAGTTGACTTCGAGGAAGCTGGCCAGGTAGATGTAGCACTGTCCTTATGCTCATCCCTGTAAAAACTTTCAGTTGCTCCTGCCAGGATATCTCGTTCAGCATGATCGATTTCATCATGGATTGAAGAATTTCTTCCAGGAAAGGCATTACTAACTGGACGTTTGGCAAGATGTTCACCTCGAGATTCTGAAGAGGAATATTTTTGAGACCCTTCACCACTTGGATAATCAGTAGAAGACTTATGTGATTTCATAGAATATTGCTTAATGACCTTCGCACGGCTAGAAAGCTCTGCAGCTGCTCTGGCAGCCATACTTGCACGCTCTGCAGATTCAGCAGCTGCCTGTGCAGCAGCAGTAGCATCCTTAAATTCCATATTCCAATTCTGCCTACCCATTGAAAGAGCATTGCCACTGCCAGAATATGAATGCCTAGACTCTGTCTCTTCAGTTTCATTTCCTAAATGACAGAGAACACCATAAATCCACTTTGAGAGATAAAAGATATATAAAATTGGCTCTATGTGAGACCTTAAAGGAATAAGCATTTAACATCTTTAAATGAACACTCACATACCTGAAGATCCCATATCTGCTTGAACTGTGCCAAATGTTGCACCTCCTTTGGCCCCAATATCTGAATCGGGATTTCCCAAGTGAGGTGATGATCTTGCATTGTGCTCATAGAAATTTCTAGGTACATCATGTTTAGGCAGAATTGGAACATTAGGAGGTCCCTTGTCATCATGACTAAGTGGAACTTGGACATGAGGTTCCACATATATTTTACTGGCCTTCTCAAAAGTGTTTGGTCCACTCTGATCAAACATTTCAAAATTGTATTAATAGACAAAGCACGCACTTCCTAACCTTTATATTAGCTAGGCTCCATGATGATGTCACAGCAAGTAACGTATGGACTAATTGAAATGATCAAATCTTACCAGAATATCCTCAGGGGGCCTGGTATCTTGCTCCTCTAAGGAGTTAGGATCCCATTTGACATTATGTTCCTCAGCAATGGTACTCAAGATTTTGATCTTGGTCTGGATATCAGGTGCTTTGGCCGATAATTTCTCAACCAACTGAATAAGACAACATTTTAAATAAGCAGTAACATCAACGAAAGAAAAAAGCAGTAACACCAACTGCCATTGATCTTTGACAGATTATACACCACTATCAGTAATTTCAATCATCCAATAATAATCACACACAGTCTGAAAACTTACCATGCGGCCTACACCACAATCTGGACGTAATTCAGTGGCAGCAGAGACAAAATCTTTTCCATATTTAGCAGTAAACTGTTTGCGAATATCCATTAGCTCAGGAACGTCTGCACATCTTGGAGCTGCAAATATTACACTTGAAATTGCTTCCTTCAGATCAATGGGACAGTTTCTGGAAATACACGAAATAGGTCACTACAATGCGAGCTCTCAAAACCCAAGAAAAAGAAAGTATGACCAATAAAGACTACATTATTTTGACAGAATTATCTTCCTAAGCACAGGCAAGAGAAAATTCCATACACCCTACCCTTCACGGATAAGATCATAATGTTGACATTTACTTCTAATGGCTTTATAAGTCAAATGTCAACCTAAGTCCAAAATGGTAGACTGAATCTAACATGGGAGCACCTAAAGACTGTAATTCATGTCTCACACAGCAGGACAGAACTTAAATTGTATTGGCACGTAAATACTTTAAAGCCACACGATTAGACAGGACTTTAAACAAGAGCATACATCTCCAATATGGAAACTCCAACAAAATGTAAGATTATTTGAGATAACAATTATGTTTTTCTACACATTTACATACTTTTGTGACTCAATGATTGATAGACGTGCCACAATAAGTTCGCAGTATATCTCAATAAGTTCATATGCTGCTGTTGTCTTCTCCTCCCTGACAACATGTTCAACCTGAGATGCAGCACAAAAAGTTAAATCACCATGAAAAGAGAACAAGAAGAAGAATGGGACAAAAGGCATACAGTTCCTTTAAATGAAAACCTTAACAAAAGGAGAACCACAAAAACCAAGATATAATTTACCATTAACGTGTAATGCCCCAATGGAAGGCTCAAGTCACGTGGCCTATACTCCAAAAGGACTAGTCAGTGATACAACTGAAACCCCATTGGAACATTATAATGTGCAAGAACTTCTCATTCATAAGCAATGTGGGATCTCATACACCACCTATCCTCACTTATCATATGAGATATCACAATCTCCCCCCTTAAATTCTAATGTCCTCATCGGGCCAATCCATCGTGAGTGGCACGGCTTGAGTCTCACATTTATGGTTGAGATAGACTCTAATACCATTTGTAATGCTCCAATGGAAGGCCCAAGTCACTTGGCCTTTACTCCAAAGGAATTAGTCAATGATACAATTGAAACCCCATTGGAACATTATAAAGTACAAGAAATTCTCCTTCCCAAGCAATGTGGGATCCTATACACCACCTAACCTCACTTATCATTTAGAGTATCACATAACGTAAGACGTCATATGAGGTTAATCTTTGTTAATTTGCTACTAAAACCCAATCAAAGTCAAAATGATGGCCTCAAATATGCCACTATAGAAAAGTGGAAATATCTTGGTCTTGGTAGGTTTAAGACCACTGGAGCTGCCAAAACCAGGAAATTGTTCACTTCATGTCCATCACATATTTCTTTCCAAAAAGCAGCTTTAGATTAAGATATCCTTGTTTTAATTGAAATTGTGCATATGAATATGTTATAGCTGAAAGACACTTTTGGTCCTTGAAAATCTAAATTCAATTCTCATCCCTGAAACTTAAAAAATTCCAATTTCATCCTTGAAAATTTTAATTGGTAGCAATTTAGCCCTTTTGTCCATCAAATAGGAGAAAATTACTGATGAGGAAAATGAAGAGACAAGGTGACACATCAAAAGTATGTGACGTGAAACGAATGAGTGGCAGATGCCATTATAGGATTTATAAAAATTGTATTCACAAAAACAGTTTAATTTACTCCATAACTTTTAATCAGTATAAATATAGTGCAACTAGAGTAGTCGGTTATTTTGTTTAGTTTTTGTTGACTCTCACTTCCCAGTCGACCTCTCCTCCTCCATCTCTAACCCACCAGAGCACTGCCATCATCAGTTCTTCGTTGCTATCATCACCACCACAGAGGTTGGACCCTCGAAGGTGATTCCAGGATAAAATATATTTCAGGCAATAATGAAAAGACTCAAGCCCATTCTTGTTTCAAATTTCTAATCCCACCATGAAAGCTTCCTTTAGACCTTTAAGGCTGCTTAATTTTTCTTCTTTCTTCAACCCCTTCAAATGTAAGTCTAGCATAAAACATTACCATGCATACTCTGCCACGAATTATTATAATCATTGATACCTTTAGATATGACGCTAAAATGGCTCAACTATCTTATCATAGACAATACCACTGTTACTAAAACAATAATAACCGTACGAATGATAGTCAACAAACCAAAACTACTACCGCCACAGATGACTCGAAAACGTTCAAATGATTATCAAACTATAATAAGCATACTATAATCAAACTGTCATAACAAACCCGAATTCTGGCAGTCCGGTCTTGCCCAGACTCGAGCAACTGAGCTACTTCCCTCTTCAGCTGCTTCAGCTGTACATCCCTCTTATTTTTCAACAGCTTTATGCGCGACACCGCAAGCTTCAACGCAGTTTTGCTGCAACAGAAACCAGCGATCCAAATCCAACAAATTCAAATTTATTCCGTCAATCAAATAGTAGAATCCGCCGCCGGGAGGGGGTGGAAGAGACAAACATTGCTATGATTCAAAAGAAATAAGTAAGCAACAGAGAATCTGTTTGGTTTCAGAGAAAGATTGGGATCTGACGACAGCCAAATCAACCGGAACCCGATTCATTAACCCCAAAATTTGTTTCATTTCCAAAGATTTCTCAGAACCCAAACACAGACTGAAAATTAATATCCAAAAAAAAAAAAAAAACAGAGAGAGAAAACATAGGAGAAATTACCATTTGGCGGGCTTGAAACTCCTATGTAGCATAGACATAGCTACACAAAGTAGAGACCAAAAAATCCAGATCCTTCGAGTTGCAGAGCAATCGTCGCAAAATTAGGTATCGGACACGGAAGGAACCGATACGCGGTTTAGATTATTCGTAATTGAAGTTTGATAGCGGGATTCAAACCACAGAGAGAGAGAGAGAGAGAGAGAGAGAAGAAGAGGATTCGTCGAGGCGACGAAAGTGGAAAACGGAATCGAATGGGACTTTGCGGTACCGATTATTACAGTGCCAACGAAATTACGTTTTATACTCGTTAGCTCCCAAGCAATCTCTAATGTTTTGGTAAGGAAGGTACACTGCACCCCTGATCGTGGACTTTGACTTTTTTCATTTAGACCATAATATCCCTCTCAAATTTTTTTCTCGTGTTATCGACCAATGCAAGACATTGATAAATTTTGCAAATTCTATTTAAAAATAAAAATTATAAATTTTTTCACTAAATCTTTTATATATATATTTTTAAAAAATATGAGATATTCATATGTTTTATGATTGTACAAATTATTTTATTTAAAATATTTTAAAATGCCTAAATCAATACAAGAGAAAAAATTAGAACAATTTTGTAATCGGATTTGTTATACATCAATCACTATTCATCTCCACGTATTATACCTGATAACTTCTTTTTTTTTTTATAAAATATGAAATGTATAATAATAAATAATAACTAATAAAAAAAATTATTCTCTATAACCTATAGAACTTTACAATCACATTTTGTGAGAATGTTTCATTCTTAAACGCGTCGGGCGCAAGAGGTTTCTTTGCACGTTGATTTTCATTTTCCTTGCTAGATTGGTTAAAGCGAAACCATTAATTTATATCGCGGCTTTTTTTTTCACATCAATAATTACAAATTCTTTTTTATTGACCTGGAATTGAAAATAACTTGTTACCCACTTCTTTTTGTTAGATTCTTGCTTCCCCATCAAGATTCACAATGTTTGTTTTTTTGTGTTTTTGTTTTTAAGATTTGGGAAGTTATTTTCAACCTTCTCTTCTTTCCTGTCAACGAGGAAAAGAGAAAAGATGCACTCGGAAACGATGACCATTATTACGGTACACGTTATCTCTATTTTATCAATTTTTTTTGGTATTATGATCTTCAAGTTATTAAAATTATCAGTAACAACTTAATTTAAAACATAAACTACGGAGTACACTTTTTGCTAAAATTAACTTTAAGATCATGTCACCTCACACGTTATTGGTTTTTTTTTATTATCTCTACAAATTACAACTTTAATGTTTCGAATTTTAAAAACTGAGTAGAAGTTTGGGGAGGGTCCGAGTGCAATTTCCCCAAGTCTAAATTATATTAAAACGGAAAAATCTAGTTGTAAGCAGATTTGCGTACCAATATACTCACTAATACTAAGTTGGAATGGTAGACTTTTTAATGAAACGGTGTAAATTTAAAAATTAACATTTGACAAAATAGTCCACATCAATATTAGTACACAAATTGGTCTATGAATCTGCTTCTACGTAGAAGAACTCAACTAAAATAAGACAATTAACCATTAAGAAGGTCTAAAAAGCTTGAGTAAGCTTGATTTTGTAAGCATATAATTTTGAAAAAGGTGATGTTACATAGTCTTATCATTTTGTTCTCTCAAAGTTATCACTAGAATAATTGCAATTTTTTTCTTTTTTTTTTAAACATTTTTTAAACATCTTTAAATATTTTAGAAAAGAAAACACACAAATTCACTTAATAGTCAAGACTATTAATAAAAAAATAAAAAATTAAATACACAAACTGTCAAAATGAAAGGACAAAATTAGGGCCATTTAACATTTTTCTTTCTAGAAATAAACAAGGAAAAGGATAGGTATATCAAGAGAGTTACCTATCATTTGTATCGATCAGTTTTTTTTTTTTTTTCAAGATTTGTGTTTGATTATATTTTAGTCTTGTGTTTTTATATATATATTTTTAAAAAATATATAAAAATTCACTTTAAAAAAAAAAAGTATACTTCAATAGATACCTTTTATGGCTGCTCTAGCATCCTGACGGTGGGCAGTGAGGGCCCTTGCCCCTCTACCCCGCATTGGTGGAGCGGGTAACCCCACCCCACAGGGAGGAACCCCTACGGGGGCAGGGGATGAGGCCCCACTCTGCCTACTTAAATATATTTTATATAAATATATGTTAATAGTTTTATTATATATAAATATAATAATATGTATTAAGTATAATTTTTACTTAATACTTTGTATAAGTTATAGTGTGGTCTTCATCTATGCCACATTATAGCTTACACAAAATATGCATTAAAAATTTTGAAAATTATATTATTAATTTTTAAATTATACTCATATTTACAAGTTTAAATTTACAATTTTCATTTCCAAATTATGGTTCAATGAGTCATAGGCACTATTGAAACAAGCAGGAGGCGGGATGGATGAGGGGTCCACCCCCCATCCCAGGGGCGAGGTGCGAGGAAGGGCATACTCCACCCCCACATGGGTGGGTAACACCCCTACCCTAAGGGCCCAAACAACAATTAGCATGCTTTTTTTTTTTTTTTTTGAAAAAATACTAATATGTCTCTTGAATTTGTCTCTTCATTTATTTATTTATTTTTACTTTATAGTTATGAAAATAAGGAAATAACTTTTAGTATATTGTTGTTTTTAAAAAAAATATTTAAAGATGTTCAAAAAATATGAAAAAAAAAATTCAAAAATAAACTACGAAATTTGTACTAAAACACGAAAGTTGAGAGGCAATCATTTATTATTATTATTATTATTATTATCTTTTCTTCCATACACGCGGCTTCATGAATCATGGGTATAAACTGTAGAACGACTGCGGTCAAATCGAAAGAGGTGACTCTGACTAAACAAAAAGAAAGACAGAATTGCAAAGAGATTATTACCGGTCTTCTTTCTTGTCGCCTTCTTCCATTCTTCCTTCCATCGTAATGAATTTCTCATACATGGGCCCAACTCAAAAAAAAATTATCACCTTTGTCTCAGAAAAACATACTAATTCAATCTATGGTTGCGACGTTATATGCGCATCTCAACAACCTACACCAGCTCCCAAACATACATCTTGAAGAAAAAGCCTGATTTCTTTTGCCACAAATTCTATCCATCACGCGGAAAGGAAGATTGGACTATCGGATCCACATATTGATAATTAACAAAGTCCTATATCTGTAAAATCAGATTCAACCATTTTTTTTACCTGATATTTGCTAAATGATTTCGAATTTGAGTAGCCCTCAATTTGGCAAGTCAGAGTTCAAGCTTCGAATTAGTTAACTGGCTCATTAAGATGGCCAAATCCATACCCTGGACCATGGTAGCCACAGCTGTCTCATAAGGACACTCCCGAGAGAATCCGACCTTCCCAGATTTCTGTACTTTCTTTATGCAGCTCTTAAACTTCTCATGACATTTCACATTGTTCAAACCTGCAAAACCCATGTTTTATTGATCACTTGGGGAAGATCTATAATCACCAGAACCAGAATAATTTCCTATTCCAATTATTGACAAACAGACCAATAATTTCTATAACAATTTCTATAATAATTATTGATCACATGTAAAAAAAAATCCATCTTGGTTTCTTCAAAGAGATCATTTTTGTTTTCCTTGACAAGTTATCCAATGCTTTCTCACCCTACGAAATTCCCTAGGCATTGCAGTCTTTCTTGCCCCACACGTATAAGCAGGGGCAGAACCATGAATTTTTTCATGGGAGACAACTCACATTTGCAGATAAGCACCTAAATAACTGTAGTCTTGTTTTGTGTGTGTATGCGTGTTTGTCATAAGTCTTGTTTCTTGTAACATTATAAGTATCAGAACTGCTGGACTAAATCTAATACTAACAAAACCTACTAAAAAACAGAAAGCATAGTGTTTGGATGGAGAAAAGGTTTTTCTTAGGTTGTAGTGTTTGTTTCATACAGTCATACACGCTTAAGCTTTGATATACAATACTTTAAGAGCTTTGGGGATTCGTATTAAGAAGCCCACAATTCCACATACATCTCAAATGAACACTCTTATTAGCAGCAAATTAAATTAATTTGGACATCAATATATATTTTTTGTCCGATTCAATGGAACTTGCCTGAGATCAAAATAATTAACTTTGAGGAAAACTTATACAAACTAACAGCACTAGTTTTTATATTTTTTTAGAAATCCTTTTTTAGAAACATTTGGGGCCATGGCCCCCCAAAAGGCTAATGTAGGTCTGCCCTTGCATACAGGGCGATTATAGTGGAGCATACTGGATCTTGGAGGTGGCATCAAGATAATTATTGTGCAAGCAGGATTCAGAAATGCAATTTTCAGCCGTACAAATATGATCCTTAATATAATGTCATCCATCATATTCACATTTCTAATATTTTTGTGTTACATGCAATCAACCCTTTTTAAGCTGGTACATGGTGCAGATATCAGTTTATGCTGGTCACAAAGTGCTACCCTTTGTCCTTTCCTCACTGGATAATAAACCAAAAAAGTAAATGTGTTCTCGAAATAACGTGAATCTATCTTGAAAAAAAAACATATAACCGTAGTAACTTCCATCTTTCAAAATCCACCAAGATTAAAAGAAAAAAAACAATGACACCAATCCACCATGAAGTCCCCCAACTAAAACTACAGAGTTTATTCGTTTTTCAGATGAAACAACATGCAAAGAAAATGGCATGAAAAGAACCCAATTGCTTTCCAGAAGTCAACATCCCCTTGAATCAATTAAACCAAAGTCAGGCATATGAATATTAATCTTCCGAACCATCTTTCTGCAACGTCTTCTTCATACTAAACATTTCAGCCTTTGTCAACTTCTATATATAACATAGACCAGATACATGTGAATCAATTTTTTTTTTTTTGTTTCTCCATTTCATTTGACAATGAAGATTTACAATTATTATAGCTATACCAAAAAACACATTGAACAGTTACGATAAAGCAATCTAGAACTTAAATTCTACTCTAAATATCATCTTTTTACCATGCTTATGACCACATAACATGCAACGAACATGTGTTAATTTCCTCTTTCAGCAGAACTACTCAAATTTATCTGTAGGAAATTCAATACAAAAATACCTATCAAAAAGAATGTCTCAAACATTTGCAAAACAGATGTTTATGAATACAAATCCACTAGATATGTAGAAATGTACCATGTTTTCCGACGCATTCGTCGTGAATTTTGCAACAAGCATCAACATCATCGCACGGTTTTTCTCCGGGACAACCGGTCCACCCTACTCCGCAGTACTTCCCGTACCGTATCCCAGCATCTAGCATTCCAAAAATTATAAAAAACCAAACGAAAAGAGAAAACAAACTTTCGTAATCGAATGAACAAATAAACAGGTAAAGAGAGATTTTAGATAATTTAATAAACGTATTAGAAGGATCTGGATCGGGCTTACTATCGCAATTCTTGGCAACACA
The DNA here is from genome assembly GCA_029856935.1 of Cyclocarya paliurus. Taxonomy (NCBI): domain Eukaryota; kingdom Viridiplantae; phylum Streptophyta; class Magnoliopsida; order Fagales; family Juglandaceae; genus Cyclocarya; species Cyclocarya paliurus. The sequence goes on along the minus strand of CM056950.1, from coordinate 28,828,909 downwards.
GGTTCTGCTGCACGTTACCTGTCGCTCAGGAGAGTCGGAAATTAAAGTTTTCAGGAATGGGTTTTTAAGATCCGAAAATTCTCAATGGAGTAGTTGCGTTTTCGCTGTAAACAGAGAGAGAGAGAGAGAGATACCTCGGAATTATTGATAGAGCACTCGGCGACGAAGGTGAGAAAGGTGAAAACGAGGGCCAATGCCACGGGCATAAGGGAGAATCCGACACCACGCAGCATTTCCGCTGGCAAAATTGAGTCGTCGGTGACCTTCCCCTTACGATTCGCTCCTATCGAGGTCGTCGTTGATGTCTTCTTAGGTTCCTATTCTATAGACTATTCCAAGATCCTTTCTTAACGAACCAAAAAAAGTGGCGAAATTACAAAAACAACCTTCAGTTAAATAAAATTATAATAAGTAAATATTTTGTGAATAGTGCTCCATTGTTATGATTTTTTAATTTTCTTTTACTTAGAGATTAAGAAATTATTTTTCAACAATATTATGATTTTTTTATTTTTTTAAAAACTATTTAAAATAATACTATTAATCTAATTTTGATAATTACGATAAACAAAAAATGAGTATTGACCGCTAGTGTACATGGTGAACTTTAATAATTTAATAATAATAATAATAATATTTATATTAATAATACACATTGAACTTTAGTTATTCTGAGTCTCAGACTAGGGGCAGTGGGGCCCCGCAACCCCATTGCCCCACCCCAACATCCTATTACCCCGACCCTGCATGGCGGGGACATATGGCCCTCTAGCGGGGGTGGGGGGCCAGAGGCGGAGAAGGCCCAATCCTGCCTGACACTTATATATTTTATTATATAAATCTATAAATATTTATATTATACATATTTATAAATATTTATTATTTGTACTATATATAAATATAGTAATATGTATTAAGTATAATTTTTACTTAATATTTTGTGTAAGTTATGATGTAGTAGAGTGACTATTTTATAGATTGTCAAGGCAATACAAGAGTCCCACATCGCGTAAGTATGAAACTTGTATTGTGAAAGCAATCTATAAAAGGGTCACTTACTATACTACAATTTATACAAAATATGAACTAGTAAATTTAAAAACTACATTATAGTCATACTACAAATTTTAATTTACAATTTGGGTCCAAAAACATGTTTGATCACAGGGCGGGGAGTGGGCTACCCAGCACTGTATGGTGCGGTTAGCACCCTTATCTCAAACTGGAAGGGGTTTAATCCTCTTCCGGGGCCTGCCAGGTTGTAACATGGGCCTGAACTTTAGCTCAACCTGATAACCCTTGAATTAGGGTTTGGCCCATTTAATAAGAGGTTAACACTCAAAAAATAACCACCCAATAGCCTCAGGAGGAAGGCTATCAGCTTATCTAAAATAAGCTAAGCTCCAATATCCCATGATTTGAATTTCAAAGAATAGATGAAATAGTTATCACATAAAATAAAAAGTTTCGTGGTTTCTATTTATACCATCCAGATATGACACCGAGACCCATCTGGGTCAATTGCTAGAGAGATCTCCATTATTTTTACTAACTTAGGCCTCGGAGGCATTCCTTTGAGGAAAATTCTTATTGCAGTCCTCTTAAGAGGTCTGCATTGCAGGCCTCAAATGAAACGTTGCATTTTATTCTATAATGACTCAAACGCATCGTTTCATTTTAGGCAAGACTAGACCCCTTCACTCATCGTCTACCTGAGTATTATCTTTTCTTTCTCTGAATATTATCTACCCTACTCCTTGTGCTCTGTATTTGCCGTTGCTGATTATACATTTGCATTGTAGACACATATAGCCTATTTTCATAAGTATAAGAAAAACATATTGACATTTGCGACTAAGAAAAAATTGCCACTGACGAAAAGTAGTTACAAAATAAAATAATGAGTTTGTTTTGGATTATATGACTGACATGCTATTGCAACTTAGTCTTCCTAAGTCTGTGAGCCCAACTCATTATTACATTGGTGTAAAATGGTAATTCTAACGATTTTCCAATATGATTGGAAGCTTTTGAGTCTTATGAAAATCAAATTCTGAAGTTGTGAATATGCTATCATTTTCAGCTAATAAGAATTTACAGAAAAGCACTGAGGGCTACGGAAAAGCATTTAAGGAACTCAAGCAACCCAACAACCCACTATTGTTTAAATTAATCACCCAAACTCCATGACAAACACCCAAACGAAAAAAAAAAAACTTGACGAAAACAATGGAATGGGAGCTGTGCTTTGCGTCAATGGTGGCCAAGGAGGTCGTCAGCAGTGACTCCATCGATGGTGGAGGTGATTGTTCCATCAATGGTAGAAGAGATTGGATTGTGGTGGTCGATGATGAAACAAAATTTGGGGAGCACGACAAAGAACAATAATTTGAAATTTCCAATGAAAAGGGGATAGGTTGTAGAAGAAAGAAGGGTAATGTAGTCAATTCAAACTTAAAAATAGAGATAATTTGGTCATTTCATACACTAGGTCTGCAATGTAGTCCTCTTTAGAGGACTGTATATAGCACAGCTCTTCCTTTGAACCCCTAAGCCTCATTCCTCTTTGGTTGCAAGTGATCGTGTGTGTGAAGCTGTGAAACACGTCCATAACAGTTGGCATTGTCTGTGGAATACCTTTGTCTTACAACTAGTGTGCTTTTCACATGCTCACCTCCACTCAATCTCCATCAACCAGAAACCAGGAGGTGTCATCAAGAAATACAAAAAGGAGGCTCGCAAAGATGGAGGAAGTTCTAAGTAAACTCACCGCTAAGGTAGAGTCGTTGCAAAGGAGAACGAGACCCTCAAAGCAAAGAACATGCCATTAGAGGAGGACACAGTGCCAAGCTAGGCCGATAGGATCAAGGTGGAAACGCGTAGTGCAGGACCAAGCAAACCTCCTTAGGAAAATGAAGAGATGAAAAAAATGTATCATGACTTGCGCAGTCTAATGGATAAATACGAGCAAATGACCAAGAAGATAAGGACATTTTCCTCGATCAATCAGTTGTTGACTAGCATCAATCTATTGTACAGTGCAGAAATCATGGCAATACCATTGCCACCAAAGTTCAAAATTCTTGCGATAGACATGTACGACGAGTCTAAAGACCCAGTGGAACATTTGAAGACCTTAAAAGCTCACATGACGCTTCACGAGTTTCCCGGTGAGATAGCATGTAGGCCTTTCCCTTTGACCTTAAAGGGAATGGCTCGAGGATGGTTCGGAGCACTGCAGCCAGGTTCCATCGATAGTTTTGAGAAACTGGTCCGACAGTTTTAACCCAGTTTATGGCTAGTCAGAGGTGAATGAGACTAGCAGCCTACCTATTGACTGTGAAATAGAGGAAAGATGAGAGTTTGAAGGCGTATCTGGCAAGGTTCAATATGGAAAGAATGACAACCGACAACCAAGATGAAAAGATCATGTTAGCAGCTTTGCTCAGGGGTATTTGGCCTAGAAGCCCCTTTATGGCCAAGTTGGCAAGGAAAACCCCTTCTACTTTATGAGAATTCATGGACAAGGCAAACAACTTTATCAACATTGAGGATACACCACTTGCCTAAACATCTAGATCAGAACGAAAGGAGGAACATGTGATAAAAAGCGGTTCGAAAAGAGATCGAGAGAGAGGTCTAAAGGCGAGGAGAGGCCAACACAAATGAAGACGAGACGCTTCGACTCACACAGGGCATCACAGTGGTCCTCACGCACACTACTCTAGTGCGTATGTCCAAGACAAGGCCAAAGAAGCTAGGCGTGGCGAGGAGTAGGGGCAACAAGCCCAGAAGTACTGCACGTACAACAATGCAAGTGGGTACAAAACCAAAGATTTCCACACGTTAAAGCAAAAGATCGAGGAGATGAGGGACAATGGTGAGCTAGAGCGCATTGTCGCTCGGAATGCTACACCACGTTGTCAGGGCGACAAGAGGCAGCAGCGCAAGCGCCAGCGAAGCGAGAGCCCAAAAAGGAGAGATTCACCAAAAAGAGGGTGGAGATCCCTGGAACTGTGAGATTGCCATAGATCGTGGAAATCCACTTTTAGGAGAGATATGGACAATTGCCAAGGCTGGCCCCACTTCCTCTGGGAGGAAACCGTATGCTAGGTGGGCTAGCTATGATGAGGTATACATTGTGGGAAGACCAGCAAACAACCTTGGATACAGGTCTCACCCACCATCTCTTTTGAAAATGACAATTGCATAAGAGTAGTCTGCCCGCATGATGACATGCTAGTGGTGACAATGTTAGTGGCAAACTACACCACATGAAGGATATTGATTGATAATGGGAGTTTCGTCGACGTCTTGTTTCGAGATGCATTCACAAGAATAGGAGTTAGCATAGACCAATTGCGTCCGACACCAACTAAGTTGAAGGGTTTCATTGGGGAGGTAGTGCAACCCACGGGGTCCATCACACTACCAGTGTCAGTAAGGGCAGACCCCCCACATTGCCACCACCATGACAGACTTCCTTGTGGTGAGGACCCGATTAACGTACAACGCTATCATTGGTTAGCCTATGTTAAATGCCTTAAGGGTGATCACCTCTACTTATCATTTGAAGATGAAATTCTCCACGAAAGCGAGAATTGGAGAAATTCATGGCGACAGGTACTCGCCCAAGAGTGCTACATCCAGGAGCTCAAATAAGGAGAAAGAGAAGTGAAAGTGGTCAAGTTGTGATAAGATAGCGCCATGGTCCCTTTGCTGTCGCCAAAGGTACTAATGATCGAGGCAAAGACAAGGGACGAAGACTCTTTGAGGCAGGGCCAGCGAATGAACCCTTGGAGCTTGTCCGCCTCGATTTAGCCAAATCAGATAACACTAGGAAGATCAGGACCAGAATGACGAGTAGTGAAAGGAGACAACTGAAACAGCTCCTTACCGAGCACAAGGATGTGTTTACGTGGAGTCACAAAGACATGCCCAGGATTGGCAAGGAGGTTATAGAGCATAGACTAAACGTCAGTCCTGGTGCACGGCCAGTCAGGCATAAGAAAAGGGGTTTTAGCTCAGAGAAGTATAAGGCAATCACAGAAGAGGTAGTCTGACTATTGGCAACCGGGTTCATCAAAGAAACTCAATATCCTGAGTGGTCGTTGAACATGGTGTTGGTTAAAAAGTCCAACGGGAAGTGGTGCATGTGCGTTTACTTTACAGACCTTAATAAGGCATGTCCAAAGGATAACTTTCCTCTCCCGCAGATAGACTTGATTGTCAACGTGACTGCAGGACACAAAATGTTAAGGTTCATGGATGCCTATTTAGGATACAATCAGATCCGAATGGGACAATTCGACCAAGAGAAGTCGACCTTTATAACTTATTGAGAATTATATTGCTATAAGGTCATGCCTTTTGGCTTGAAAAAGATGGGGGCAACGCACTAAAGACTGGTGAACATGATGTTCAAACATCAAATAGGCCAAAATATGAAAGTTTATGTAGATGATCTACTAGGAAAAAGCACAGAGTTTGAGCAACATATGAAGGATCTGAGGGAAGCCTTTGGAGTGTTACACTAGTAAGGGATGAAACTCAACCCGATGAAGTGTGCATTCGAAGTACAATCGGGCAAAGTCCTGGGGTTCACGGTGTCGGAATGAGGTATCGAGGCCAATTCCGAGAAGCTACAGGCGATCATGGAGATGAAGTTGCCCACGAATCTAAATGAGGTGCAAAAGTTGGCGGGGAAGATAGCGGCCATCAACATATTCATGTCCCAATCAACAGATAGGTGTCTCCCATTCTTCCAGGTCTTGAAGAAGGCACATGACTGGGACTTTAAATGTGAAGAAGCCTTTGCACAATTGAAAGAGTACTCGGCGCATCTGCAATTACTTAGCCAGACCAAGCAAGGTGAACTTTTATCACTATATCTAGCCACGAACAGACACTGGATCTACTGCATTGGTAAGGGAGGAAGGAAATGAACAGAAGCCCGTTTACTATTAAGTAGAGCTTTAAAGGGAGCTAAAACAAGATAACTAAAGATAAAACTGATCACTTTCACCATTGTGACAGCCACACGATGATTGTAGCTCTATTTTCAGGCACACCTGATAAAAGTCGTTACCTTGGCACCCTTGCAGAATGTGCTACAAAGGCTGACACATCAGGTTGGCTGGTTAAATGGTCTATCGAATTAAGTGAATAAAACATTAATTATGTTCCTAGAACTAATGTCAAGGGACTAGTCATGGCTAACTTTGTTGTAGAATTCACAAACTTCCAAGAAGAAGTACCAAAAGCTCCTGCTAGGAAGCCATTGCAGGTGTATGTGGATGGATAATCTTGTCGAATAGGAGGTGATGTAGGGGTGCACATGATAATAGGAGATGGGGTTAAGACAAACCATGCGATAAGGCTAAAATTCAAAGTAACAAACAATGAAAATGAATATGAAGTAGTACTCACTAGGTTGGCCATAGCAAAAGCCTCAAGTGGGAAAGAAGTCGAAATGAAGGCAGACTAGCAACTTGTGGTCTGCCAAGTCACACGGGAGTGTTTAGCAAAGGGAGACAAATTAATAAAGTTCCTCCATCAGGTACAAGAAGGGTGCAGTCGCTTTCAATATTTTCGGATCGAGCGTATCCCTCGGATTTACAACTAGAAAGCCGATCAATTAGCACGAGCAACCTCAGCAAAGCAAGAAGAAACTTTGTCATGGGAGGTCGACATCCAAGCATGTAATGACCCAACCCAATAATTCTAAGGTCAGAATATTGATAATTTTATTAACCCTAACTTATATTTAATGAGTCATATTGGATAAACCCATGAGCGATAAATTTTTTAACTTTATTACGAGTTTTAATTAGACTCAATAACTAAGTTAAATCTCATTTATTATTTATCGAATAAATTAAACTCATTTTAAAATTTAAATATAGATCATTAGAAACTTATTTCAATTTAAAATGATCACTTATTGAAGTCTCCTATGCAGTCTTAGCCACTGCCAATCCTACATTAAATGAATTACTAGATCATGTTTTTAAATTAAAATTCTCTTCTTAATGATCGAGACCGAGTCCAACTCGAACTCGAACTTGCCGGCACCCTCTTCCAAATCTCTTTATAAATATCTCATTTTCGTGTGTTATTTGAAAAAAATCATAAATCTCCATAGGTGCAGCGACTGAACCCAAGATACACAGTCGAGCATCGTAATCTATTTTGTGTTGGAAATTTTAGAAAGTAACACTACAAGGTAAGTAGTTTGATCATAAATTAGGATTAACATACGTTAGCTAGTTATATATATTATTATTAAAGTCAGTTCTTTAGAAGCTAGTGTTTACGTACCACGCATGTCATGATATTTGCAAGCATGTCATTCATCATGTTTCATTCCACATATTATAGTTATGTATATCTTATGCATCTCATGCATCTCACGTTGCATAAAACACGTAAGTTTTCATAAGATCAAGTGTAAGATAAGCTCATAATAGTTAATTAGATGGCCATCTAGATTCATGGTGCCTATGTAGTTTTAGGGTGGATGTATAAGCCATGGACTCAAGCGTGGTCTACCATAGTATGCCAGAATACTATCAGTGGCTCCCCTTGCGATCGCGAAATGTGGAGTTAGTACACAACCTTGCACATAGGGTTAAGTGTGTTGGAAAGTCAGATCAATCAGATCAATTAGATGAGTCAATTAATTCAAATAAATCAGTAATATGTAGCATAAGTATCAGTATGATCAATCATGATTTTAAATTCTCAACATGAAATATTTTATGAAAATCCTATGCTAAGTATGTTTACGTTATAATGAGTTTCTTACTAAGTCATCGACTCATTTTAGTTTGTTTTTATATTTTTAAACCATCCCAAGTCAGAATATTTATGAAAACAGAGCTACACGATGATACTTATTCAAGGGAGGTGTGGCAGTGGCCTAAATCATGTATGTTAAGTTATGATTTTTTTATGGAACAAACTTTAAGAAATTTTAATAAATGCTTTCGCGCAATCTCTCTTATGAACTCAGTATTTTTAATAAAGAATGCTTTTAATTATTATATAGAATCTTTATATCTAGCGTAAGTATAAGAAAATATTTTTTTTAAAGTTAAGTTCAGTAGTAGCACTCCAACTCCCCCAGATCTCTAAAATTGACTTTGTTAATGATAGTGGGGAGCGGGGTGTTACAGGGCAGTTGACACACTGGCTATGGGAGCCGAGATCTTGAAGGTAGGAAAGGACGCACCAGAATGAGCAGATGACATAATCAAGTATTTGGAGACTGGAACCTTCCCGCCTCCCATGCGGAGGCAAGGAAGGTCAGGAGCAGGGAAACCCGGTTAACAATGATAGACGTGATGTTATACAGGTTAGGGTTCTCTACGCCATTGTTAAGATGCATCTCAAAAGAGGAAGCTTATTACGTCATGAAAGAAGTGCACGAAGGAGTATGCAGAAACCACTCGAGAGGTAGATCCCTCGCCTCAAAGATCATGAGAGCGGGACACTACTGGTCAAAAGCTCTAAAGGATGCAAGAGAGTTTGTAAAAGGAAAATTTTATACACCATAATACCATCTCACAAATATGATATGACACATTTATTACCATTAAATGATCATTTATTGCATGCTTCTCTATCATCTAATGGTGATAAATGTACCACATATTACTTAGTATGATTGAAATAAGATGAGAGTGTGTTATATAGCATTACTCTTTGTAAAAGAATGTGTCCAACGCCAACTGCAAGCTCCAATCTTGAGTAGTCCTCCTGAAGAACTGAAGTCGATAGCCTCCCATTGGTCGTTCGTTCAATGGGGTGTAGACCTGGTCGGCCCTAGGCCCTCGAGCAAGGGGGCACAAAGTTCATCATCGTTGCCAAAAATTATTTTACCAAATAGGCAGAAGCCGAAGCAATGGCGATGGTGACTGTCCAAAGCATTACTAGGTTCCTATGGAAAGCAATAATATGTAGATTCAAGATACCACAGAGTATTATCTCTGACAATGGCAAACAACTTGACTCTGGGCATTACCATAGGAAGTGTGCTGAGCTCGGGATCAAGGTCAAATACTCGTCCTTAAGGCATCTGCAAGCAAACGAGCATGTTGAAGCAACCAACAAGATCATTGTAGGAATATTAAAGAAAAATGTAGGCGAGAAGAAAGGGACTTAATAGGCGGATGAACTCCCTGGAATCTTGTAGGCATACATGACAAAGGCAAAAACATTAATCTGCGAAAGATCTTTTGCCTTGGCCTTTGGAAGCAAAGCAGTGATACCGGTGGAGGTAGGGTTGCTGAGCCATAAGAGGAAAGGCTTCGACGTCGAGCAAAATGACAAAAAATTGGAAGAAAATCTGGACTTGTTGGAGGAGGTGAAAGCAGACACTGAAATCAGAGTGGTGGCCTGCAAAAGGAAGATAGAACAGTACTTCAACAAAAGGGTGAGGCCAAGGTCCTTCAAGATGGGTGACCTAGTCCTAAAAGAAACCGGAGTAACTACAGCAGAAGAATGGAAGCTTGGACCATGATGGGAAGGGCCATACGTCGTGGTGGACAGTCATCGCATTGGAGCCTATTGCCTCAAGGACACCGCAAGGCGTAAGTTGCCCCATCTTTAGAATGCTGAGTTCTTATGAATATACTCCATTTAACTCATTTGTATTGATTTTGGTACAATAAATAAATTAGTTTGATTGTGAAGCATTTTATTTTGTTTCATTGCTTTACACACTCTTATCTCATAGGTGGTCGAGGTATCCTTCCAATATACCCATCGCTAGAGTCACGCGGTCAAGGCACCTCCAGCTAGATTCTTATCACCAAGGTTACGTGGTCGAGGTATCCTCCCACTACACCAATTGCCAGAGTTACGTGGTTGAGGCACCTTCTCACTACACTCTTATAGCCAAGGTTGCGCGATCGAGGTATCCTCTCTCTATACCCATTGCCAGAATTACGCGGTCGAGACACCTTCCCGCTACACTCTTATCACCAAGGTTGCATGGTTGAGGCATCCTCCCGCTACACCAATCACCAAAGTTATGCGGTCAAAGCACCCACCCGCTACACTCTTATCATCAAGGTTATGACTGCACTCTCCTCGCCAAATGTCAAACAAAGCACTCGAGGGAAAAACATCCAAGTGAAGAACATTCCAAAAACAGAAGGAAAAAAAATACATCACAATCAACAAAAGTCAAATGTCACGAAACCAAAGGCACATCAAAACAAAATACGCCCTTCCATTAAAACAAAACTTACATTTCATGTGTAACGTCCCATCAAAATACAAATGTTCAAAACTTAAAGATAAAGTGGTATCTAGACAGGGTTCCAGGAGCAACGGGGAGGAGGAAAGGTGTCTGACATTGTATCTCGCCGAAAGGGGTTGAAGACATGGTAAACAGCAGAGCTAGCTCATATCACCTTCCAATTCAGAGTTCAAAGGTCTGTCTGCAGATGGGCGAGAAGGTGTTCTCTCAGCTATTTAATCCTAAGCTTGAATCCAAGGCCCCAAGCTCAGCTCTGAACAGAGTAGGCAGTTGTAAGTTAGGGAGGATGCGGGCAACCTCACTTTGAAAACAAGCCAACTCAGCATTCAACTTGCTAACCTTCGACTTTGATGCTGAAAAGTGATTCTGATTGGACTTTAGAACCTCACTCAACAGCAGATAGTGGTAGTCATGTTCCTTAAGCACTTTCGTCACCGCTGACAAATCCTGTTCTTCTTTGACTTTCTTGCCTTTAGCCACACCGAGTCGAATGGCTGCCTCCTAACACTTCTCTTCACAATCTGTGAGGCGAGTGGCATATTCGACATTTTTCTTCTTGAGCTCCTCAGCCCTTTTCTTGAGCTTCTTGGCGTCTCTCTCCATTTGGCTAAGGCGTGCAAGCAAATCATCTCTTTTTGCTCCTGGGTTCTCTCCCTCGTATCAACGTTGGTGAGCTTCTTCAACAAACTCGCCATCTCAAACCTGAGCTAATTGACTTGCCCATGCAGGGATACAATTTGATCCTCCGCTGATGAGAGTAGGTCTCTGCTAGGGATAATCCCTCAACCATCTCTTCCTTCTCGGCTTGTGCGATGAGGGCAACACTTTGAGCATGGCCAATGAAGGACCTCATGGATTGATTCTCTTCCTCCAAGTCCAAGTTGTCCTCAACCAAAGCACCCACCAAGCGATTGACCCTCTGAAAACCCAGCCAATTCAAGAACAACAAGGTAAGGAAAATTGAAATTTTGAAAATAAAAAGAACTTATCGGTGAAAGGATGCTCCAAATATTACAAACAGTGGCACGAAAGGCCTCTTCTCAACATGCACTCAAAGGCTGAGAGGAACCATCTGGGTGAGAGCTCAACAAACCATGGAAATCAGGGACTCTAAAAGACGCACCAACAAAGCCATCTAGGATAGTGGTGTCCTAGACAGGCGTGGGCAAAATAGTGGAAGGATTAGAGAAAACAGAAGGAGGAGTACTTGTGTTCACCTGAGCAGATACTCTACCTCATGACCAAGAGGGACCACTACATCATCCTTATGAACAGGTGATGTCCGAGAAGTTTCAGCGGGAGGATTGTCCATCGAAAAAGTTGGAGAGGGCTCACCACCCCTAGTAGGAGAGATGCTGAAAGGCGAGGAAATGACACCCTACTTCCACTTGTGGGGAAAAGTGTGGGAAAAAAGAAAGGCATCTCAAGCATCTCAGGAAGCATATTAGAGGAGGTTAAAATAACATTTGACCAGGTGGACTTACTGTTCTAATCTACCCTAGCTTGTACAATTGGATGCGAGCCTCCTTTCTGTCAGAAAGGATGATCTCAAAACCACGCTCATTGGGAATTGGATTCCATAAAGCTCTAATGGGGAACTCTTGATTCTCTGTCTTATCCTCAGGAAACTCTCAACCATTACCAAATATGAAGAAAAATTTCCTCTACCAATCCTTAGTGTGGGAATATTTGCGCTCCAGTTGAACCAATTGTTATGAGCCCTAAAACTACAAAGATTCCCTTTCAAGCATTTGAAATTGTGCAGAGAAAGGCATTCACGAGTAGTGAGGTCAGGATACTCATCACCCGTGGGCTCCAACTCTTGCCGCTAGAGAATGCAGCAGGCCATCAAAATGCACCAAGCATTGGGTACATGTTGGGCCGAAGCAAGACCCAAGACATCTAGCACGTCGCGAACAAGTCGTACAAAGAGCAAACAGAGCCCCTTCACGAACATGGCCAAATACAAAGCAACAAAAATGGCCATACCTCACATATCGATGGCTCCACAATGATGGTTAGGCAAACCCAGAGCCACCAAGTTCTGGATGTTGAAGCTATCCCTCGAGGAGTCCAACTCGCGACAGCAAACGATTGAGGACCATCGATGGCCTTCGAAAATCAAGCCAGGAATAGGTGCCCCCTCAATAGTAGGGTTAATGGCCACCTCCTCAGAGTGAAGAGGGGGGTCGCAGTGTCGCAAAGACTGAGCTCCATAGGAGCAGGATGGGAGGTTACCTTTAGAGGAAGCCATGGATTCGCAAGGGAGATTAGTAGGAAATGCAGGGAAACAAAGTGTTCGAAAAGGAAGGAAAAGTACCAAAACAGAAGAAGTGGGGAAAATGGATGTTTGAAAACAATAAATAACTGAAATGAAAAGTCGGATATGCAAAGGGGTGGGAAGGCGAAACGACATCTCGACAAAGGGGCACAAAATGACAGAAAACCCAAACAACGAAGCAATACCATGATTACAGGTCACATCATGTTGCACGTGATGAGACTTCGTGGGGTAACTGGAAGGGGTTTAATCTTCTTCTGAGGGCCTGTCGGGTCATACCTTGGGCCTGAACTTTAGCCCAGCCCGATAACACTTGAATCAAGGACTTGGCCCATTTAAAACATATAAGGGGTTAGCACTCAAAGAACAACCACCCAAGAGGCTCGAGAGGAAGGCTATCAGCTTATCCGAAATAAGCAAAGCCCCAATATCCTGTGGCATGAATTTCAAATAATGGATAAAACATTTATCACATAAAACAGAAAGCATCGTGGGTTCTATTTATACCATCCATATATAACAACGAGACCCATCTAAATCAATTGCTAGAGAGATCTCTACTATCTTTATTGATCTAGGCATCAGAGGCGTTCCTTTGAACACCCAAGCCTCGTTCCTCTCTGGTTGCAAGTGATCGTGTGTGTGAAATTGTGAAACACGTCCATAACACGAACATTTTCTAGGTAAGGAGGGAAATCCTTGTGCCCAAGTTTTTAGCACCTTTGCTCAAGGGGATTATCGTGAAAGAATGGATTTTTTTTTTCTTTTTTATTATCATAAATAGTTTTTTGAGTCATATTATATATTAAATTTATATTTTGCCTCCATTCGCTGCACTAATATGGCATAAACATATAACCGCTTTCCTCCAACAATTTTGGAATTCATTTAGTCTTCGTTTGGTTATACAAACCATCTCATCTCATCTTCAGTCATTTCAACTTTCTCAAACTCTCACATAAAATATATTAAACAATTCAATTTTTTCAAATTTTAAAACAAAAATTATATTAAAAAACTATATTCTAACAATATTTTATTCAACTTTCATTTCATCCCATCTCATTTGTGTAACCAAATGAGACCTAATAACTGCTTTTTAGTTTTTGGGTTCTCTCCATTAGTGATATTTATTGTTCCTATACTTGGGAGTTTGATTCTTGCTTCTGTACAAGTTCTTCAATATAGTAAGGGTTTGGTGTGGACTTATCCATCTCATAATGGATGATGATCTTTCTGAGTAGTGGAGAAAAGTCTCCCTGTCTGAAGTTGAAAATTATGAGGTTACACTGCAATATACTATCTGGACTATAATGATTTCATCGGATTATTGTCTTTTATTCAAGTTAGTTACAAGGAAATTATTTAATAAGGAGGCATTTAAGACAATGATGTGTAATGTCTGGAATCCGGTTAAGGGTGTGAAGTTTTTTTATTTGGGGATAATTTGTTCTTGCTCAATTCTTAGAACACAGGGATAAGGAGAGATTTTTTCGCTCAAGTCTGTTGGTCTTTTGAAAAGCAAATGGTACTTTTGAAGGAATATAATAGTAATCTCCAACCTTCAAGCATTTCTATGATGCATGCTTCGTTTTGGGTCCGTTTATATGATTTGCTTTCGAAAGGAATGAATAGTTTTACTTAGAGAACTATTGGTGAATCTCCTGGGTGGGGTGTTTTCTCACGAATGCGAGTTCTTTGGATATTTGCCAACCACTGCCTCGACTTAAACATCTTTGGTTATCGAATGAAGCTATTTGGGTTTGGTCTAAATATAAACGACTCCCAAATTCTTGTTATTGTTGTAGACGGTTGGGACATGATGATAGGAATTGTGATTTATGGTTGACAAAATAGGATTTTTTTAAAGGAATGGGTTTCCCTATGAAGCATGGATGTGGGCGGATGGAGGTGTTTTAGTTCACGTAACCGTAAGCCTTCCTCGTCTGACCAAATGTGGGATGGTTTGGAGAAACCTTCAGTTGTTGAACATCAAATGGACGGTGAAGCTATGCCGCAGGAGACAACTATTTTTATCCCAAATGCTCTGCGACAGGGACTGATGGATGCAGGGATTTCTTTTCCTGGTAATCATTTGGATCTTGATTTGGGTCTTAATGGGCCTGGGCTAAGTAAGAAGCATGGGTATGATTATGTGGGCATTTGTGGGTTGGGTCTAAAAATCAATGAAATTCCTGGTCAAGGGCTTCAATACGAAAGTTTTCCCTCAAACCATTCAGATTATCTATCTCCAGTTTCTCATCGGGTTGTGTCTTCGACAAGGGGAAATCAGCGCAAAAAAGGGATTGCATCTTCATCATTTACATTAGATCAGTGCTCCAAACTTCTTCCTTCTAAATGCATCTTTGATGAATGGTCGGATGTTGGGCAGTCTCAATATACGTACTTGAAGAGGATTAAATTGTAAGATACTTGTTATAATTGTTGCTGTGAATGTTGTGATGTAACAAGGATTCGATGGAAATGTAAATGGAAGATGTAGTAATGAAAAGAAGGGGCATAGGGAAGGTGCTTGATGAAAAGCTTCACTGAGCCACACATATATTGATAAAGGAATGCTTCGAGGGATTCAAAATCTCCATACAAGAGAGTAGCCTTAACAAATTTCAGATCCCCTTTTTCTTCCTCATGTTCACCTCATATACAAAAACACTAAAGACTCTGTAACTAACTCCTAGCACTAATAAACTAACCTCACACTTCACAGGCAATTGAAAATAATAGTAATGTGAAGTGCACTGTTTTGGTGTTTTTAATCCCAAAATAGTGTCCATTACAACAGACCCAAAACGACAAACTCTTCTTATTAATAAAACAATAAAAATGTTGCGTATTGCAACTCCTTAAACGAAAGCCTCCACTTCAGTCAGCCCCCAAAACGCAATTCTTCATAATACTCAGCGACGTCGTTCACACTCCATCCTTACTTCACTTCAGTTCACTTCGTAAGACGAACCCTTTACTTTCATCACTCCACTCATCTCTTCTCGTCTTGTAGGGTTCCAGCCACTGGTGTTGTAACAAAGTCTCCCCCTTCAAAGCACCTAGCGCACAAGGTGTGGGTAAAGGCCTTGTAGCCGTCACAACAACTCCCAACTACTCTCCTCCTTGGGAACTCCCACCCATTTTCCAATCACTTCTCTGTTACAGCTCGATCCCCATACCTCTTCATTCGTCGATCAAGTACTTGTTCTGGTTTTGGCAGCACTTCACCCAGCTGATCTGTTGGAGGAAGGGAAGGAAGGAATTGAACCTAGTATCTGAGCTTCTTCTTAAGGCAAGAGACGTGAAATGTTGGATGGATTCTAGAGAATTCAGGTAACTTCAATCAGTAAGCCACTTTACCAATCCTCGCCTCAATTTAGGAAGGCCTATAGTATCTAGGGGCCAGTTTCATATTATGTCTCATTGCCAAAGTTTTTTGCCTATAGGGTTGCAATTTCGAATAAACCCAATCATCTGTTTCAAACTCCCTTTCAATCCTTTTCTTGTTCGAATAATGCTTCATTCTGTTCTGGGCTTCACTTAAATTGTGCTTCAATAACTGAATGTCTTGATCTCTGTCTTGTAAAATTTGGCCAACAAACTCATTAGTACTGGTTCCTGGAACATAGGAAAGGAGAGTGGGGGGTGGAAACCCATAGACAGTTTCAAACAGGGTCATTTTAGTGGTTGTGTGGTAAGTCGTGTTATACCACCATTTAGCCATGGTGAGCCACTGTGACCACATTTTAGGTTTCACCCATGCATAACAACTCAGATAGCATTCAATACTCTTCTTCAGGACTTTAGTTTGTCCATCTATTTGAGGATGATAGGTCGAGCTGAAGTATAGTGAAGACCCCTGAGAGTGGAATGGGGCCTGCCAAAATGAACTTAAGAAAATGGGATCCTTATTAGACACCACAGACCTAGGAAATCTGTAAAGTTTAAAAACATTTTTCAGGAATTCTTCTGCTACAATTTGGGCAGTGTAAGGATGGGACAAAGCCATAAAATGTGTATACTTAGAAACGATCAATAACCACAAATATAACACTGAATTCCCTAGAAACAGGCAACCCATCAATGAAGTCAAGGGATATGTCAGTCCAGGGCTATTGAGGAAGAGGTAAGGGTTGAAGCAACTCGACTAGGTGTGAGGTCTCATACTTCACAGCTTGGCATGTATCACACTCTCTAACCATTTGTTTAATATCCCTCTTCTTGTCCTTCCAGTAGAAGTCTCGTTTTGCCCTTTGGTATGTCTTCAACTAGCCCGAATAACCAACTAGGGGATTATTATGCACCTATTGCAGTATCTTCTTCTTGAAATTAGAATCAGAAGCCAACACTAGTCCGCCTTCTTTATAGTCAGACCTTTTTGTAAGGAAACCCCCTTAGGAATGCCCTGATTAGACTATAGATGCTTAAGCAGTTCAGCCAACTCCTTAGAGTCTTCATAACTCTTTTTAAGTTCCTCAACCCAAAGTGGGGTGGGAAAAGAAATCATAGCAGAACACATAACCTTTTTTAACCCTTCCTTACGGACTATTTGATGGTCATGGTTGCGATGTGGGGGTAACCCCTTAGGTTCACTAAATACCTCTATAAATTCCTCCAGCAGATCAGAAATTTCCCCCTCTACTACTTCAGAAACTTGTTCTTCCCTTTCATCACAAATGATCTGTAAAAAAATTCCTTTACCCTTAGCCATAGTGGCCTTGAGCATTTTTTGGCTATCCTCCATAACTGAAGGATTTAACTTCAACTCCACTGTTTTCCTTTCCAACACAAAACTCATCAACAACTTCGAAAAGTCCCAAGTTATTGGGCCCAAAGTCTCTAACCATTGGACTCCAAATATGACATCACAACCAGCTAAATCTAGTAAATGAAGAGGAGGTTGTAGGAAAGTACCTTGTACCTTCATTTTCATGATTATGCACATTCCTTCACTGCTTAGACTTGGCCATTAGCTACCTTCACCTTCAAATTAATTGAATAGTCCACTAGCAGCTGCAACTTAGAAATTTAGGCAGAATCAACAAAATTATGTGAACTATCCGAGTCCAGTAGTATAACCACTTGCTCTCCCATGATGTTTCCCGCCAATCGTCTGGTACTAACAGTAGGGGTTCCAACAATGGCAACCAAAGAAATCTCCAAATCCTCAGGTTTGTCAATAGGAACAACCACCTCTTCTTCTTCTTCTTCTTCTTCTTCTTCTTCTTCTTCTTCTTCTTTTTATCTTCCCCACATGGCTTGTTTTCTTTTTCTTCCCATAGTTCATCATTACCTTGTAAAAGGTAAATTCTAGGGATTTTACAAATGTGGGCTGGTCTGCATTTCTCCTCACAGTCCCTTCCTTCGCTTCTCATCCATTTGCATAGATGACACCTGCTTAGTAGTTCCCCTTTTTTTTGCCATTTGTTATAATTGTCATTAAAAAATGAGGTATGTGTTGAATTTTCTGTCATCCCTGTACCGTGCTTCTCCCCCCATAGGCTTGCTGATTTTCGTAGTACTCAAGATGTACTCTTCTTTCATTTTTGCTAACCCATATACTGCATTTACATTGACAGGGCTGAACATCTTGACGGAAATGCGTTTCTCATCCTTTAAGCCGTTGAGAAAACAACTCGCATCCGATAACCCCCTCGGACGGTTGGACAAGGCCTCGAACTGTACCTTGTACCCTGCTACCATGCTAATCTGCTTCAGCATGGTCAATGTATCCATGGGATCTTCGTACACTGCCAAGCCAAAACGAAGAAGCATGAATCTGGTGAATGTTGAATGTCTCCCAATCTCTGCATTGTTCCCCCTTCACAGAGTCTTGGAACCACACAAGAGCCTTTCCTTCCACGTGGTAAGAGGTCATAAGCATCCTGTGAGCAAGAGGAGTCTGATGAAAGTCGAAGTAGAGGTTTGCTTTAAAGAACCAAGTCGCTAGGTCATTTTCTTGAAAATGAGAAAACTCAAGCCTGACCCCTTGAAAATTAACTTGTATGCTGTCTTGGTTCTCTTGTTCATAATTAACCTCATGGTGAGGATCTTGGTTATGGTGGTGCTGGGTATTGTAGAAGGTTCTCATCAAGTCCTTAATTTCCTTGTTAGATACCTGTTGTAATTGTTGCTGTGAAAGTTGTGGTGTAACAAGAATTCAGTGGAAATGTAAATGGAAAATGCAGTAATGAAAAGAAAGGGCGTAGGGAAGGTGCTTGATGAAAAGCTTCAATGAGCCACACATATATTGATAAAGGATTGCTTCAAGGGATTCCAAACCTCCATACGAGAGAGTAGCCTTAACAAATTCAATATGCCCTTTTTCTTCCTCGTGTTACCTCATATACGAAAACACTACAGACTCTATAACTAACTCCTAGCACTGACAAACTAACCTCACAGGCAATTGAAAATAACAGTAATATGAAGTGCACTATTTTGGTGTTTTTAATCCCAAAATATTGTCCATTAAACAAACCCAAAATGACACACTCTACTTACTTATTAACAAAAACGATGCGTATTGCAGCTCCTTAAACAGCAGCCTCCACTTCAGTCAGCCCCTAAAACGCAGTTCTTCATAATACTCAACGACGTCATTCCCACTTCAAGCTTACTTCGCTTCACTTCATTTTGTAAGGCTAGAACCCTTCATTTTCATCACTTCACTTCATCTCTTCTCGTCTTCTAGGGTTCTAGCCACTAGTGTCCTAACAAAAACCCTCAAGTGATGACCAATTGGTGGAGGTATAGGTTCTATCAGCGGAGGTTGAGGTTTAGCCCCGCTGACAACCTTGAAAATCCTCAGTTAGAATCCTGTAGGCTTGGGAACCCACGGGATCTTCGAGTACTTCGAGACTTGGTCTGAAGTGAAGTTCCTGATGTGGTTTTCATCATGGAGACCAAGTATTTAGCATTTCATATGGAACGTATGAAATTTCAATTGCGTTTTTCTTGGTGTCTTGCTTGGACTATGGGGGACGTAGTGGAGGCTTGGTTTTATTTTGGCATATGGAATCTGATTTGGAAACTTTGTTCTACTCTAAACATCACTTTGATGCTTGTATCTCAGATTTACACGCTAGTTTTCGATGGAGAATCATTGATGTATATGGTCACCTTGAGGCTAGCTGTAGATGTGAAGTTTGGAACCTGTTGAAGATGATTTTGACTCAAGTTCATAGGCCTTGGCTTTGTTTCAGGGATTTTAATGAGACACTCTCCAATTTTGAGAAGCAAGGGGTTAGAGCTCGATTGGAAGGACAGATGCAAGACTTTCGTTATACTCTTAAGTGCCGTCTGGATAGTGAGTTAAGATGAAAGTTAAAAGTTAAAAGTTAAAAGTTGAGTAAAATATTGTTAGAATATTATTTTTTTTTAAGATTATTATTGTTTTGAGATTTGAAAAAGTTGAATTATTTATTATAATTTGTATGAAAATTTGAAAAAATTGTAATGATGAGATGAGATGAGATGAAACACTTTCACTATCCAAACAGGGCATTATTTTGCTGGTTAAAGACAATCAATTTTGTATTACCTTTATTTACATGGTCTAATATGAGAGAGGGAGCTACATTTATTCAAGAATGCCTTGACCGATTTCTAGCTAATCCAAATTGGTATTCCATGTACCAAAATTTAAAGGTTCATAATTTTCTTCCATTACGTTCTGATCACCATTGTTTGATGTTGAATACTATTGACTCCACTGATCTACCAAGGAGGGGTAAGAAATTATTTCGATTTGAAGCGATGTGGATTGGAAGTAAAGGTTGTGAGGAACTTATTTCAAATTCATGGGGAAGTAATATTGTGCTGATTCTGTGGAGGAGCTACGAATCCCATTTCTTCTTGTAGTCGTAATTTACAAGCTTGGAATGCTATTCAACTTGGGAATATTAAGTTCCAGCTAAAGGAGAAAAGATTGAAATTATCTCGTGTTTCTGCAAGTCCTCAATCTGCCATGTCCATGCCAATTATTAAACCCTTGCAATACGATATTAATCTATTACTTGAAATGGAGGAATTGATGTGGAAACGACGATCAAGGGTACTGTGGTTATCTATTTGTGAAATATTTTTGTGAATTTAACACGTCTCCATATACAACATATTCTATTCCGATCTTTCTGCTAAGATCAGTTTATGTGGTTCTTGGAAAATCATTTTTGCTCTTTTTGTTTTATCTTTTATTTTATTTTATTTTTTAAAAAAGGTAAAAAACTCGTTTTGTGCTTCATGTTTCAGTAATTGTTATTCAATAAATGGAGACACTTCTCGATTAATGGCATTGTTTGATGTGTGTGTATCTTGTAAAGACCCTCACAAGCTGTAGAAATTGTTTGCAGAATTCTAGATTGAAGCATTCATATTTGATAGTGTATTTCAGTGCGAAACAAAAACATCCACTTTTGGTGGTGTCATTTGTAGAAAAATGGGTTTTGAGGGCATTGGCAATGGTCTAATCATTATCAAGTCTAAAATTTGACTAAAAGTTAAAGAGGTTAATGTTCTAGCCATTAGAGAGGTTAATCCACATTAAACTATCTATCTAAAAATCAAAATAATAATATAATATTAGATATTTTAATATTTTTTATTTTATAAATACACTCCATATATTAATTAATAATTTAATTTTTACTTAAAATTATTATTTTCCAACTATTTTTTTCCTCAACCTAATTATCTAATAGTAGCCATTGAGAATATTTTTAAAATAAAATATTATATTAGAGATAAATAGTGGTTGACCAAATTTGAAGAAATTGATGAATTTACTGTAACTTAAAAGTAGAGCCTTAAAATTTTGATTACTTCAATACAGACTACTCTTAAACTATTTAGCCAAAATTTGGCTAGGCACTGGTATTTGACTAGGCTAATGCCAGTGCTACTAGGGGTTAGTTTGGTCCATAGCCTTTAAGAGGAAGTGCACGCTTGGGCTTGGCCCATGTTGTTTAGTGTGGTGAGAATTAGAGAAAGCTTAGCCTAACCATGTAGAAGCTTAATTTGTTTATAAGTTTATTATGAGAAATTATATTTGTAATTATGGAGTGTCAAGCGCCATGCAACTTTTTAAAAAAATTTGAATAAATGCGAGACTCACATAATAAAAAATTAATTTTTTAATAGTGAACCCAACTTTTTTTCAAAATAATTGAATATCACTTACACGCTCTACAATTATACGTAATATTACTTATCTATCATTATTGTTATAGACGTGCGTACTTGCTCATTTTGGAGATTTTAGTCCAACTATGTGAGACAATTTGAATATGTAGGCAATTGTCTTCCTCAAGTGCACCAAAAACTGTTATGACAAAGTGAGGAAGAATTGTGACTTGAACATGCAAATGCAACATGATGTGTATTGCTCCAAACAATCAGACTCCACAATTAGTTTAGGAATACCCAAAGGAAGGCACAATTGCAGTCCCCGAAATACAGTAAGTAACTCGATGGTAGAATGATCATTCATTGCAGACTCAGATACAGTAGCTACCATCACCATCGTGCCATTGCTATCACGTAAGACCATTCCAATTCCAACCTTGTTATATTCTGTGAACACCACCCCATTAACATTGAGTTTCAGAAAAATCAGTAGGAGGAGATATCCACCTGCACAATTTCCTCCCATTTACAGCATTAGCAACCTTTAAAACTGTGAAAGATTTGTACAAAAAAATAGCCATATTTGCTGCTGCATAGGGAGTGATATTCTCATTTTCCATCTTCAATTTATTTTTATGATACCACATGCCCCAACACAGTACAAACAGGAGATTAAAATCTGCTGCACTACCAGTAGTTAACACACCTTTCACAATATCTAAGAAACTCTTATCATGTTGGATCCTGAAAACTGTTGAACCAAAATGCTGCCACATCTCACGTAATTGAGGACATAACAGCAAAGCATGAGTAACATCTTCATCCCTTTCTCCACTGAAACTACATCCACTTTCCACTTCAATTTATTGGTGCTTCAGATTTTTGAGTGTAGGCAAAATATTCCTACAGGCTCGCCATGCAAAAGTTTTAATCTTCCTTGGAACATTCATTTTTCATAACTGCTTCCACATGTGCCTATCTTGCGCCCAGTTGGAAGATTCAGCTATCTCCCTCAAACTCAAAGCTTGAAATAGCCTATAAGCACTTTTCACAGTGAAACATCTATTTATTTCCTCTATCCATATCCATTTATCATTACAAGATATAAAGGGCAATCTAATTTTTAAGATTTCCTCAACTACCATTGGATCAATCAGAGCTCTAACAATATCAATTTTCTAATTTCTTGTGTCTTGACAAATAAAGCTATCTACAATTACATCCTCTTGAGAATCAGAAAAACATCAACATTTCTTCTTAAAAGTTGTATTTGAATAAGAACTAAATGAATAATATCTTACCGCTTATTCAAACTGGACACGTAATTTATGGCATTATAATTTATATGTGTATATATATAATCTAAGGCACGATTTATCAAAAAATAAAAAGGCAGGATTTAAATGTGGACAATACGTAATCGTACAGGCTCAGAACCGGCGACGATCACGCAACGGCATTCCGCCGGCTTATTTTGACTGTGGAACAAAAAGTAGTTGGCAGGTGGCATGGGTCGAATGTACGTTAATTATTATGTCCCCCGCATTACATCTACGTGTCAGTTCATGATTCCCCCTTGTGGGTCACAACAGGTGAGCGGACGGCTGTGATGGGTTGAGTTGCTTTTGCAGCTGTTTGACTTTTCTTATCTGCTTTTAAATGATGAAAAAAGAGGTACGATGGTTCTTCGGTGTTAAAAGAAATGAGAAAAGATGTAAAGCCGTACACCCACCGAGAAAGGCCCGACAATACGAATTGGTTTTTTTTTTTTTTTTTTTTTTAATTTTTTAATTTTTAAATATTTTTAAAAATATTCTTATCATTAAAAAATATTTTCTTAATTATTATATAAAAAATTAAAAAAAATTATCGAGATCATTCATGGAGATAGATAATCGGTAGGATTAGCTTTTTTCAAAGATATATAAAGTCCTAAATGCACAACGTAAACTTTTTTTATAGGAAAAAATTACTATATTTACCAATTCTTACCGTTCTATTTGACCACTAGAAAAAAAAATTATTTTTTATTTAATAATTAAAAAAGTAATTTTAAATATATTGATGTATTTTTTTATTTTTTAAAAATATTTAAATATATTAAAAAATATGAATAGAAAAAAAAATTAAAAAACAATTGATGGTAACAATGAGCGATGCTACTCAGACGGCAGAGTAGTACAACTCTTTTTTATAAAGAGTAGATTTTTCATAAAAGAATTAAAAAATTCAATTTTTTAGTCTATTGCTTTATAAAATATTTATACAAAATTTGTACCGTTAGAAGTTGCACCTATATAACCTTACTAGAAAGAAATTAATTGCCAAAATTTAGCAAGCTGGAGAAATAGAATCGTAACACTTATAAGCTGTGCCTTAACACGTGCGACATTAACTAAGAATGCATGCGGTTCCTCTCCATGTTCCTTTAATTGTATTTTTTGTTCAAAATAAATGTACAAGTCTTTGATTAATTTATTCTGATTTAAGTTGGACGCGTTTTGGGTTCATTTGTATTTATTAGAACGGATTTGTTAGGTGATAAAACATATATCAAATAAGTACAAGATTTGTTAGGTGATCCCTCGTATGATAAGATATAAATTAAGATTCATATACTAAAGATCATAGTGAATTAAAGCAAAACATATGTTTATTTGCCAATTAAATTATGTGACATATAATTAGACAACATAAATTGGGATAATTTTTTAGTCATATATTAAAAAAAAAAGGCTTAAGGCTCATTTGAAAAGTGAGATGAGATGATAATATTTTGAATAACAGTGAATTAATAGCTTGTGAATAGTAGTAAAATAGTTTGAGTTAAAATGTTTTATTACATTTTGAGAATTGAGAAAGAAAAAGTTGAATAAAAATATTATCAAGTTAAAAAAATTATTACAATATAATTTTTTAATATAATATTTAGTTTAAAATTTAAAAGCGTCGTGTTGTTTTTTGTATTTTGTTTGAAAGTTTGAAAATTTTGTAATTATTAGATGAAAAAGTTAAATATTTGAATTAAAAATTGTTTATGTTTGAGTGATATTGTTGGGGAAGGAAATTATGATAAGTTTTGATATAAGATGAGATGAGATGATCTCACTTCCCAAACAAGCCCTTAATTACTTACAAGATCTAGTCTGGATATACACCCAAAAAAAAAAAAAAGGCCTATAAGTTAATTAGAATTTTGGTTGGGAAGATCATGTTGGAGTACTAGTACTTGATGATGATTGAAAGTGTATATCATAATATCATGAATTATTTGAGTTTGTTGGAATTTAACCTAAACTTAAGCTATTTGGATTAAGATAAGTGACATGATTTGACTACATAATTGGAAATTATAACCATGCATTTTAACTGACATGGAAGTTAGGTGATTATTTTAGTATATCTAGAATTAATTAAGAACGTTTTGTTGCCAAACATTGGGTTTAAAGGTGATAAAAGCTTGCTAACTACTGAATCCTAAATTAATATATCACACAATGATCATGATTACTTTACTAATTATCTGAATTAATTAGAAACACTTGTTAAAGTCAAATCATACTTTAAAAGTACTAAACGCCAATAAAAACTAAGGAAACTTAATGATTTAAGAGGCCAGAAGAAGATATGTTCAAAGCCTCAAAGTCAAGACATGCATAGACTATATAACAAATATATATAAAAATATATTCTTATGGTAGGTAGAATATTCTCGATGCAGATTCTAATTAATCCTTGTTCTTCTTTAGCTAAATCCATTTCTCTTTAGTTTAAGCTCCTGATCATTTGGTGGCTATAACATTTATATGTGTAATGATCAAGGTTTATGAATTCTAATCCGCTAGCTGCATTAATTAAATTAAGATTATCATATCACTTGACCTGAGAACCCTTTTTGGTATAAATTAAGCATCATAATGTATCGAAAGCAAAGCATATCTTATCTAATTACATCTTAATTAGTGATCAAACTATATAAGTTATCATGTGTGAGCATGCCATGCATGATGACGGCCGTGGCAAGTACTACTTCAGCTTTATTTCTAATGTCAGAGGTGTAAGAAGCAACCTAGCCAAGAAGTTTGGTCACGTTGATTTATTTATAAATACACACGCGCATTCACACACAACCTTCAATCCCCATAATTAATATTTATTTTAAATTAATCATCATGTTTTCACAAACTCGATTATGTTTAACTCACTTGCATGCATTAATTGAATGTTTGTGCCCATATCAATATCAAATACAAAGATATATTGCAAGTGAGAGAAAAAAAGAAAGTACTTCAGCTAACTTCAATAAATATATATATAAATAGATATAGATACAGGAATTTCTGGGAAGTTGCTTCTAGCGAAGCAAGAAAAAACAAATATATATTCCAACTCGATTATCTGTACGTTTTACAGTATAATCAGTGATGAGACAACCCCAAAGGTTGAACTGGCCGGGTTTTGTCATCCAAAGAATCAAAATGGGTAGAACCATTAAAAAAGAAGAAAAGAAAAAGAAAAAGAAAAAGAAAAAAAAGAAAAGAAAAGCTGATTAATTACTGAGAAGAAGAGATTAGATGATCTTCATCACTTTCAGCTCTCGTCGTTGTTTCATGAAATTGTGTATTCTTTTCAACGCGACTTCCAGTGTCTGCTCGCTCATGTTAGCAAAACAAACCCTGAACCAACCTGGTTCAGAACAATGGCAAGACAATCCTGGAGATATATTTAGCTTTACTTCATGCAGAATAGAGTTCCAAAGAGCCAATTCACCCTCTCTCGTTGCTTTCTCCAACAACGGGCTTAGATTCATCCAGCAAAACAACCCTGCATTTCCTTTCAAACACTCAATCCCAGCACTCCTCAGGCCTTCAATGATCATTTCGTATCTCTTCCTCAGCCTCTCTCGGTTTGTCTTTATGTAGTTCTCAGTAAACTTCTTGTCGGACAACATGGCTGCCAACAGATGCTGTGTTTGCGAAGAAATTAAGGTGAAGCTCGACATCCTCCTCGCTGTAGTCACCACCTTGTCGTTGTACGAGTAAATCGTGCCAACTCTAAAACCCGGAAGGCCGAGGTCTTTGGAAAGACTGTAAACAATGTGAACTCTCTCTGCTTTCTTATAATCTTGGGCTGCGAGGACTTCTGCAATGCTTACGAACTCCGACGACGAGAAGACAGATCCAGAGTAGATTTCATCGGAGACAAGATGGATGTTCTTGCGAGTGACAAAGTCGAGAATCTCTTCGAGAACTGCCCGTTGAATCGTCGCACCTAATGGGTTGGAAGGGTTTGTGATCAGTACCCCTCTGACTTTGATGTTCTTGGCTTCTGCAGCATTGTATGCGGCTTCTAAAGCTTTTGGAGTAATCTGAAAATCGTTTGAGCTGTCACAGTGGATTGGCACAATTTTTACACCGGTTCTCCACCTTAAATCTCTATCGAATCTGAAAAGAAAAGAATTGAAATTGACATTAGTTCGAGAATATGGACACTGTCGTGGTGTGTCTACGATATCGATCGCTTCCTTCGATTGTTCTTATAAAAACAGGCCCGTGGGTATAAAATTAAATGTCATAAAATGTTTTAGTATGTTCTTTTTTCGGTAGACATGATAATTACATGCATGCAAAAAACTTTGCAAGGGGCTATTTCATACCCTGGATAGTATGGGGTTGGAACAAGCAAAGCATCTCCAGGATCTGCCAGAATGAAGGTCAACAGCTCATTTGCTGCAGTTGCACCTGCGGTTAGGACCACTCTTTCGGGGTCAAATTTTGCTCTCCCTCCTCTTATTTTTTCCATGAAACTTGCCATTGCCTTTCTGAATGATTGAAGTCCATGGTAATCTTGAAACAAAGCATTCTCTCTAAAGCCAGATACTCCTTTTGATCCCCAGCTAGAGGCTTCTGAGTTATTTTCCAGGTAATCTTCTAGCAAATCAAATGAAACCTGTTTTAAGAAATAATAAACAAAGTTAGATGCAAATTTCATGAACCAAGAAACTCTAAACATCATCCTAGCTACATGCACTCAGTGTCATAGTACTGTTGCAGTTACTTAGACCTCGTTTATTTTCATAATTTTTCTCAACTCTTTTTTTTTTTTTTAATAATAGAAGTGGAGGGTTTAAATTCAGATTTTTCATTTAGAGAATTGAGATATATGCCATTAGGCTACAGACTCTTAGTATAACTACTCTCAACTCATCTAATCTCATCTAATTATTATAATTTTTTTAAATTTTTATACAAAATAAAATAACAAATCAATTTTTTTAAATTCTAAAATAAAAATAATATTAAAAAAATATATTTTAATAATATTTTATTTAACTTTTAACATTAATTTTATTTAATCTTATTTACAAAAACAAACTATGTCTTACTTGATTTTCTGCCAAGCCCATCTGTACAACTCCGGATGGATTACTGTGTTCATCATAAGGGTCTTCATCGTATGCTTTCCAGCCTGCAAAATATGGGGAATCTTCCCCATGAGTTTCAGAAACTGCAACTTTTGAGAGTCCCACAGCTGAAGGTTGTTGCTCAATCTCTATAGCCATAACTAGCTAGCTAGCTGTACTCTAATTGTAAGATGCAGTCTTTTAGTTTTTCAAAGAAAGCTGCAATGTATGGGACACGAGAGAAGCTGAGAAAATGATCAGAAGAAAGCTGAAAGCGTTGCTGAATGAGAACTGTCTTAGACCCCGATATATATAGAAATATTGGTCCCCCAGTACCAGCTCAGAAAATGTAGAATATAAAAAATAATAAATAATAAAAAGGAGATAGAACCAGTAGTATAATCAATCATTGATTCAATATATAGTGAAAGCAATATCGACAATTAAAGCTCAACTTTTTCTACATATGTATAGTTTTAATCCTATTTTTGTGACAACTATTAGCTCCTGTCATCTAGTCAAATCTCTCCTCGTCTCAATCTCAAGGAGATCCATACCGAATAATGGTTGGTGATGAGGGGCGGGTACTGTTATTCTTTATAGTCTTCATTTCCTTTCTTTTCCGATTTCTCTTGTCAGAACAGATTGGGTTGTTATTTCCTTTCTTTTCTTTCTTTTCCTACTTTATGGACCATCTCATCTAATTACAAAAAATACTAAATCATGATCATCTTTTTAATATTAATTATAAACAAGTTAGGTAAAATATTACAAATTTAAGTAACTTAATATCATATCATGTGATAATAAAAAAAAAATAATGATTGAAAATATGACGAGTAGCGTTATTCTGTAATTAATATATATAGTATTACTTTATTATGTTTAACGGTGGTTGGTTCTCTCTAACTTGGTCACAATCTATGACTAATCAAATGTTGGGTTGTAAACAAAGCTGGTATAAAAATTCCTTACTCATGAAAACCAAATCCTGCATTAATTATGAATACATTTCCATTACAAAATTTTGAAGAGATCTAAGAGTAGTTAGGTTCCGATCACCTGACAAAGATACCAATTTGCATACAAGATTAAGATTCTGATTTGAAAACAAAGCAATGATAAGACAGAAGCTCCGGGAAGATCTGATGGCCCCACACATTTACATATCCAAAACAACAAAATTGATGAACTTCAATTGGCATGGGTTTTGAGGATTGTATGCGTGACTGAGTATATATATTGGGCTCATGATCTAAGTATATATAATTTACAACATTTTATTTATACTTGTAAGGGGTTCTCCCCCCTCCGTCTTAGCGGGTTTGAGAATGGCAACTGAGGGAATAAGAAGCGAAGGCCCAACTTAGAACAAGTGGACTCTTCGGCCTAGCCCACAGGACGTAGACTCTTCTAGATGCAACCTCCATGAGAGAGTGTACTGCAGGGGGATGAGACTCGCCGACCTGGAGACCCCTTGAACAGTGTGCAACTTTTGAGTACCTATCTACGTAAAGTGGAGGGAAGTAAGGGGAACCCTCAATCCTCTAACATGGAGACATCGACGAACTACCAAAGAAGCCAGTAGGGGGAAGTAAATCGGGGAATCATGCCACACTAATGACACCACTATTTGAGCTACACGTCATATTAATGATGTTGTTACAGAGTCATGCCGCATTAAAGGATTTTGACAAAAGGAATAGTACGAAAGACACGGACTCTATAAAGGCATACACAATCTGTCCCCCTAGACTCCGGGTATAAATAGCTACTTCCAGGTACGAAAAACTATTTCTGATCTCTAGACTTTCTCGCTTATTTACAAACTTCCAAGAGACTTTACTGACTTTGGTATTGGAGACTTCCCAGCTCTAAGGCCACCCTCTCCCGTTGCCTTCTTCTCTATTTTCACAAGCCCAATTCTGAATACCTGAGTTGTTGGAATCTGGCTCAAAGGCGTACGAAACACGACGTTAACAATTTTAGCTTAATCGTGAGTTGCAATCATAATGAATGGCTCTTATATATGCTTTAGTCATATATGAGATTTTAATCATGATCCAGTACTGCCCACGAGATTTAAAATGTAAGATAAATAAAGTTATTGAACATAAACTATTAATCATTATTATTTTATCATTCTCTTACACCATTTATAGTGAGACATATTTCTTAAAAAAAAAATTAAAGCACTAAACATTTTTTAGTATAGCATTTTCTGCAGTAGAGATGTATTGGGTGTGTAAAAAATAAGACTTACAAATATTAGATTTTCTCTTTATCAAAATTAATTAAAATACTATTAGTTTCCTTTCACTTCTTTGTGGATTATTTGTTGTTATGTCAGGAGATGATGAAACAATGATTAATTAATAACAATTGCATTATTAATATTGGTTTTGAAAGAAGTACATGATTAGATCTCCTTGATTAATACATGATGGCTTAATAAGTCGCACGCATATATACACATGACAATGTTCATGATGTGTACGCACATATATACAAATATATATAAATATATATATACATATATATTTTACCGAAGAGCCGGTAGCCACATGTCACCCGTCCCAAATTTATTGAAATATATTTATTCACATATTTTGTGGGGCAAAGACTGAAATATTGTAATGTGAACAAGCAATTTAATAGGAGTAGTACTTCTGAAAGATATTTGTCAAGATCGTGTCGTTTGTGTAGTAGATTTCAACGTCCTAGCTAATTGTTTATAATTAAGAATGAGGATATAAAGAATATGCAGCTTAATTCAGATCAACGCGGAACGACGTGAAGCTCAAGATCAACGACTTGGCAATATGATCATATGATCTGCACTTATCGGTAGATTGAATCTTCATGGATTGCTCAGATCCAGATCGTGACGACTGTTCGATCGGCGGCTTCATACTCATGTTATAAAGGGAGGGACAAGAATCAACCAAAGGCCGTCTTCATATATATATGGAAATTATTCAGCAAAATGATCACGCAAATCAATCAAGCTCGATCATTGCCGAGAAAGTGTCTGTGTCGTCCAAACTTCAAGTAGTTAGTGCATTCCAACTGCAAAAATTAGGAAGAAGAGGGAGGGGAGCATGTCATGGAAGCACCCTCGACGTTAGGATGACAGTGACAGCAGCCCAATTGGGTTTTATCTTTATCTATAGGACCTAGGGATGGACCTGATTAATTATTGAAAATGAACTAGTTCCTAGTCCCTGATGTGAACATCAAATATTATTTAAAACCCAAGAAAGTCTCTGGGATTACGTACTTTAAAGATGTGATTTTTCTTTGTTGTTTACAGCTAGCTAGCTAAGCTTGCTCACAGTCTCAACATCTTTCAGAGTGTATAACTTTAAGCGGTAAAATCTTTAGTTTTGGTGGTATATTCATTTCAGATCTAAAGTTGAAATTCTCTTAGATATGAATAATTTTTAGAACTTATTAAATTGGAAAATTTTCTCTTAAATTAATCAAGATATACTTCATTATCGAGTATTGCCTTGCATCTTTAAATTAGTCGGGATTTTATTATTAGATATCCGGTGCTAATTAAAAAACATCTTTCAAAGTGTATATATATACATATATAGTACCGGGCCAATCAATTAGATGTCACTGCTTCCTCTAGTTCCTATATATGCAGTCTGCATGCAAAAGGAATGTGTTGGGTTTCCCCGAAATTATATTGTGCCCGCAAATGAATATGGTAGGAGGAGCAATGATCGATGGAAGCACTTCAATTATCTCATTTTTGTCATAGTATAATGAAATGATATTCCTCATCGACCTTTCATTTTTTCAAAGATGATAAAACTGTCCCACTTTATACAATGAGAATGCAGTAACTCAATGACAATATTAAGGCAGGAAGACGACACGTGAAAACTAATATATTAATCATGCTAGCTACGTACGATCATGTCAATGAAAGAGAAGTTGATCAGAGATTCAGAATATTGGGTAGGTCAGATGTTAATTACTACTGACTCTGATGGGCCAAGATGGGTAGAAATTTCGATCGTGTGATGTTTTCTCCTGATCTCTATCTTTGAGATTCTATATATAATATATATTTATATTTATATGAAGTGATTGGTGTTGATTTATGATTAGTGTTTGCAGAGACACGTTTGGAGAATTTGATCGGATCCATGACCTTTGAGGCAGTAGTACTACTGCTGCCGCCGGTGTTCATTAATGCCATTAGCAGAAACGCGCCAAGAATTGTCTGTCTTTATATGACAGAAACTTGAATGCAGGTTTTTGTCCCTATATGATTCTTTCGTGTATATATATATATATATATAAAATATAAACTGAGTTCATGATGATAAGCTTTGACTATTAAGTGAGATAACGTGAATTGAAATGAAAGATGAAATTAAATAAAATATTATTAAAAAATTATGTTTTAATATTATTATTATTTTAAAATTTAAAAAATTAAATTTTTTTATTATATTTTATATAATAATTATAATAATAAAATAAGATGACACGAGATAAAAGAGATTTAGATTATATTTAGGAGTAAAGATGAAAAATCTGATCTCATTTTATCATTATATCTTTTTCAAATTTTCGTATAAAATATAATAAATAATTTAATTTTTTTTAAATTTTAATTTAATTTTTTCAAATCTTAAAATAATAATAATATTTTAAACTTTCATCTTAACATTATTTTTAAAATTTTTAAAAATTTCTATCTTATCTCATCTACTAAACATAACTAGATTTAATCAGCCTAAGAGTGTATATCTTATCTTCGAGACCTTCTAATATCAATTTATATTTCCTTTTTGCACTAGAAATTTTATAATTTTTTTTCCAACTCCACATCATCTAGTTGATTACACTTTTGTAATAAGCTAAAAAGCACAGGCACAAGATGATAAGGAATAAACATAGCTAAAAAAAAGCATAGGCATTAGGCACAAGCAGACGAAGTCAGATGCTTATTTTAGCTTAGAAAAATGTTACTCTTATCGCTGATTTTTACCGTTGGTATTTACCGCTTTGATTTTTTAAATTATTATTATTTTTTTATTTAATGATTAAATAAGTATTTTTTAATAATATTATGAATTTTTTTATTTTTTAAAAAATATTTAAATGTATTAAAAAAATAATATAAAAAAAAAAAAAAAAAACACACAAATTTGAACTAGCGGTAAAAGGAGCGGTGGCTCCCAGCGGTGGGAGTAGCACCGCTCTTTAGCTTAATTAAAAAAAAAAAAAAAACATAGCTATGCAGACTACGCACAGGAGATGATGAAGCTAGGAGATGGAGTTGAGAGAGCTCCTCCTCTCTTGGGTAGCATCAGTTTTTAAGAGATAATGTACGTAGAGATCAGTTCTTATTCTTCCAGAGGTTAGAGAGAGAGAGAGAGAGAGAGATCAGAGGGAGAGATCTAGTTGGTTTTTTTTTTCTGTCTGAGTTTTATCATTTAAACCTAGGAAAATGTTCTGTACACCGAGAGTGGCCATTAGGAATGTAACGGATCGATTTCATCTTGTTTTAGATAAAATTTAAGATTGGATTGATATATACCGGTTTAATATATTCAAGAATCGATTTCGTACTGATTATTTCTCTAAATTGATAGAATTTTCGATTTTATCAATTTGATCTGATTTTTTAATTTTAAGATATTATATAATATATAATAATATATTATAATATATAATACTATAATAAAAATATATTATAGTATATTATAATATATATTATAATTGTATAATAGACTATAGTGATATATTATATTATAGATTATAGTGATATATTATAGTATATTTAATATATAGTGATATAGTATTAATATAATTATTAATACAATAGACTATAGTGATATAAGATTTTAAAATTTAATATTATATTAATTAATGATTTATCATATAATACAAAACTATTTTATATAAAATTATATATTATATATAAATTATATACAATATAAAAAATTATAATATATATATGAACCAGTCTGGTTCGGTCCAGTCTGACTTTAAAAAAAGAAAAATTCGAACCGAACCGATTTTGATAAATTTTAAGAAAAATAAAACCAGTATCAAACCGAATCAAACTCACTACCAGACCAACACACCGATTTTGTCCAGTTCGGTCTGATTTACCGGTTCACCGAAACCGGTTTTTTCTTGCACCTCTAGTGGCCCTGATGAAAGTAACTGAATTGTTTTTTTTTTTTTTTTGTTTAATTTAATGAATTTGTGTTTTTTTTAAATGTTTATGAGAGTTTAAAAAATATTTTTTAAAAAATTACACATTCGGTAGCCACTCTCGATGGACGTAACATCATCCTTAACCAATGTTTATATGTACGGACAATGCTACTAAGCCAACCGGCATGTATTGATGGGCGTACTCCTAATGCATTTGTAAATTTTTCCTTTAAATATTTTTAAACATTTTAAAAAATACATTAATTTACTAATATTCACTTCTTTAATTATTAAATAAAAAAATAAAATATACAAACAGTCAAAATGAGGGGCAAAACTCAAAATAGCATTCCTTTCGTTACATGTATATATAATGTGCCAAGAATCACATTTTCTGGAGATCAACTTCTAACACTGAACAGAATAATGATTATTATGCAACCTAATTTTAACAGATAATTCACAGGAAAAAAGATAAAAGATTTATCAAAAAACACAGAGAAACGTCTCTGATGTTCAATTTAAATTTATCAAAATTCAACAATCGTACAATCAATCCACAAGCTGAGCTATAATAGCTAAAAATCAATTATATCAGAATTCTATAAAAAATAGTAAAATTTCAATAATCATGTTAAAATTAAGTATGTAATAAAAGAAATAATCTGCAAAAAATCTAAATCAAATCGAATTCAGAATCACTTCCAAAATAGTAAATGAAATATTACCATAAAAGGTAAAAAAAAACTAAAAATAAGAATTTAGAGGAGAAAATTGTGGAATTTGATCTTGAAAATGATGCACATCGAGCATAGCTGGGTGCCCACGATGTGCATGCCAAAAAGAATTTTTCAAATTGAGATCATATGTGCGATTCTGATATCCGTAATCAAAATTAAGGTTAAATATCGAAACGTAACCCAAACTATTACAACCAAGGAAATATCACGATTTCCTGTCTTCTTTGTGCTGATTTGCCACCTTAAGGTATTTCATCGCAATTAACATATAAGCTAACAACTTAAATGTTATCTGACTCAGATCCTCCTGCATTAACTTCCGCTATATGTCTCAAGACCCTAGCTCTTTGCAAAAAGAAAGTGTAGGTACTTATTCAAGTTTTATAAAGGGTGATACTACCGAGGGAAGCTACCTAAAGTTCTTATCGCATGGGTTTTAAAGTTAAGTTTAGATAATGAGTTGGTATGAGATGAAAATTAAAAATAAAATAAAATATTATTTTTTAATATTATTATTATTTTAAAATTTAAAATTTTAAATTATTTATTATATTTTATATAAAAGTTTATGATAGTTGTAATAATAAGATGATATAAGATGGGTTAAAAGTGTTTCTCAATCCAAACCTAATCTTAAGGTCCCGTTTGAATTAAAAAAGTATTTCATCTCGTCTCGTCTCATCTCGTCATTACAATTTATAACTTTTTTAAATTTTCATATAAAATAAATAAATAATTTAAATTTTTTAAATTTTTAAATAATAATAATATCAAAAAATAAATTTTTTTTTCAACTCAATATTTAAACGACATCTATATAATTTTTTTTTAAAAAAATCCACCAACTCATTAAAAAATATATCCTTAATTATTAAATAAAAAATAAATAAATAGATACAAAAAGTCGGTGGACATGCTCCGATTGAGAAATGTCGGTTCACAAAGTATATGACCACCTAACCTCCCAAAACTCAAATAATGTGAGATTTTTTCATACATCACATATGGCCATTGGCCACTACCCAGTATTGCCACCAGTCAAAAATCAAATTAAAAAGTATGTCAAATCGATATTTGTTCCATTAGTGATTGATGTACTGTCACCAATCACACGGACGAAGTTTGTGGGACTTTTGTAATAATTAAAGCTATGTTTGGTCAGTCAGATCGATTCTTTGGTTGCATTTATTATTATTTATAAATTATTTATTATATTTTATTATTATTATTTTTTATTATTATCCACGTACACTTAACATCCAAAGCTAGCCAAACTTTTAATAAATTTAAACACATAATTTCTTGATTGAACTATGTATGTACGATTAATTATGACTAACAAATTATAATATATCGCATATATACTTAAAATTATTATTAATGCTCAGCCAGTGTATTATAAAATGAAAAATATTATTTTATCCACTCAATTTATTCTCTCATTTTGACATCTTATATATTTTAATATTTTATTTTTATTTTTACTTAATAATTAAGGAAATAACTATTAGTGTATTGATTTTTTTTATATTTTTTAAAAATATTTAAAAATGATAAAAATTATGAATAAAAAATTTTAAAAAAATATAAACATAATTTTAATCTAACGGTCAAAATGAGCAGTGCTACTCATGCTACAGAGTAGCACCGCTCTTATAAAAGTGCATGTGCACGATTCCTTGTCCTATTTTTATATAGAAAATAATATTCTCACCATTCATTTTTACCGTTAAAATTTTTTATTTTATTTTTAAATTTTTTTTTTATTTAATGATTAAGAAAATATTTTTTAATAATATTATAATTTTTTTTATATAAAATATTTAAAAATCTATATATATATATATATATATATATATATATATATATAAACATTAATTATACCCAACAATAACTAGCAATGAGAGTCGTGAGCGGTGGACATAACACGTCCTTTTCATATAATTTTGGAGTTATTTCATTTTCTCATGTTATATTGACCTGTAAATTAATTATTAAATATCCTGTGCAAATTGCAATCCAGCTCGATCCTCGCCAACCAGGCTTATAGATCCGGCACACTCAGTACTACTGTCCCAATCATCTAACATTCATTACGTTGGAACTCATGATGAACTACTTTTTATATATATAATATATACATGTTGTTTAATTAGCAATCAGACTTGAGGCCAACGGTACCTCGTAAATTCAAGTGCATGATCTGAGCCCTTCACATGGTTTTAAAGAAAATATTGCAACGAACACCTTTATGTAGTAGTAGCTAGAAATAAGCAATTTCGTCGTCGTCGTCGTCGTCTCTTTTTCTTCGAAATTTTGAACTCAAAATGATAAAAAAAAACAAAAAACAAAAAACAAAACAAAACTCCGGATCCTTGGAAAGTATTGTAAGAGTTCCCATTGGAGAATTATATGTAAAATATATATTAATGTTGGCCAGAGTGCGACTGGTTATACTTAATATTGGTAAGAGTTTC
Organism: Cyclocarya paliurus; assembly: GCA_029856935.1. NCBI lineage: Eukaryota > Viridiplantae > Streptophyta > Magnoliopsida > Fagales > Juglandaceae > Cyclocarya > Cyclocarya paliurus. The sequence goes on along the minus strand of CM056950.1, from coordinate 28,791,417 downwards.
CCAGGAAACGTCGGACGGTCGTTTTTAAGTGGCTACAGATCAGAAGATACTTCTATCGATTCGATTTTCACTTCAATTCATGTAGTTACCACACAAACTCTCTGTCTCTCGCTCTTGATCTCTTAGAATATCTCACATGCATGCAGTCTGATCTATATATCAATATTATGCCTTTAATTATTTATTATATATCTACACCATATCTAATTAAAAAAATCTATAACATATATATTTTTGGAGTCTCGAGATTTGTTCCCTGCATTGTGCTATGTCATCGGCCACTCTTGTATTGAATTACCCTCAAGTTTGGTTGGCTTTAAATTATCCATAAATTTTGTTAGAATCCACCTGACAACACGAACAATATTAATATTACAGCATAACAAGTTAACAACATTATAACACATTTAGGTAACATGATCTATTAAGGTTATGGCTGAATTTAGAACAGAAGAAGCCTCTTTAATCCTTAAAATTCTTATTAGTGCTGCTGGATCCCAAGATAAAATGATATGGTTGAGGACAAAAGATGAAATATTCTCTGTCAAGAGTGCCTATCATTTGCAAAGGGAGATTCTAAGAAGGGATAAGGGGCAATACTCCACAGAAACTCACTCAAGTCTATACTGGACCTATATGTGGCACCTCAGTATTCCCAGTGCTACCAAAACATTCCTATGGAGAGCTAGTCTTGAATCATTGCCAACTTCTCTGAATCTTTTCAAGAAAAAAGTCATTGTTTCACCCCTCTATCCTATTTGTTCTAGGGAGGATGAAACAGTAATCCATGCTTTGTGGAGCTGTGAGTCTGCTATGGACGTGTGGAGACAAGGGCCTAGAGTTTTTCAAAAAAGCTCTCTGAGGCCAGATAGTTTCAAAGAGCTGATGGAAAGGCTAATGCTAGTTCAAGACAGGAAAATACTGGATTTCTTTGCTGTCACAGCTAAGAATATAGTTTAGGAGAAACCAATTTATTTTTGAGGGCCTCTTTTTGCACCCAACTACACTGGTAAGGAAAGCTGAATCTCAGCTTCAAGATTTTCACTCAGCTCTAAGAAGGCCAAAACCAGCTCTTAGCTCCACAGCAGTAACTCTTTGCAATACTGTTTCTTCTTCATACAGGGGATACTGTAGAATTAATTGGGATATAGTTTTCTGTGCCTCTAATGATAGAGTTGGTTTTGGTTTTATTGCTCGAAACAATGAGGATAAGGTTATTGCTATCAAGAAATTCTCTAAAACTTATCTATTTGACCCTTTGTTGGTCGAAGCACAGGGAATATATCATGCTGCTGTCATGGCTACAGAACTGGGTTTTCTCTCAGTGGTATTGGAAGGAGGCTCAAGACAGATAATCCTTGGATTACAACAGCAAAGTGAGAGGCATGACAGAGTGGGTATGATTCTTAGTGACACAAAGTATAGGCTTGCTAATCTTGTTAGTTGGAGAGCCTTTTGTGTAAAGAGAAAAGACAATGAATCTGCACACAACCTTGCTAAAGCATCTCTAGAATTGATTTAGATGCTATTTAACTGGTTCTTTTCCCAGTTTGTAAGCAGATTTCTGCTATTACAAGTTAATGAAGTAAAGACTCATTTGACTCAAAAAAAGGTAACATGATCCAAAATTCTTGTGCCGATTATCATGACTACAATTATCATTTGACATGCTTCAAAAATTCCATAATACAATTTAAGGGACATATTCTAACGTTTGAAACAATGTAAAGTCCATAAGGTAATTTAAGAGCATATTCTTACATTTGAAACAATGTAAAGAAACTGTTGAGTTTGTGGGACAAGAAATGAGACAAATGCATAACTAGACACCAGAGATGTAGAAAGACCTATCAACAAATGCAAGCTTGTATAGAGACACGTGTTCAGAACTACCATGCTGTCTTTCTGCTTGTAGTAACATTTTTCTTGGACTTGCGGTGTCTCTACCTTCTACAGTAACATAAATTAATCAATCATATAAAATAGCTAATACATATGAAATTGATGCACTTACTTTGAATGTCAAAATGCGATAATATAAATAATTATAGGCCTGTGCAAGAAATCCAAGGGACCGATCAACCCTCAAGACCCGATTGAATATGATCTGATAAAGTTGGATTGATATTAAAATCGGCTTTGACACCATTTCACCCGATCAATGTCGGGCTATTATTTTGAACCTCATCTTAAAACTCCTTTTAATGATCTTCTCTTTTACTTTTGCATCAAACCCTAGCCCCTGCCCCCCGTCTTCTCCATGTCGTTCGTGCTTCATTAGCCGTATGGGTCTCTCTCCTTTCCTCCTGGTCGGGCATCATTCAGATCTCGTTGCTTCTCAAATTAGCTTCTCTTGCTCTAGATCCTCAACTTCATACCAAGGAAGCTGGATGGGTATATGGAAGGAGACTTGAGTGGAAGCAGCTCATATAATTTCTTGATTACAAAGAAAGGGAGTTGATTCTCAAGTAATATCAAGTCTAATTTCATCCGAGAAATCTGCCATCGCTTTAATTCTACAAAGTTGCCATCTCTAAAGAAAAACTCAATGATGAAGCACGCATACACCAGGATCATTTTCATAAAATCTTTAGACTCAATTTCCATTAATGTCATCCCGACATAACATTCACAAACACTTTATTCCAAGTCTTTTATGATGCTTACTAAATCCTTCGACTTTATATCAGCCCGTTTCATGAAATCCTCGAGAAATCTCAGTTTATAATTTTCCATGGGTTGCAATTTTAGCGAGCGGTAGTGAAAAGGCCCTATTGAAATAACCTGAGGAATGTACGCTTCTTCGTTCAACTTTCAAAGCAAATATGGAACCCTGTAAATACTACGTAGAAATGGGCGAAAATTTCTGCTTTGATCTAAAGCATGCTCGATATTCTCTACCAACCTTGTACACTGATATTCATTTTTTGTTGCAGCAGTAATTGTTTCTTCTGGAGTGTTCATAGCTGTTGCTAGTTCTATCAAAGGTAAAAAAAACAATTATCGTATTATCTCGTATTTTGTTCGAGACAACTTCCGAATCCACTGTAGAGGTTATAGATTACTGGAGAGAGAGAGAGAGAGAGAGAGAGAGAGAGAGAAGATTCTACCCAACCCGAATGGTCTGGGTCAGTTCAATTCTGGTTGGTGTGCTCCTAGTAAGCGGGTGGGTTGGATCGGGTCCAAACCTGACTTGGTCTGGTCGGGTTGCAAGCCTAAATAATTCGATAGAATTAACAACAAATATACAATGATACTTACTTTGAATGCCGTGTTTTATGATTTTACTCCAAGATGATGGTTGTGTGCAAGGAATGTTGTAGTTAGAATGCACATCTTTCGTGTGGTTTAGTAGCCCATCCACAGTGTGGAAAGCTATCTCTCCCACAATAAACTTGAATCGTATTTTTTGAACATTCAATACTGTCTGAATTCTCAATTGAACTCTCCTTTTTCTTTCTTAAATTGCGAGTCACAACTTTGTTAGAACCTGTGGATGAATGCTCTTTGTAGGGAATTGAAGAATATTGATCAGGATAGAGGAGGAGGAACTTGTAAGCCGCGTACTCAACACTAGATTCCATATTGAGGATTTTATGGACCAGATCATGATCAAATAATTTATAGCAGATCGAGTTGTTCGTTCGAACGTCATTTTGGTCAATAGCATGCATGCCAGACATGCAATCAGATCGGTACATATATATATATATATATATATATATATATATATATATATATATATATATAAGCTTCCAAAAGAGGATGGAGCTAGCTGGCTATAGGCGTAAAAACACATGCTGGCCATCTGATATATATACAAATTAGAACCATATATATGTCTTAATTAATATCCATTAGTTAATGCTTAATTCAAAGGTAATTATAAATAAATATATATATTATTCTGAAAATTACTTTTTTTTCAATCGTAAGTACTATTTCATTAACACCACAACATAACATAGATTTTGCGGCTAAATTTTTTCCGGTGAAATTGATTTGGACGCAATTGTGTGATTTGGGCGATTTTTTTAGGTCGACCATATCCACGCCGCGTCAAGATTTATGTCGCTGTAATAAATGTTGCCGCTAAAAACATGTGACAACCAAATCCGTGTTTATTGCAATGACTTTTACTGGATGCAAAAACATCTTGAAAATTATGTTGTTGCATCAATCTTTTTGCTGCAACAAACATAACATATATATAAAGCGGATTGCAATTTTTTTCCCCAGCCTGATTTCGTAAACCCCTTTCTCCTGCCTTACTGCCTCGCTGCTGACCCTTCCCATTCACCTCACTCGACACTCACAGCCTCGTGGTCTCACTGTCGCTCGTAATAAACTCATCTCTCTCTCTCTCTCTATCGCCCTCCTCTCTATAATGGCTTCGTGCTAGCTTTTTTGTGATTCTCAAAAGCAGATGCGCCTATGCCTCGCCGTCTCACCGTCACTGGTAATAAACTGATCTCCCTCTCTCTCTCTCTCTCTCTCTCTCTCTCTCTCTATCCCCCATCTCTCTATCCTGTCTCTCTGTAATGGCTTAACTCTAGCATTTTTTTGTCCATCTTAGAAACAACTAGTGCCGTTGGTCATAGAAGGATTCACTCGCCAATCGATTTTGCCATTGCAATACTTGTATTGGGTATTTTAGATGCAAAATAATTTCCTCTGTCCTAGGTCACCCCTTCTCTCGATGAAATCTGCCTACCCCTGTGTAACATCCCGCCTAAAAAGGCCCTTAGGCCTTGACCTTAGTAGCCTTAATCTTAGTTAATTAGGCGTTGAGCTATTTGAGAATAAGAACGTTTTGGATATTTGATTTGGCAAAAAAGGATGTATACTTTAGGTTTATAAGAATTACTAGGAGATTCTAGTGCAATATTGATTTTTGAGGAAAATGAAATTCTTGGAGATTGATTGGAAAATTTGTAGTGATTTATTAATTTTGAGGACAAGAAGCCAAGAGGCCATAAGGGAATAACACATGGCACATTGGATGGTTGCCACAACAATGGGCTAAACAATTTGGGTAAAATTCTTGATGCACTTAGGAAGGCTCAAGAGATTGGTTTATTAAAGGCTCATGCTTTTTGGGTATAAAGGCTTAGAGAGACACTAAGGCATTAGTCCCTACTTGATGGATACTAGGCCTAACTTGATGGACATAAGACTTTAGACCTCTAATGCACTAAGGATGCAATGGGCGAAGGTTAAGATGTTAAAAAGACCATAGGCTCAACTTGAGAGATATAAAGTTCTAAATCTTTCTTGGAGGACTCTAGAAAATAGGCTCAATGAAAAGGATATAAGGCTAATTGGCCTAACTTAGTAAGAGTGGAGATATTAAGCTCTTAATTATGGGTTAATTACTTACGTTAAGGTTAATAGTGGGATTAGCGTTAATAATGGTACTTAATGTTAATGAGCTAATGATTAGAGAGGCAAACCTATTAGTAATTTTTATGAGGCTTTTAGGACTTTAGAACATTGATGGTCCAAGCTTAAGAAAAACTTTGAACTAAGCCTTAAGAAATTCAAGACTAGTTATGGCCCAACTATAAGGAATGCATAAGGCCTTTGGGCCAAACTTGGTATAGAATGGACCCATGGCCCAAGTAGGCCAAGTCAAATCTTTTCAAGCCCAAATTAGTGGATCTTGAGATTTCTTTTTAACCCTACAAATCTGTAAAATGAGACTCTCTCATTCATAGTCCAAGAGCCCATACATTTGGCCCTTTCAAGCCCACATGACCCAAAACCATGTTTGCACTCATTTCACCATTCAAAACCAAAAGCCCAATACACCATACCATTGGTTTCCTTAAACCCAAATCACACTCAAGTATCCAAATTAAGTTTTGAAAATTGGTTAAGGCCATTAATCATCATACTTGAGGTTAGTGCACTTTAAGTCATGCTTTGAATCTTAATTATGCTTAATCTTTTCTTAAACTTTTGAATTCAAATTTTCTTGAATTAATACTCCCTTAAACCTTTATTAAGATCCTATTAATGACCTAACTAAACCAACCCACATGTCATTATTAAAAATTACATAACAAGCCCAAACCATACTTCAATCGGTTTTGTGCATTGCCCTTTGTAATGCTTGAACTGCTTTGCCCTTGGGCCCAACATTTTTTGTGATTTATCCTCAAAGTTAATATGGTCCTTAAACACCTCTTGAGACCCGCCCAAACTCAGTTTGAGTCTTGGACGAAATTGGCTGCATCAACCAACTTAAAGAACAAAACCGGGTGCACCTTGGTCTAGTTTGTGTAGGAACCATTTGGATTGAATTTGACCTAGCCTTCTGCTATGGTTTGCACCACCACCCCACGCCACCTCCTTCTCCACCCAATAAAAAAGAAGTCCCATGACCATTATGAAGGATTTTGACTCATTTTTGCTGTCCAAAAACATCCAAAACCGAACTGATTTTCTACCACCACAAAACCACCTCCATCCACCTATTTTCAAGGGTTGTTTGATGGTTTTTCTGCCACCCAAATGATGCTCCACGACCAGACCTGACTTCTAGGATCAATGTAGCAACTGTGGAGAGGAAATCATGGTGGTTTTAGGCCACTATTCCCCCTGCACAAACTGACCTAAGCTCATGCAAGCAAATCTAGAAATTTTCCAGATTTGAGCACCTCCCACTTCACCCAATCACCAAGCATCCAAGCCAACGTCTCTCACCCCTTGGTCTCCTATAAATACTTCCCTCCCATTCTCATTTCACTCACACCATAGCTCCAAGCATCCTCTTGAGCCTTGAGAGCATTTCCCCCTCTTAGAGATCAAAAGAGTGCAAACCAAGTGAGTTTTGGTGAGTTCTTGTGTAAGGCAGCCTAGAGTGCTTGGAAGGCCACGAAATTTGTAAGTTTTCTTCCTTTTGATCTTAGATAGCATTTCAAGTTTTGTTTCCAAGTGTTGGCTCGAAATTTGGTTGAGTTTTGAGAAAGTTATGATGCTTAATGCAAAACCGGGTCAATTAAAGGAAGGTTTGAATGATTGAATGTTTTAGATAGAAATTTAGCTATGGCATGTACTAAGCATGATTTTATATGATCTATCATTATCCTAAAATGATTATGAAAGGTTAAATTTGTGGTTAGAAGCATGCCATGATAGGTTTTAAATCTATCTTGTTTTGATCTTCAAGCATGGATCGGTTTTAAGCATATTGGTGATTAAGGATTTCTTAGTTTTGATTAAGTGTTGGGATGAACTTTATTACTCAAGAATTAGGCTTAATAATTTCCCTAAAAATGTTAGTGATCATTAGTGATTAAATAAAATCTCATATGCATGCATTCATAGGGATCATTAGTTGAAAATATACATAGGCATCAACTAGGACGCATGCCACGGGTTGGGACTAATTAGACAAGTTTCACTTTGAATTTTAAAAATCTAAGGGCATATATGGTTTTAGAATGCCAAAAACATAAAGTTCATGAAATTTGGTTAAATTTGAGATTCGTTTGCAATTAGTGAAAATCTAGGGCTTAAATGGCAATTTTTGAAAGACTAGGGATATTTTTGTAAATACCTAATTTTTGAAACCTTTGATTTTGAACCTATTGATAAGAGTATTAACCCTAACTTAGTATACACATGATTTACGCAGCTACGACGCTAATTTCAAATTTCTCCGAAAGTTTGTAAGTTGGTCTCTAACTTACACGTTGATAAATTATTTTTGAATTATTGATAAATGCTCATTTCATACTTCAATTATCATTTTTAGCATAAATTATCATTTTACATGATTCATTCAATGCATACCTTCATGACATGTGACATTTTTATCATTTTTGCATATTACATTTATAAATGTCATTTTTTGCATGAAATTTACTACATACGCACATGTCATGAGAAACATTTTTCACATTTTGTCACGACCCCAAAGGCCAGGATGGGGAATTATCCTGGTGGAACTCTTCTGTCCACTCTGGAGTGTTTAATAATGGAGTGGTAACCCCTGGGTTGACGAAGAACAGTCAACATGCTTTGAATGGGTTCTTTTTAAAGAACGCTAGAGTGAAATCAACATGTTATGACACCTAACGCTGGTGGGTGTACACGTTATGAATTTTATGATATTATGTTATATTTACAAATGCATTGAGAACGAGTCTATAGACAACGTAGTTTCAACGTGAGTTGTATTACGGTCACGGGCAGGTACTCACAGTGCATATGGGGAACTATGACGTTACCACACATTATGTTATTAATTAAGATAATGATGCAAGTCTATGATGTTGAAAGTTTATGATGAAATTTTTACGAAGAAGTTATGTTTTTCTCAAAAATGATGACAAAATTATTTACTGAGTAAAAACCCATATCTCTATAGTTTTTTAAAAGATGTTAAGGAATCTGGATGGGAGACATGCATACTGATTTTCTACATCTTACGCATTGCATATTTATTATTTTTCATGATTGATTTATCTTTGTGCCAGTTAGTTGTTTAACTTACTGAGATTTCGAGTAAATCTCACCCTTTTATGGGACCACTATCATTCCACTCGAAATGATAGAAGTTGTATCAGGAATCGACCAGGACGGGATTGATGGAACACTGAATCCTCATGATTGAGGAGGAGCCAGATTTTGTGAGGTAGATTTAATGCTGATATTTATAGCCCGAGTCTTTCATGCTATAGATCGCATAAAGAGAATAATATGATTTTGTAAATAAGTCTATGCTACATTGGTATTTTGAACATGATAGTTTTCTAATGAAGTTGTGATGTTTTTAGTCATTCTGGCATATCTTACATTTTAACATTTTATTTCCGCTATGATTATTGCATACTGCTAGTTGCATACTAGGATGCATTGCATATTGACTGTCATGAACGGGGGTATGCAACCTTGTGTTGCATGTCCCGATGCTCTAAGTCTCTGTTCCATCCCAAACGGGGATTGGGGGCATCACACCCTGTTAACACTCAGTGACATTTTGTCCTTTGGGTTTGCTGTGTTTGGTGTTGTGAGATGTGGTGCAAAATAGACACCAACGATGACAAATAAAGTAAAAACAATACAATCAAGCACACGATGCATAATATACATGGTTCAGCAACTTGTCTATGTCCATAGAGCTGTAAAAATCTTATTAACTAGAGGAGATTACAATCACTCAATTTCAACTCACACTCTCTAGGACTTTTTGCTCTATCACATAATATGCATTCACTAGACAATTGATCTCTCTCACAATATGTTCTAGGTCATGCAAGAATATCTAATATGATATATTTATAGCAAATGGCGCTAGAAACCCTAATCTAGCAAAATCAGCGTTCTTCGCTTGAGCAACATGTCAAGCACGCCTCGAGCGAACGGCCAAATTAACATTAGCTCGAGCAGGGTGTCGAGCGAGACTCGAGCGAACACTAGGGTTTATGTCTAGCTCGAACTAACTGTCGAGCGGGACTTGAGAAAACTCTCAGACTTGAACTTCGCTCAAGCGGTATGTCGAGCGATGTCGAGTGAACTTCGCTCGAGTGTACTTTTAGCAAACACCTTTAATAGCTCTAAAATTAGTCTCCACATACACCTCAACATTTGGTTCATATTGTGATAAGCATGTGTTGTGTTTGTAAATTGCATTCCTGTGTTTGGTTCGTGTTGTGTTTTGTTGAAATAGGATCAAATGATTTAAAAATAATTTCTTAAGTTTCACTTATCTTTCAATCACTTAATTAGACATCATGGAGTGTTAAAGAAAAATGGTTAAAAGACTTATGAATAGTATTTCTTATACTATTTTCGACGATCTATAATCGTCGAAAATAAGTTTTTTGGTCACAACCACTTATTTGTGACAACAAGAATCGCTGCAAATAAGTGGTTGGACCACATTGGTGACTATTCATAATTTGTGGTCGCAAATGAACATTTGCTGCTGTATAATAGTAGCGAATGAGCAGTTTATAATATTAAAGCTTGAGCAAAAGTTCATGAAGTACTTCGATCTCATCATCATGACAAATACATGACTTGGCCTCGACTATTTTTTTTTTCTTTTCTTTCCTTTTTTGGAAGTCCAACTCGATCAACCAAATTAGGTGGGAATTATGCTGGAGTATATAGATTATATGACCGGAGTCCAACTCAATTTATTAAATGTAGTTTGTAATATTTTTATTTGTGCTGACTAGATGTCTTCATATTAATTTAGTTGGCTTATAACTGTTTAGTTTATTTTTTAGTTGAGTTGTAAATGTTCTATATATATATATATATTTATATAGCTTTTTGTAGAGCTACAGTAAAAAGGTTAAATAAATTGCAACTTTACATTTTCTCTCTAATATGATATCAGAAGATTCTTGAAGCTTCCTAAGCACCTATGATTACATTTTCTCTTCAATGACTTCTCTCTTTGCTTCCATCAATGACACGATGAGTCCTTATTTTCTTCATGACCATCGTGACAGTCCTGGAATCATTCTTGTCACACAAACCTTGACTGGCAATAATTACCATACTTGGGCCAGATCCATGTATATGACTTTAAAGCTTAATGGCCGAACAAGTTAGGGTTTGTTGATGGCTCTCTTCCCAAACCTACTGCTTCTGATGATCCATTGCTTCTGCCATGGATTCGATACAACAACATGGTAATTTCGTGGCTCCTTATCTCTTTCAAAGGAAATTTCTACAAGTGTGATTTACATTAATTATGCCTTTGAGATTTGGACTGATCTAAAGGAAATGTTTTCTCAAAAGAATGGGCCACGTATTTTTCAATTGCAAAAATCCATTTCAGTTTTTGTTCAAGGCCAAATATCTATTAGTGCCTATTTCACTCAATTGAAGGCTCTATGGGACAAATTGGTTAATTACAAGCCAATTCCAAATTGTTTGTGTGGTGCTATGCATACTCTTTGATATTCACCAAGAACGAGTCCTCCAACTTTTGATAGGTTTGAATGACTCCTTCAACTCTGTTAGGGCTGATATTCTCTTAATGGAACATTTACCACCTGGTTCTCATAGTAAGAGCACTGGCAATGGCTTCTCTATCTTCATCTTCATCTTCAAATTTGAAGAATCTGTCTTTAAAAAGGTCTGCATTGGCTTCTTCATCTTTATATTTTTACATAACTATAAACAGTCATTTTTCAAATATGAAGAAGCACTGTTCATTTTTCAAACATTATTTTACTATTTTTTCTCTCTCATACACATTAAAATTAACTTTGTAAAATTTATATTAAAATGATTTTGATACATAAAATTTATATTAAATTGATAATACAAAGTGGATGCTAATTGTAAAATATATATAAAAAATAATTTTAGAAAACAAATAAAAAATAAAAAAATAATAATATTTTATTATTATTTGGTTCAAATATGCATAAACCAATATGAGAATCATTATTCAAATACAAAATCATTTTTCAAAAGGGATGATTTTGCATATGAAGATGCATAAACCACTACCAATGCTCTAAAGAGGACTTTAAAATTTGTAAATTGAACAAATCCCTATATGGTTTAAAGCTAGCCTCCCATCAATGGTTCTCCAAGTTTTCTACTACTTTACTCTCTCTTAGATTTGTTCAGTCTTGGGTAGACTGTTCCTTATTCACCCAGACTCAATGTGCTTCTTTTGTTGCTATTCTAGTCTATGTTGATGATATTCTCTTTGCCGAAAATGATTTTCATTCTATTGAGCAACTTAATCCCTTCTTGACAATAAATTCAAATTGAAAGATCTTGGACAAGTTAAGTACTTTCTTAGCTTGGAAGTAGCCAAATCAACCAAAAGTATTCCCTTGTGTCAAAGAAAATATGCTTTGAAACTTCTTCAAGATGCTGGTTTTCTTGGTTCCAAACTAGCCTTGTTACCTATGGAACAAAATCTAAAACTCTCACATGATGATGGTGATCTCTTAGACGACCCAAAATAATTTAGAAGATTGGTGGGTCAACTTTTGTATCTCACAATTACACGGCCAGATATTACATATTCTGTCCATCAACTTAGCCAATATATGGATAAGTCATGTCAACAACATTTGCGGGCTGTTATTGGGTACTTCAATATATTAAATGTACTCTAGCTCATGATTTTTTTTCCTGCTCATAACTCCTTATGCATCAAAGCCTTTACTGATTCTGATTGGGCTGCATGTGCTGATACCCATCGGTCTCTTAGTGGCTATTGTGTTTTCCTTGGTGAATCTTTAGTCTCTTGGAAGTGTAAAAAACAACAAAATGTTTCTCGATCTTCAGCAGAAGTGGAATATCGATCTATGGCTTTCACTACATGTGAAATAGTTTGGCTACTTGCTTTGCTTTCAGATTTAAAGATTTCTCACACGCAAAGTGCTCAGTTGTTTTGTGATAACGAGGTTGCTCTACATATTGCTACTAATCCGATTTTTCATGAGCGAACCAAAGATATTGAAATCATTGTCATTTTATTCGTGACAAATTTCAGGATGGCACTATTAAGACTTTTCATATTTCTTCACAACATCAACTTGTTGATGTCCTCACTAAAGCCTTTGGTAGTAAGCAATTTCATCATTTGGCTTAAAAGATGGGTGTTCATTCTATTTACACTCCATCTTGAAGGGGAGTATTAAATGTAGTTTGTACTATTTTAATTTGTGCTGACTAGATGTCTTCATATTTAGTTGGCTTGTAATTGTTTAGTTTATTTTTTAGTTGAGTTGAAAATCACTAAAATGACTCTTTTTAAGATAAGCTTTTAAATTTGATTTAAAGAAAAAAAAAAGAGTCGAAATGGACAAAGGTTATAAGTATAGGAAATAATGCATTTTTTTATCAGAGTGAATAGGCCATTGTTTGTCTCATCGCATAACATCAAAAAGGAATTATGGGTGGTAACAATAATATATAGCTAGCGTCTACAACTTCAAAGAAGAAAAAGGTCGAGTTATTGCCTAAGTTTGTATGGCCTCCACCAATTTGGGCCACTCCAAATCCTTAGAAGATAATTGATTGGCAGATAGTATATATGAAAAACCTCAATAGTCTTATGTCATGTTTTTTTAATTAATTTGTTCCATTAATTTTGGTTGAAAATTGAAGCCAATGATAATTCAATATTGATCACTAATGACAATATTGCAGCAAAAAGCAAACACTTCACGGATAAAAATCTCAGTTTATGGGTTTACTTTTATAGAATCTCTTTGTGGCTAAAGTATTTTTCTTTTAAATAAGATCTAAAATAAAGAGTTGGGAATTGACAAAAAATTAAGATTTGGAGAGATAAGCGACTTCTAAGGTAAACTTCTTTGTCCATATCTTCTCCACATTCAATACTTTCAAGGGGAACAAAAGTTGCGATACTTATTGATCCAAATGAAAACACTACAAGAGAATGCATTGTTTGGGATGAAAAATTTCGTAAAAAAAAATGTCATTTTTGCCCCAAAAGAGATTTAGAGATGAAATTTTTTGTCTCTATTTTGTCCCAAAAGGTACGTCTCAAAAGGTTTTTGGAGACAAAATCTAGATTTCATCCCAAAAAATAATTTTAGGTACAAAATCTAGCCGAACCAATCGAAAGTGTTCAAACAAGAATAATTTTTTGGGACAACACATTTTTGTCCCAAAAAAATGTTCGAATGGAACATGTACTGTTTAGACAGTCAGGTATCTATTTAAACTCTTTCAAAATTTGATTTGAATGACGCTTATTTATTTGATCCTGTTCGAATGGAATGAGTATTCAAACAATTTATTTGTGTTCGAACATATATATTTATGTTCAAACATCAAGAATCTGATTGAACACAATTGACAGACGTTTGAATTGAAAACATTTGTTCAAAGGTCTGGTTCAATATTTTTTTTCAAATGGTGTATAGTACATTCAAATGATGACAAATGTGTTCGAACTTATTATTATTTGTTCGAATGTTCAAACATGCATTCTGTTCGAACAAACAATTAATCTATTTGAACAGGATTGGCGGTTCTCAGTTCATTCAAATGGTTTTTGATTGGTCGTTTGAACGAAAACTAAAATGTGTTTTGAAAGGTAATAGATTGTAAATTACCGTTCGAACTGGGTAGTTTTATTCTAATCTCGCCTCTATATCCGCTACCTGATCTAGTTGAGTCTACAACTCTCTTTGCTTGGACCTCAAATGTTTGATCTCAAGCCTTGCTTTCTCTAATTCTCAAGAGCTGTTATTCGATCTGATTTGAGAAGATGATGATGTTGAGGAAGGCTTCATGGAACGTCCTAAATCCATCAAATATCCAGAACGTGGTCCAAAAACCTGAGAAAAGGTTTGAATATCCTTCACAGATGATTTATCAAATAAAGCCACAATAGTTTCCATAAGTGTACCAACTTGTCGTATAAAAAAAATCATTAAAGATAGTATAAATAAAAAAAAAATTATTAGATAATACAAATAAAAAACTTAAACTTACATAATTTGCTTCTACTTTAGGACTGGTCCAAACACATCACAATTTGTATGTGATTTAGCATACAATTAGGTCAAATTATAGTCAGTATGACTTTCTTGTTCCTACAAAAGGAAAATCTATATTATAACATCAATAAAAAAATTTGATATGTTAATATTTAAAGGAGACTAGTATAACGTTACCAAGCTTTTTGATAGTAGATGAAAAAATTGAGATCTCGCATAATGGTGCATCGTCAAATTTCTTCTATTTGCTTTGTTAACAGTACTTCGTTGCTACGAAAAAAGAAACAACATTATTACTATATTTGTTTAATGCATCTATCATATACCATAAAGAAAGATAGCAGCAAAATTACTTGATATGCGGGATCTTCAAACATATCACAAAACTTGTCCCATTCGTTTGGTGGCATGTCTTGAAATGGATTTTGACGCGCTTATGTTGCACTACTGAACTTCTGATAGTGCGCATGACATCTACCTTTGTACCTTTGGAATGCATTGGACATAAGCTCATCAACCCTTAGTCCATCCTCTCTCTGTTCAAAATTAAGTTCAAACTCATCATTGAAAAAATTATAAACAATTAGTACAAATACAAACTAATTATAAATTAAGTAACATGTTATACTTAATTATTTTCTTAGTAACTTATTATTACTAGAAAACTATTTTTGATGTGGTCTTTCACATTTTGGAAAACTTTTGCCAAGGAGGATGTAACCATCAGTGGATATGTGCGAGTAAGGATACCAACAATTAGAAGTAAGCCAAGCTGCTGAATCTCTAGAGCCACCGGTGTGATTATCAGGAATATCAATCATAATTTTTTTTGCTTTTCTTACTTTCTCTATGGAAACACCTCTAGTAGCATCTCAACCTCAACGATGGATTACAAAAGCTATACAGTAATTAAAACACATAATATCAAAAAAATTATTTTATTTTTAAAATACTATTACTTAAATTATCACATAAAATCAAGTTTCCATGTAACATTCCTTGTTCTTGGTTTGGTGATGTTGGCCCACCATTCGTGATAGGCGAACCAATTGGAGAATCGCTAATGGATGGAGATGGCAGACGAATTTTTTGGCGTTTGGGAGGCATATATGTTTTAAACTGTAATAAATTATTATTTGCAAAAATATTATTTTATTTATAACAATGATACTTACACAAAAACAGTTATCATTCACTATCAATTTTGTTGGACCGGTCGCCCTTTTCCTCACACTTTAGTTAATTTATGTTCTTTTGAAAATCCTCCCTCAATTACTTCTGGTTCAACATCTTCTCTACACAATGGAACCATGTCATATTGGTTGAGATCGACAAATAAATTGATGCCTAATTCATTTTTTTTATATGCTTCTTCATTTGTTGGACCATCAAATTTTTTTATTTTGTTCATCTACCTCTAGATTGTAATCATATAAATTTCTTGTTGTAAACTTTTGTACTACTCGGCACGAGTTTCTGTACTCCGAATCATCTAAATAAAAAACTTAATTTGATTGGCAAGCGAGAAAGAAAAGATTGTCCTCATACCATGTGCGAGATGTATTGATACTCACAAAATATTCATCATTATGCACTCCTAACCTAAGTTTTGAGACATCCCATCATTACATTTAAACAACCAAACCATATGTCCCCCCATGTATTTTAACCCAATGATATCTTCGACAACTCCGTAGATGTCACTGTTATCCTCCACATGGCTTCCTTCGACTACGACCCTACAATTTTAAATTTTTTTATATCGTTCTCTGTCATCCATGTGAAATTTATATCCATGTACCAAACATCTTAAGTATTAAATGGCTGCCTGGATGGACCATATGCCAAAGCATATTGTTCACTTGAGATTTCTTCTGAATTATCACCATATTTTGATACAACTTACATCAATAAATTTTATTCCAATTATATCAGTGTTAGATAGGAAAAAATCTATTTTAGTTGTATGAAATTTGTAAATAGTAAGACATTTATTAATAATTCTGTTTATTCAAACTATGAGGCAAACTCATCTTCGTGCTTCTATTCTACATCAGTTACACCATCTAGGCGAAGTAATTGTATATGTCAATGTGCATGTTTAAGTTGGCAATTAATTTGTATCAGTTATATTATAATCCATGACTTTTAATTTATTTTTATAGGCACAGATTGCTAACCTCAAGTAGTTGTCAATATCTACGCTATTATTCAATACATACCATTGGGCTCTATCAAACTCTTGTCCACATAGGTTATAGCCCTCTTGTGTGCCTATGGGACATACAGTTTGAGAAAATACGAAAAATGATAAATTAACTCCCAAATGTCCACCTTTATAATTTCGATCCAGTCTCGTGAATCTGGTATCAATCTCATGGAAATAGATATAACAAAATGTATGGCATTCATTATCAATGTATGACTTTACAATCGAACCTTTCAGACGAGCTTTATTCTCCACCAATTGTTTAAATTTTCTAAAAAATCGTTTAATAGGATACATCCATTTATACTGGATCGGGCCAGCAACGAAAGCCTCATGAGGTAGGTGCACAGCCAAATGAACTATTACATCAAAGAATGAAGGTGGATACTAAGTCTCCAATTTGTATAATATCACTACAATGCTAGTTTCCATCTTTACTAATGCATCTCAACGTTCTACTGCAAATGTCCATGAAAAATCATTCTAATTTTGTCAGAGCTGCATGAACATCTCAAGTAAGCTTTACAAAAGAACCGACAAAAAACGCTACAAAAGTACATGACAGTCATGACTTTTAAAACTAGTTATTTTCCAATCATGGGTTCACATACATCTTGACATGTTCGAAGCATAACCGTCAGGTAATTTGATTGTCATGAACCACTCACAGAGTTTTTTTCTCTCATAATTTGACAATGTATACCAACCAAGGGTAGATAAGCTAACGACCCATTATCTTGCTAATGCAATAACCTTCTTATCCTCAACTCCTTTAAATCTTTACGAGAGTTAACTGTATTTTTTGTCTTCCCTTCTATTGACATTAGAGTGCCCAGTATATTCTTGCATATATTTTTCTCAATGTGCATAACATCTAGATTATGGTGTAGTATCAAGGTAGACCAGTATGACAACTCAAAGAATATGTTTATTTTGTCCAATTCAACTTTATTACTTGTCATTTCCTCTTTCGAGCTCTTGCATCATTCCCAAATCTATTTTCTAAAACATCTATCAAATGTGTGATAATATGTAATCCAGACAACTCCGGCAGTGATGACTTGCTCTCAATCCTTCCATCAAATATTGATCTATTTGAATGTGATCTATGATCATGTGGTAAATATCGACAATGTCTCATGAAACATAATTTTTTTACCACTTGTCAACCATTGAAACTAAGTATCTTTATTACAAATGGGACAAGCCATTTTATCTTTTATGCTCCACCCATACAAGTTTCCGTATGCTGGAAAAACATTTATTATCCACAGTAATACAACATGCATCTTGAACTCTCGCGATAAGGCTGCATCATATATACTAACACTATGATCTCATAATTCTTTCAACTCTGTAATTAGTGACTGAAGATATACGTCTATTTTATTTCCTGTTGACCTTGACCCTTGTACAAGTAAATTTATTATAAAGTACGGATTCTTTATGTACTTCCAAGGTGACAAAGTATAGGGTATTAATATGATTGGCCAAGTACTATAAGAAGTGCTCATGTTGCTAAGTGGATTAAAATCATCTGTTGCTAATCTAAGTCGTACATTGTGAAATTCTTCGGCAAACCATGGGTACTCAACATTAAATTTTTGTTCCATTGTAAAGAATCAACGGAAAATATCTTAACACTTTTTGGGATACATTATGCTTATTGGATGTCCATCTTGACTCCTAATACACTGGATATTCATCAAATTATGTATATTGCTGCTAGAAGAGAACATAGTTATTCTTACATTCGTGAATGATATTATAATCGAATCTTAGTCCTCGCTTCAATTGTTTCACTTGATAAAATTACAGAGTTATACGTTATATGATGGGAAAGCCTCTTTAAATAAAATGCATGTCAATGGCCTTTGTACAAATACGACATATAAACTTAATATGAAACAACCTCATTATGAAATACAACTTGCTATGACGAGTGCACCCCTCGTACAGTTCTTGTTGTGCATCCTCCCACAATCTTCCAAAATTTCTAGTTTCCTCAAATGATTGAGTAGATGTTCCTTCTTCATCCCTCACCTCAATCATTTTAGCCCCAAGATTGTCTAACATCCCGGCCATATCCTCTCCATTATCATCACTATTATCAAATACATCCACACTTATGCCATTTATGTCGATGATGTTATCTTTTTCCATTTGATTGGACTAAGTGCCAAATCTGATTCCTTTAAGAAATGGTTCGCCATTTAAGACCTACAATGAGTATTTAAGATTTATTCCATTGATATATAGAGGCTCACTACCACCAAGTTATAAGAACCAAGGTTTTTGCACTTTTGCACGAATATCTTATAAAATCTCGAGTGTTAACACTCCTACAAGAAAATTCTATAAAAAACTTCACTCATTGTGCATATTCCTTATGGTTTCTACCAAGTCTATTTCCCAGCAACATCCAACTCTTATTTATTGTATTTCCATTACTCGACAACCGTCACAAAAAAACCTAAATCATGGATAAACTCTATCATGAGTTTTTTCATATTCACTACTTGTATTTTAATAAGGTAGTTGGTCCTATTTCATTTCAGAAACTATCTTCTACATCGCGTATATACTCAGTCCAAAACTCTCATGTTAGTCGAAATTTCAGCAGCATTTTCCTACAATTCTCCAAGTATGCCAATCGTGAAAAGTACTCAACCCTATCCATAGGCTGAGAAACTTACGGATCACACACACAAAGAATGAAAAGAAACACTAAACCAAAATTTCTAAAATTAACACGTGAGTTTAGACTGAATACATCTACCATATAGATGATAGAATCTCAAACTGTCTACTTTGAATAATTCAAGAGTTGTACCCAATAATTATTTGCAAACAATAGGGAATAACTCTCGAACGGGTCTAAAGTTCAATTGGATATGAAAATAATCCGAAGTATCGACTTCTAACTAGTAAACCAAGTCTATTAATCATACTAGTGTATTTTATGCAAATTAATCATATTATTTTAATGTCTTTATTTTATGGAAATAGTTAAAATTATTTGGGTTAAAAATTTATATGGACTTGGGTTTATGGTTTATATTTCAATTAAAGTATTTTAAGCAAAGTTAATCATATTATTTTAATTTGGGTATTTTACGGAAATAATTCAAACTATTTGGATTCAAAATTAATATCCACTTGGGTTAATGGTTTATATTTTAATTAGGAAAAATTAATCATATTATTTTAATTTGGGTATTTTATGGAAATAATTCAAATTATTTGAGTTAAAAATTAATATCCACTTGGGTTTATGGTTTATATTTTAATTAAGGCAAATTAATTATATTATTTTAATTTGGATATTTTATGGAAATAATTCAAATTATTTGAGTTCAAAATTAATATGGACTTTGGTTTATGGTTTATATTTTAATTAGGGTATTTTATGGAAATTAATCATATTACATGGAGATAATTCAAAGTATTTGGGTTCAAAATTAATATCCATTGAGTATTTATGATTTATATTTTAATTAGGGTATTTTATGCAAATTAATCATATTATTTTATTTTGGGTATTTTATGGAAATTCAAATTATTTGGGTTCAAAATTAATATCCACTTGGGTTTTTGGTTTATAATTTGATTAGGGCAAATTAGTCATATTGTTTTATGCAAATAAACTAACATAGGAACATATTTTTACAAATACACTAACATACCAATATACTCCATCTTTTTCACAAATCACACAATATACCCAAATACATACCAACATATTCCATTTACTCTAATTCTTTTCACAAATCACATAGTATACCCAAATACATTATTCCATTTTTTTTTCACAAATCACCATATTATTCTTCGTCAAATGTTTAACAAAACTTACCTTAAATTTGTGCAATCCAATAAATCTCCCAAAATCACCAATGCCTACGTATGAGAGAAATCATAAATCAAATTTCACAATTACTACATTAATTCGAAATACATAAATATATTAAAAAAATACAAACCTCAACTTCTCCTTCACTATGAACCCACAAACAAACTTCTAATCACTCTCTCTAGAACGTACTCTCTCTCTAACACACACTCTCTCTCTAGGACGCTCTCTCTCTCTCTCTACTGCAAGCTCTCCATTGTTCGATTGGGATGAAGATAATCATGAATAGAAAACTGGAAGTATAGGGCTTTAAATTCTGGAATGTTGCATTCGAACACAAAATTTTCACAATGGTGCCTAACTTCAGTGCGCTTTAATTCATCCTTTATCCATTCGAATGCTTTACTAATGCGTTCAAACGCAAATACCATAATATTCTCCTCATATTCCCTTAAATGTAGGCAAATAAGGAGGAAAAGATTTCCCGCATACATGATCTCGCTTCAATAAGAATAGAGATTATGTCCGAATAGTTAAATATGCTATTCGAACATTTTGGTAATTCCATTTGAATAATTTTAAAAACCATTCGATCCTGAATAGTTAGTGTTCAAACGGCAATATACCTGTTCGACTATGAAAGTTTCAGGATGACGCCTAGCTGCTCCATGCTTATATGGTTATATTATATTATATATATAATATAGTAAATATAATATACTAATATTATTATAGTCCTGCTACATCCACTGAGGGTGTAGCACGAGGATGTGTCCCACTAAGTGCATTTGGATTTTTTATTTTTATTTTTTTCATTCATTTTTTATATCCGTATACATTAAAAAAAAATTCACAATATCATTCAAAAACACTTCCTTAATCACTAAGTAAAAAAAAACTAAAAGAAAAAAAATTATCTGGACCCATTTGTCGGGACAAGTAGCATTATTCATTATTATATAGTATATAGTATATAGTATATAGTAGTATATAGTAGTATAGTAGCATAGTAGTATAGTATATAATATAGTATATTAATATACTATTATACTATATAGTAGTAATTATATATAGTAGTAATATACTATTATACTATATAGTAATATGTTATATATACTATAGTAGTTATAATATATTATACTATATTCTGAAAGTTTAATGAATCTACAGTTCGAGTGGAACAATTGTTGTTCGAACTATTAAAACATTGGTTGGAACGAAAAAGTTTTGTTCGAAGAGATGAATTCGTTCTAATAAACCTTTAGAACTTAAAAATACTATTCGAACTTGACTATTTGAGGCATAAGACCTAATTCGAATATCAAATAGTTCATATTTTCACAAACCGTTCAAATACTTGCTATCGTTTGCCACCAATTTTTGCCGTATTTTGACCATTTTCTGCCGTCTAAGAGGTATGGCCCACCATCATTGTTTATATGGGCTTGATATTACGGCAAAAATAGGTTGAGAATGGGGACGTATCTCGAAACGAATCTGACCCCTTTTGTGACTTTTTCCATCCACCACACATTAGAAATGATGAATTTAGCCGTAGAAATGATGGAGTGAAGCCTCACTCCATGTAAATTTGTATGCTTAAAGCCATCGATTCTTGATGAATCGTTGGTTTTTTTGTTTGGTTTCGAGTCGACTCAGCCATGAATCTTCATGAGTTAGCTTGCTCGAATGGTTTGAAAACTGTTCGAATAGTTTTTGCCAAATAGACATTTTCTAGTTTGAATGTAGAACTACACATTCGAACGAGAAAAAAACTGAGTTAATTATTCGTTCGAATAAATTTACTCTGTTTGAACAGATAAACATTAATTTGAATGTTATTAAATTATTAGAATTATGGTTATATGATGATGTTGTTTGAACAATATATTTATTTGTTTGAATGTGTATAAACTGTTTGAACGAGTGTCGCTTTTGTTCGAACAGTGTTATTTAGCATATTATCTTATCCGTTTGAATGGAGTAAATTTATTCAAACGAATTGTAAACTTAGTTTTTTCCATTTGAACATGTAGTGCCACGTTTGAATTGGAAAATGTTTGTTTGAAAAAAACTATTCAAACAGTTTTCAAGCCATTTGAAAGAGTCGTTTGAGTAGGCTACCTTTTAGTTTGAACATATTATTCTCTATTCGAATAGTACTCAATATAATATTTTACAACTTTTCATTTTATTTATATTCATTGTCTATTTATTTTATGAGTAGTGAATTAATGGCATATGTTGCAAGGAAACGTGGGAGGGAGGGCCAACCTAGCGATGAAGCTAGTGAGCCGAGGAGGCCGATATTGATTGAGCGGGAGATCATTATAGAAGACTTCTGTAATTTTGTCTGGGATGGGAGGAGCCTATTATCTATTATCAGCATAAAGGATGGAGTCCGATCTGTCAGCAGAGGTGGGTGGCCAATCCTAACATGATCAGTGAGTTTTATCGGGCCATGAGTCAGATGGAGGTTATGAGAAGTCATTCTCGTTCATGATTCGGGGAGTGAATATTACTATCTCGACAGACATTATCGCTGACGTTCTTGGGATCCCCCATGGGCTTGTGCATACCCTGCACAACAACTGGCTATAAGGATAGATGGTGAAGATGCCATCGAGGATGAGGCTCCAGCAGACAACGATCTCACTCACGAGGAGATTCATTAGTTGATGCATGACGATTCAGCTCCTCCATATGATGACAACAAGATGATCAAACAAATTGATTGTATTGCATTTTTTCGAATTCTAAATTTGATTGTCTCCTGTAGTATTGATCCGAGGAAACATAAAACTAACTTTGGCATCAAACAAACTCAATTTATGTTACGAATAGCATGAGAAAAGCCGATTGATTTGTCTCTATACATCCTCATCTGCATGTTATCTGAGGCATGGTATTTTAGTGGAGGGAGTCTACCGTATGCATTGATGATCTCTAACCTTCCTACTCCAATCAAGGGTTAATGTGTAACACCCCCTTCCCGTAGGCTAGGAATGTCACGTGTTTTTCGTAAAATAAACCCGGCAAGAGATCTCATATTAAATAAAAAAAATAATTTAGGATTTATTTCATAAAACTTTGTCTGATAAAAATGTCTTAAAAAACTTAAATAAATAAACTGAATAAAAGTAATGTCATAAAAGCAATAAAATAAATTTATTTCTAGAAGGTCTGAAACTAAAATAACTGCTCATTCTAATCTTGGACTGCCTGCTCGTAATCATCATCCTCACCTGGGTGGTTAAAAACATGAAAACAAATTAAAATGAGTCGAATACTCAGTAAGAAATCCATCATAACGTTAACATACTAAACATAAGGATTTTATAAAAGTTTTCATGCTGAGAGCTTAAAATTCATGATTGTTCATACTGATATTTATGCATGACTGATTTATCTAAATTAACTGACTGATTTGACTGAACTGATTGAACTGACTGGCCAACACACTTAATCCTGTGTGCGAGGTTGTGCATCGGCCCCACGTCCTGCTGCAGCAAGGGGAGCCACTGATAGTATTCTGGCATACTATGGTGGACCACGCTTGAGTCCGTGGCTTGCACATCCACCCTGATCTGAACTGCATTGGTACCATGCATCTGAATGACCATCTGATTAACTGATCTAATCTTATCTTGCACTTAAACTTAAGATAGTTTACGTGTCTTATGCACATGAAATGCATGACATATACTTACATAATTATAAATTTTGAATTTGAACATGATGCGGAATGACATGATCGTGTGCTATGTTGGATGACATATTTGCATATGACATGAGTGGTACATAAAAATGGTTGCCAAAGAACTGGCTAATAATATATATAAGTTGAACTGTGATGATTCTAATTTGTGATCAAATTACTTACCTTGCTGCGCTTCTTCTTGAATCTCACTTCGTAGCTCGTCAACTATACATAGTATTAAAATATTACTAAATCTGTCTAGAAAACATGTACTACTAATATCCTACTTAATTAAATTCATAGTCTAAGAGATAGTCAAATAAATTGTCTGTTTAACACTATATTCAATAATCTTGATGTTTTAAAAATTACTTAACTACTAATAACATATTTCTTTATTTTCTATTTAAAGTATATCATAATAATTTTTTTATTAAACTTCTATTAAATATATAAAGGAATATTAACAAAAATATTGGACTTGATAGTATACTTTAAAAATATATTTTAAATTCCTTCAACACTTAAAAAAAAAAAAGCCTATGACTAATATACTTATTTAATAAAATTAACACAACTTAAAATATTAAGCTCAACCCATCATCAATTAAAACTTAAGCCCATTTAAAATCTTACATGAAGTTCATAAAAAAAATAGAGGGCTCGGTCAAGGGTCAAGAAAACTTAGTTAACACTTGCAATGTACTGAAACCGAAACCAAACGTATATTACCAAAATGATCTTCAGTGAAATGCAAAAGCAAGCTATACGGCAAGGTATTAGAGGCTAAGGGTATTTGTGTAAACTCAAACGTCTGCATGCAGCAACCTAAAACAAAGTCTAAGCAATAGATATTGTGAAGAGAGTAGAGGCAACGACGAGAGGCATGCGAGGCAGGGCCGAAACTCACCGAGGGAAGAGTTGACGTGTGGTGGTTCAGGCGACTAGCGGGGGGTCACGGTGTGCAACTGGGTGGTTCTCTGACATGGGGGTTCAATGCAGTGTGAGAGAGAGAGAGTTAGAGAGAGAAACTAATAAACCGAAAGCAACAAAGGGTGAAGAGGGTGGCGGACGACAGTGGCTTACCGGAACGAAGTGGGCTCGATGGGGCAGAGATGTTCTGCGATTTCTGTGGCCGTTTCTGGTAAGGTGGTTGACTTGATTGAGGGAGGTGGGTTCTCGGTTGCTGCGGCTTCTTTGCTTGGTAGCTCTGTTTTATGGGTGCAAAACAGGGGTTGTGGTTTCATGTTGGCTGGGGGAGTGGAGATGCCGTGGGTGATGGTTGGTGCTGGGGAGGAGACGTGGAGGAGTTTAGGTGGTTTCCGTGTGGGTGGTCGGCTGGAAGGCTAAGGGATGATTGCAGTGGTTCAGACGAAGGCCCACGGGTTGGCAGCTTGTGGCTTTAAGTTTTTCTTGTGTGTAATTCAGGAGGTCTCGGGTGGAATTTATAGGTGAGGAGGAGGAAAAAAATCGTGAGCCATAAGGAGATTGACTCGATCTTGGAGTTGAGAGTTGGGTTCCTATTAAGAGTTTATTCGACTAGAGGATAAAGATCGTCATACTAGATAGGAAGCAAAAAGGTAGAAGAACTCTACCGATTAATTCACGTTCAGATCATAGTAAAACACTAAAAAAATAGAAAAAATGATAATAATCTTATTAAAACAATAATATAAAATCTGATGTTTAATAATACTAATAATTATTAAAATTAAAATTGTAAAATCTGATGATGATGATGATGATAATAATAATAATAATAATAATAATAATAATAATCGATTTACTAATATACCCCCGAACCTACGATTGGTATGTTACATAATGTGCTAATGATAGAGCAGAGACAACCACATATCAGGCCCCTTAACAAGATCACTTTTAGCAAAAGTAAGGGCCACTTGCGGAAGGCTTGCATTAATGTTTCAGCAACACAAGATAGTGGCACGGAGCGTGATCCAGCTTCTACTGATGCTGGTGTTGATAGACAGGTTGCAGAAGCTACTACCGCGGAGATGCGATCCTTGCTTGAGGATCATCACACATTTTTAATCCAAGACATGAAGAGGATCATGGAGAGGACTGCTGCCCCTATCATGGTTCGACTGCAAGAGATTGAGGGAAGCATTACTATCATCTAGGAGGACCTGGATAATCTTACACAGTTGTTTTATTTTTTATTTGACCTTTTCTTTTTTATCGAATGTTGTCGATTTAATTACTATATCATTTTTATTTGTTATATATAGCTAGCTTGTTGCTTATCAAAAATCATTTTCCTTATTTTACTCACCAGTTAATGATAATATAAAAAATGATATTCCCTAGAAGGTAATTTTTTAATTGCAAATTCTTATTTACCATAACAAAAGCCATTAATTAATTTTTAAATTAATTATATAAAATTCCTAGGACGACATATATGATATATTTTAATTTACAATAAATCCGTATAGGTTGATTTTTTATCTTTTGAAAATGATAATTAATAGACTCAAATAATATTTATTTTTAAAATATTTGAATATCTTTCAATAAATTTCTATAATTAAACTCATTTCGATTGTCTACACTATCGTTCGAATGCCTCTTATGATAATTCGAGCGGTTTATAACTTTGTTCGAACATAAAAGTACCATTTGAATGGTATAGCAACCGTCTTCGCCAGATTTATTTATAACTTCTTACCAAATACTTTATTCGAATGATTAAATATAGCGTTTGAAAGGGTTCTAACTTTCCCCGGGCACAATTGTATATATGCTCCTTTCACGACTAATATTTGAACAATTATGTTAATATACGAACATGAATTAATATACTGTTCAAACGTGTATGGGGGAACATTCGAACAGTATAGCAACCATCTCCGCCAGATTTATTTATAACTTTCCACCAAAAATTAGTTCGAATGATTAAATATCTCATTCGGACGGTTTCAATCTTTCCCCCGGCACAATTGTCTATACTTTCTTGTCACGACTATTATTCGAACAATTATGTAACCATTCAAATGTGAATTAGAATATTGTTTGAATTTGCTTGTGAATGTTCAAACGGTTTTTTTGGAAGCTATATTTCGTCCCAGAAAGTCTAGTTCAAACATACATTTGTCTATTCAAACGAAGCTAAAACCGCTTCCATGTTTTGAAACGAAATTTAATTTTAATCCCAAAATAAGTACTTTTAGGGACAAAATTTAATTCATCCATAAAAAATTTCATCTTTAAAGATCAAATTTCTTGTAGTGAAAGTGGTGGCACTAGTTTGATTAGAGAGTTATTTCTAGGGAAGATGCTTAGGAGATTCTCAAATTCCCGGTGAGCCTTTTGAGTGGAGAAGATAAATTGGTATGGACTGATACAAGTAATGGTTACTTTTATGTTAGAAGTGCCCATCATCTTCAATTGGAGATTCATAATCAATGCAAATGGGGTTCTTCACATACTAATGGAGATTATGCAGACACACAAGTAATTTGGAATTTTTATGTTCCGGTTTTAATTAAAGATTTCACGTAGAAGGCTCGATCTCAACAATATATTGGTTACCCATAGTAATTTATGTAGGAAGAAAATATTGCAAGATTCTTTCTAATGGGAGTGTCCCTCATCTTCATATGCTTGGAGTGGTTCGTGGGAGGGAAGCTTGTAGAAGTGTTCTTTAGTTGAAGGAAACTTTACTGATGTGTTTTCTTTTATGGTAAGGAATTAAGTAAGCTTGTGGAGGAAATAAGAAAACTTCTGTACTCAATTCCTATTTGGAAGGTGTGTCATGTAAAGAGAGATGGAAATCAAGTTGCTCATTGTCTTGCAAAGGATGTTTAAGTCTAAGTGTTGATACTATCCTCGATTTCCCGTTGGTGAAGTTATTGAATATGTTGATCAGCCACTTGTGGCTTTTGATAATAACTCTGATTGATTAATGAAACTTGTTGTTTTGTTCAAAAATAAAAAAATAAAAATAAAACATTGTCTTCTTTATGTCATATATATTATTAGCAGTAATCAAGTAATGCTACATTTAAAAAACCTCGTAAAAATAAAAACATTGTCTTCTCGAAGGTAGGGGCGCAACCTGTCCGGTTCGGTTTTGGACAAAATTTAGAACCAAATCGATATATATTGATTTTAAAAAATTAAGAATCGATACGGATCAATTCATCATTAAAATTGAAACTTTCGATTTTTTTGGTTTCGATGTGGTCTTGTTTTTCCAGTTTACCATTTACACGTGTGGCACTACATAAGTTGAGAATATATGTAGATCAAATGTGTATAAATTTATTTATCAAAAGGAATATATATTATAATTTATTATACCAAAAATGCATTTATCCTTGATATATATATCAAAAGTAAGTTTATATTAATAACTTATTATTAATGTTCATGTTTAAGATTAAAATCTCATGCTATATTAATTATCAATTTGACATATATCATATATAATAAAAATATATATATATATATATATAGAATAATATATATATATTTCAATCTAGTTCGGTTCAAATCAGTTTTCAAAATATGAAGATAGGT
Source organism: Cyclocarya paliurus (assembly GCA_029856935.1). NCBI lineage: Eukaryota > Viridiplantae > Streptophyta > Magnoliopsida > Fagales > Juglandaceae > Cyclocarya > Cyclocarya paliurus. The sequence continues at coordinate 28,762,645 of CM056950.1, read as the reverse complement.
ACCGAATCAATTTCGGACCGGTTTCGATTATTAAGAATTGGTTACAAACTGGGCCAATTCGTTTAGTTCAACTGATTTTTTGATTTTTTTTTCCAACTTTACTCAAAGGTAAAAAAAAAAAAAAAAACTAAATATCATTTGAATACGATGATGTGTACACTCGTCTCGTCATAAAATAAAATAATATATTTATTACTTATTTAAATGTGATGACCTAAACTTTGCATAAGCATGACCCATAGATTTTATGCTTAGTAGTTGTGACTTCTTTGGGAGCTTTAGTTATTTTTAGAAAGCCTTAGAATTCTTGAACGGTAATTGAGCCCAAGAGATGACTAACTCAAGAAAGCCTTGTGAGAATTGGCCTCATTTAGAAACTTAGGCCCAATGGTTTGAGGCCCATGACCCAGATTTTTAGTCACAAGTGCCATGTGGCATGTAAGTAATGTATTATGAATCTAGACCTGATAATGGGTTAAGGGAGAGAGAGAAGTGTAGGAATGTACCAAAGGTTGGCTTACAAGCCTATCTTAGAAAAGTTGCCACTTGTCATTGTGTAAGAAACTTTCTAGATGATTCAAGGGACAAAAGGAACCTAGAGAAGACCAAAGGATTTTCGGCTAGACCCAAATTCCCACATGTTTTGATCCTTTGTCTTGCCCAATTCGAGTTCCAAGGGAGATATCTTGGAAATGGAAGCTTAGGAAAGTAAAATGAGGATTTTTCTAGGAGTTTTGCATGGGAAACTGAATGGAGGCTTATGGGATTTCGAAATTGAAACAGATGATGTCAAGTGTCAAGCATGCATGAAGTTTCTAGAAGGATATATGAAGAGACATTTGGATGGAAGGACAAGAATATCCTTAGAAATTTGGCTAGCACACTTCCAAGCATTATATTCATTTGCCACTTGTCACTTAGGTTATTTTGGACCAATGGAATATGAAAGGTCACCTAGGGAAGGAGTATTGGAAGATGAAACATCATCTTGGGAAAGGAAGAAGGAGGTGGACGGCTAAGCCATGGCACATATCTTTTGCCACTTGTCATCTATGCAAAAAGTTACTTGTTTGAGAAAATGAAGAGTTATATAATGTTTTACTATGTTACCCTTAGAAGAAACACTCAATTGTTTGAAGAAATGAATGACATAAAGGGAAGAGAAGAGGAATTCGGCCAAGGGAAGGAAGCCCTACACGCCAACCCCCCCCCCCCCCAATGTGCACCTTCCCAATGCAATCCACATAAGAAATTTCAGGAGGTGTTTCGGCCAAAGTGAAGGGATGAAGAAAAACAATGTCACTTGTCTTACATGCATTGGATTTCAACCACCAATAAGGGAATGAGTAGTTGTCTATAAAAGGGGAGGAAGACCATAAGCCCAAGGGCTTATTCTTTTGCAAAATTTGAAATTTTCATGCTCTTACCCTCCCCATACAACTCTCTCATATTTTCTTGAAGAATCTCTCACTTTCTTGAACTTTCTCCTCAACCAAACAAGAAGATTTTCTTATCTCAAGAGGAGATTTCGGCACACTAAGTCTAGTCAAGGTGAGATTCAGTTTTTCCTTCTAAGCTTCACACACACACCACTTGCTCTACCCGAAAATGAGATTCAAATCTCATTTGGACCATGTGAAAGATAGAACATACACTTTTCTTGTGATTTCCTGAAGATGGTTTAAGGTTCTTAGGAAACTTTTAAAGCCAAATAAAGAGAAGAGTTTATCCACTATGTTTTTCGGCCACTACTCATATCTTTGGTTATTTTAGGGTTTGCTTTACTTTAAAAGTGAAATGAAGATGTTTTTATCCCAAAAACCCTAGAAGCCGAATAGATATAGGCAAGTATTGCTCTAGAAATTTACACATACACTCAAGAATACAAAGTGAGATTTTTAGTTGTCTTCTAATGAGGAACGTTCAGATTTATAGCTTGCTAATATTGCTATATGCGGATTTTTTGTAAGTATACACTCAACCTACTTTGGTTAACACTTGTATATGATTGCGTAGATCTTTTCATTTCCATGTTTGTTTTGTTGGTTATTTCTTGTTTAATTGTTTAATTATGTTAATATGATCTTGTATCAATCTATGGAAGGAATTATATGTTTGAAATTTGTGATGAAAATGCCATGAAATACTTGTATATGTTTCGGTTTTCATGTTCAAGATTGATGGACTATGTACCATGATGTTTCGGCCACAACATGTATTGTATGTTTCGGATCTTAGCTAAATGTCATGATTGCATGCTTGGTTTTACTATGCTTTGATTCCTATGTTTTATGCTTGAAAATTGGAACATGTTTAAGTGATGAATCTCATGATTTTTACCCCTAAGTGTTTCGGCCTAAGCATGTTCCCATGGTTTCATGAATGAGTTTGGATGTTTCATGTGTTTCATGTAATCATGCTATGAATTGAACAAGTTATGCTTGATTATTTCATGCATGACATTCCATATGTCACATGTCAAGTATAAGTATGTTTGTCTTAAGTTCTATGTCTCATGCATTTGGGGAAATGTTTTCTAAAGAAAGTGGTTCTTTTTAAAGAAAAGAGTTAAAATGTTTTATCACGACCCCAAGTGCTAAGACGGGGGATTGTCCTAATGGACTCCTCTATTCACTCTGGAGTTCTTAAGAATGGAGTGGTAACCTCTAGATCGACGAAGAATAGTCGACGAACTTTGAATGGATTCTTTTCAAAGAATGCCGGAGCGATGATGCACCTAATGCTAGTGGGTGCATAAGGCATGTAATTCGACAAAATAAGGTCGACTTATTATGATTCTCTGTGTATCTTGAATTGTAGGAATGGTGGTATTGTCCCGCTTGCGATTCCGCCTACAAATCGTTAATAGTACAATAACTAGCGGGAACACGCGGTGCAAGGAGAGGAGCCATGTTGTATCCACCCTATGAATAAGAATAAGAGCTCATGCTATAAGGATCACTTGATGTAAATCTTGTGATATGTTCTGATAAGAAAAGTTCTGATCAAGAATCAACATAAAAAGGAAAAGTTAAGAAAAGTTTTCTGAAAATGTCAAAATTTTTGTACAAGTCTTCTAAAAATGGTCAAATGCATATGTCAAGTTTATGTTTAAAGTTAAGTACATGTTTCATGCACGCATTTCATGATGTACCTCTCGTGTGCTTGCTTTAATTAATGTATATTGTGTGATTACTTGCTGATATTTCTCGAAATCTCATTATGGTAGTTTACACTACCATTTCTCAAATCAGAATGGTAGAAATTGTTACAGATACCCCGGATTCTCAGGAATCATGAATATTGATGATACCACAACAAGGGACGTGTATCCTATTCAGACTCGTTCTGACTTTTTGAACTTCGATAGACTAGTAGACTGGATGACTGCTTATCTTGGGCAATCTTCGGAGCCATCACACGACCCAAACGAAGTAGATAAGGTGTTAGAGTCTTCTCCGTCCGGACGACAGAAGTCTCATAGAGTCTTTTAGTGCTTGACTCTTGATGGGACTTTAACAATGAAGGAAAAAGGATCTTAGATATTTTGGCAAAAATGAACTTATGGTTTTTAGGCCTTACCTTTTGAGAAACAATATTTGAGATGGTCCCGTACGTTTTGGGAGACAAAACTTTAATACTTGATATTTTGGGATATTTTTTCTTATGCTAAATTATTATGGTCATAGACAAATTGTTAAATACTTTTTGTTAGTTGGTACCATATATTTTGCAATTGCTATTTGCGTTGCTTAGAATCTTCGACCTTTATATATTTTCCGCAGTAACGATATTGCATACTGTTAGTGTACTTAGGTGCATAACATATTATCTATCATGTAAGAGGGGTATGTAGCCTTGTGTTACATGTCTCGACGTTTCAGTCACCGTCCAATCCCAATATGGGGTTGGGGGAGCCACATTAAATATTAGTTTTTATAAAATAGTTATTAGATACCATGTTTATTATGAATTCAACCGAAATGTTATTTTTAGGTCGAGTTATGCTACAATTATAACAATTACATTTATTGTGACACTTATTACAATTATTATAAGTAAGGTAGGGTAATGCTAGGTATAAGTCCAAAATGTACAAGTCTTGTGCAAGTATTTTGTAAAAATGTGGGTCACATAAAAAAAAAAAAAATTCTACTTTTTTATAAAGGATTTGATGGATACACGTGCATTTGGAGCTTGTATATATAATTTTTCATAGTTAAATACTAATAATTATATATTCTATGATATGAAATGCTTTCACATAAATATATACTAGTTAATTATATGAATAACCCACATAAAGTAATGCTCTTTCGGTGCCCTTCAAGGCTTCAAGCACAATCTTTAGTGTTGAAATTGGATTAAGAAATATTATGTAACATCCTGTATTTTAGTGTATTTTTTTATGAATGATTATTTTAATTAATTTGTAGATTTATTATTTTGTTTTAAAATTTAGAGGTTTTATAATATTATTTTATAATATTTTAAGTTGTGAAAATTATTTTAATGTGCTTTCATAATTTTAATTAGTGATCTGTAATTTAATTCTTTTTTATTTTAAAGGATGTTTTTGTCGGAGTTTAATAATTTACTTTAGTTAGTTTTGAGTTTAAATTGATTTATTTAATTTACTGTTTTAAAAATAGTTATTTTGAGGATCAGTTGTGACCCAAAAGTTGTGGAAATTGGACCTTATTTATTTTCCCCATCTTTTCTTTCTCTTCTTTTTTCTTTTTCTCCTCTTTTTCTTCCGGATTTTTTTCTCTCCCGCGTGGTTTCTCTCTCATCTCCCACGTACATTCGGTTTTCTCCTCACCATCACCGTTGTCGGCCGCCGTGGTTGACACCGCCGGTGCCGTTCGACTCCCTGTGCGCCGGTGACCCAGCCCCTCCATTTTTTGGCCGGCTAATGCCGCCATTAGCCGCCAAGAGCCGTGCGAAGCCGCGGGTTTCTCTTCGCCGTTCCGCCGCCGTCCGGCCACCATTGGCCACCATCTCTTAGCCACTTCACCAGTGACCCCTTGCCGTCCTAACCGACCCACTTTTGGCCCCGATCCGCCGCCAGAGCTGCCTCCACGAACACCCTCTTTGTTTCGAACTTTCCGGCCTTAAAACACCCGTTTCGTCCACCACCCACGGCCAAAGGCCACCACCTTTAGCTTCACCGACCTCAATAGGCCCTACTCTATCGTTCCCAAATCTTCGTTTGACCTCGTTGGAATTTGGGTACACTGTGTATTTCGGCCACAATATTTTTACACTGTGGAGTTGCTGTTTTGGTGCTTCCAGTTCCTCCGTGATCCTCCTAAATTATTTTCAAGCGCTGTAAGTATTTCTCCAAAAAACTTTTTAAGATTTAAATATATTTTGCAATAGCCTGTTATATATACTGTATCCTGGTTGGTTTCCGGACTGAGTCCGAGGAGTTCGGGGATGGTTGGATTGAGACGGAGTATTTTTGTGAATTATTCATATTGTGCTCTGTTTGGTAATTGGTCGGTTTCATGACATTGTGCACACATGCGTGGGTGTGTATTTTTGGAAACTGTGTATTGTGAAAAAGACTTTTCGGGTGTGTGTGTATCACCTCACGCCGATATGAGATATTATCTCAGTGGAGCTCCTTTGGGCACTCGGGAGCGGAATATACTGAGTGTCATCCCCTGGGGCTTTTGCCCGGGACTTGGACGAGATGGTAGCGCTCTCGATCCGACTCCGTGACTCCTCGTGCTGGCGGGGTCAAAGGATGCTTGGCTATGTACGCGGTGGGCGTGGAACTGGGCATCACTCGTTATGCATCACTCGCACGGTCGTTACCCGTGGTGTGATGAAGGGAGCCAGAGTATGTGGATGGTCCCTAGGGGAGGCCATGATGCATACGGTTAAAATTAGAATTAATGTACTTATTCCTGGATTTGATTTTTGTGCCAAAGGGTTATTTTTGGCGTGCGTGGAAAAATTGTGATTTTTGAGAAATGGTATTTTCTCGAGTTTTTGGCGCTTGGATCATCATGTGCATGCATAGTGGTTGTTGTGTTTATATGTTTATGTTTTGGAGTATTTTGAAGTTTACTTACCTGTGGTACCATTTTGTGGGACTGCAGATTTTGATGCAGGTTATGTGGAGGCTGAGTCCGAGGATGCGGCTCCGCCTGAAGAGTAGGGACATTTGGCTATGTTGTATTTGTATTTTTTTATTTGATGTTGTTTTGTGAACAAGAAAGTTGTATTATGTTGACTTGTGGATTTCAGTACTATTTTGTATTGTATTAAACTCTGGTACTTAGTTATTTGACTTAACCATTCTGCTGCGTATTATTTATTGTACACGTGTTGTATTTCACACACTCGGCACATGTCGTTGGGGTGCGTGACCGTGTTATCATCATCCCGGCATCTTGATTTCCGTGTTTATCTGTACATAAAAATTGGGGACGCCACATATTATCTTAGAAGATGATGCTCTTTTAAGTTGTTCAAAGCGACAGAGGTCTCTTGAAATTTCATAAAAATGATCATCGCCAATGTCAATAAAAGCTTTTACATTTTGATTATTGATCAGTCCAATATGTCAGAAGGAAAGCTAATATTGTAGCTCATGTTTTAGCAAACAATGCTCTTGAAATTGTGGTGATGCCATTGATATGGAGGATAGTCCTTGTATTCTTTCCTTCCTTTAATGAAGGTTATCAATAAAACACATTTGTTCTGAACAAAATAAAATAAAATGAAGTGATAGATATGGGTGTTAAGTACCAAATTAGATATTTCCAAGTGAAATTAGGTTTTATAAATGATTATAAGAAAAGTACAATTAGTGAATTTTTTAGGACAAAGTTTTTCAAGTTAATGGGAGGTTCACCAAAATAAATTTATAGACTAACGTACATATATTAGATCTATTTTATAATAAAAATAATTTTACAATCTAATGTATTATATTAAATTGCGTTAATTTTGTGAATTTATTTTTTATGACTAAAAAATTTCTCATTTTTTAAAAATTAATATATTTATCAGTATTGAAATGACACGCAATAATTTTTTAAATTACTTGAAAGAATGAGAACCTTCCTTAAATTCGGATTAAAAGAAAATCCAATTCAATTTTTTTTGTTTTTTATAGCTAATATGCGAATGGGTTGCGTTTGAAGAAGGCCAAAACGCTCGTTGGAAGAGGAGAAAGAAAGGAGAATCATCAATTTAAAAAACTTGGTATAAAATTCTACAGTTTCGTCCATGGAGACAGCGAGAGAAGCCATCTCCATGGCTTTGTCTTTGTCTTCGTCGTCCCTCTCTCCGCCGCAAGTGCCGATGGAGCTCTACGTCACCAACCGAGAGAAGCTCCTGAAATCTCTCCGCCACCACCTCTCCGAGTTATCTCGTCCTCTCCACGGCTTTGTCTTCCTCCAGGTTCTCTCTCTACCCCATCTCTCTCTCTTTCTCTCTCTCTCTCTCTCTATATATATATATTATATGTCTGTGTGAGTCCATCACTTTTTTTCTATATTGTTTGTTGAACAATCGGTTTTCAGGGTGGCGAGGAGCAAACGCGCCACGACACTGACCACATCGAACTCTTCAGGTACTCGATCTGTCTTTTTCACTTTTTTTCCCCTAGGCAGTTTAATTTTGGTATATAGGTTTTCTTTTGGTATTATTCTTTCTTTCAAATTAATTTTGAGGTTAGAATTCGTATCAATATTCTTCATTACAAAATGTTTAGCATCTTATTGAGTTTCATTGATTACGTCATTATATTAATATATCGCCACCTTGTTTGATCAATTTGTAGTAGACGTGATTACATCATTATATTAATATATCCCATGGAGGAGTATTTGGTGAAGTAAGACTTCTCTGTGAGTGTTATTTTTTTGTTTAAACTGTGGCGTTGGGGAAAATTCTCATTTGGACAACTTGAGAAGCGGCATTTTATTGTAGTTAGTTGGTGTTGAATGTGTAGGAAGAGTGGGGAGACAGCTGACCATCTTTCACTTCATTGTGAGGTAGCTAGCACTTTATGGAACACGCTCGTTAGCCTTTTAAGGATAGATTGGTTGTTTCCTAGAAGTGTGGTGGATAAATTTGCGTGTTGGTAAAGGAAGTTTGATAGCCAGCTGAGCAGATCTTCGTGAAAAATGATTATGTCTTGCTTAATCTGGTGCAGATATTTAGTTTTTTAGAGTTTTTATTCAAGTTCTAAAAGTCTAGAGTAAGATAGATAAATCCAAAGTGTATTTTATAACATCTATGGAGCATTTGATATTATCTAAAAAAAATATATACAAATAAGTATTATTATTATTCTTCCATTTTGGTTACTGATAAAAAAAAATTTGGTGTATCTGGAGAGAATAAAACAATAATTGGAATTTGAAGATAGTGAAAACGCAGTGGTGGAGCTTAATGATTTCTTTCATAATACTCTTTGCCATTGGATGGTTGTCCTGACTTATATTTTTCATCCTCTAGCTTTCAGGATTCTTGATCCTTGACTCTTTTCTATATATATGTATTTTCCTTATACATAGGTCAAGCCCATTTTTCTTATTAACAAAAGTTTATTTAAAAAAACAGTTGTTGTCAAATGATTTTTACAATTGGTGATCACTTTACTCGCTAATTGATGGACAATTTTGATTACTAGGCAGGAGAGTTACTTTGCTTACCTATTTGGAGTCAGAGAACCAGGGTTCTATGGAGCTATTGTAAGTACATTCTATCTAGAACAAGTTCCTTTGTTTTAGTTTATTCTTGGTTGGAGAACCTGCCTTCTGTGGAGTTATGTACATTTCTGTTATTGTTCAAATCCAAACAATAGTAGGAAAAAAATTCCTTTTATAGCTGTCTTAATGAAATAATGACTATTTTAATTTATCTTCTGAATAGTATGCCCAAAAGTTTAAAATTTGGCTTTGACGCTGTAGACTTTTTTAATGCCTTTTCATGTGTAATGAATGAATCATATGTTTAATTTTTAAAATATGTTTATTGATGTTTTTCTAAACTTTGGTTGAGAATATTAACTGACAGATTTTGGATTAATTTACCATCATCTTTTTCCTGAAGGACATATTGACTGGAGAGTCCATCCTGTTTGCTCCTCGCTTATCTGCGGATTATGCTGTTTGGTCAGGAGAAATAAAGCCACCATCATACTTCAAGGTGATTGATTTTGGTTGATTGATAATTTGAAGTGTACGCCTTGTACATTTTTTAGCTCAGGCTTGTATCCTTTTGCGCAGGAAAGATACCTAGTTAGCGTGGTATTCTACACAGATGAGATTACTAGAGTTTTACATGACCATTTCCAAGGATCTGGGAAACCCTTGTTGTTTCTATTGCATGGGCTCAATACCGACAGCAATCTATATGCAAAACCAGCAGAGTTTGAGGTTCTTATTACTTCCTTTATCTTTAGAAATAACTTCTTTATACCTTGAGGTTGGGGAATTGAGTCACTAAGTTCTCTAGTTTTGCTATGTTTGTCAATATTTCTGTACTGATAGCATTACTGCATTAGTGAAAAGTAGATCTCAAACTTAATGATGTGTCTAATAACTTGATACTTTTCAGTGACTTTCTGTGGTTCTATTGGTAAATGACAAGCCTCCACAATCTTATACTAAATAAGTTTTTCCTTCTCTAATGCTTAGGGTGTGGACAAGTTTGAGACGGATTTGGAAACCTTGCACCCCATTTTGACTGAATGCCGTGTTTTGAAGTCAGAGCTGGAGCTTGCTGTTATCCAGTATGCCAATGATATAAGCTCCGAAGCTCATGTTGAGGTAACAGTTTCCAAAATATCTTATGAACTAAACATGTTTGTATCTTTGATTGACTATCAAATATTTTTTTTTGATAATTAATAAACTTTATTGATCAAATGCAACTAGGCAAAGCCCATGTACACAGGACGTATACAAAAGAGACACCTAATTACACTCTAGCAAGTTGATAGGAAAGTAAAAACTCATGAACACTCCCCCCCTTTAATACAATAGCAGAAAACCATTGGACCAAAGAAGATACAATAAAGTTCCAGATTTCCCCCACTGATCTTTCCTTGTTGTTGAAGCATCTCTCATTCCTTTCCAACCAAATACACCACAGTAGACACAAGGGGACCATCCGCCACGTCGCAGCCAGCTGTGGGTTTTGGTGTTGTCTATTCCAACATGCTAGGAGATCCACCACACTCTTAGGCATAACCCAAGACAACCCAGCCCTACTGATAATGCCATTCCATAACTCCCTCGCCACCTCACAATGCAGAAAAATGTGATCAATCGATTCTCCATCCTTTTTACACAAGTAACACCACTCTATTACGATCAGCCCTCTTCTTCTTAGGTTGTCGGCCGTCAAAATCCTACCCAAGGCAGCTGTCCAAGTAAAGACGGCAACTTTAGGTGGCACTGGAACTCTCCATATTCCCTTCCATGGGAACACTACGGGCTGATTGTCTAGCAACACCTTATAGAAGGAATTGACAGAAAATTTCCTGTGCGCTGAATGTTTCCACAGCATTCTATCGACTCCACTCCCTCCTAACTTCCTGGCATAAAGAAAGCTAAAAAATCCGGCTATGTCCTCAACTTCCCAATCCTGCAGGTTCCTGGAAAAAGTCAGATCCCAGTGCACTGTGCCATTGGCTCGGCATAAAACTTCTGAAACAGCCGCCCCTGATTTCCAACTAATCTGAAAACTCTGGGAAATGCAGAAAACAGTGCATCCTCACCACTCCATTTATCAAACCAGAAACTTATTCTTGAGCAGTCACCAACCTCCAAGCTTGTATGTGTTACAAACACCTGCCACCCTTTTCTGATAAACTTCCAAAGACTCACTCCATAGGCCCCTCTACCCTCCTTAGAACACCAATCCCCCCGATCGCAGCCATACTTCCTGGCCACTACCATTCTCTACAACGAATCCTCTTCCAATTGAAATCTCCACAACCACTTACCTAATAAGGCTTTATTGAAAGTGATCAAATTACGCACCCCCAAGCCTCCTGTCTCCTTTGGGCTACACACTTTTGACCAACCCACCAAATGAAACTTGTGTTCCTCACCCAAACCGCCCCACAAAAAGGCCCTGAAATTTTTTTAAATCCGATTAGCTACCCCCGCCGGTAAAGGGAATAAAGAGATAATATGTGGGTAAATTGGAGAGGGTACTTTTAATGAGAGTTACTCTCCCACCTTTAGAAAGGTATAGTCGCTTCCACCCAGACAATCTTTTTTCAACCTTTTCTATCACTCCATCCCAAATAGATATTGCTTTGAAGGAAGCTCCCAAAGGTAGTCCGAGGTAACTCATAGGAAGTGCAGCCACCTTGCAACCCAACAACTCCGCTAGATAGTTAATGTGCCCCACCTCCCCCACCGGAACCATTTCCGACTTTCCTAGGTTCACCTTGAGGCCCGAGACCGCTTCGAAACACAAGAGAACAGCCCTTAAACCTTGTATATTGCCGCTATCTGCATCACAGAAAATTAAAGTGTCATCCGCATACAATAAATGTGAAATGGATAACCCATCATTATTGTTCCCTACTGAAAAACCAGCAAGGAAACCACCCCTTACAGCCGCTTCCATCATACGACTCAAAGCCTCCATCACTAAAACAAATAAGAAAGGAGATAGCGGGTCCCCTTGCCTCAAACCCCTCGAGCTATGAAAAAATCCGCAAGGGTTGCCATTGACTAACACGGAAAACCGGGCGGTCGAGACACAGTGCTTAATCCAATCACACCACCTATCACCGAAACCACATCTCCTTAACACATAAATCAGGAAGTCCCAACTCACATGGTCATAGGCCTTCTCCATATCCAGCTTGCAGAGAACTCCCGGAATACCCTCCCTCAACCTACTGTCCAGGCATTCATTTGCTATCAAAACTGAATCCAAAATTTGTCTACCCCGAACAAAGGCATTTTGGGGTTTGGATATTATCTTATCCATCACCAAACCCATACGATTTGCTAGCACTTTCGCAATGATCTTATAAATCCCACCTACCAGACTTATAGGTCGAAAATCTCTCAATTCCATGGCCCCCATGATCTTAGGGATGAGAGCAATAAAAGTGGCATTAAGGGACTTCTCGAACTTGTGACCATGATGAAACTCATGAAAAACCTGCATCACCTCATCCTTCACTACTTCCCAGCACTCTTGAAAAAAAGCTAAGGAGAATCCATCCGGGCCAGGGGCTTTGTCTTTACCCATACTACATATCACTTGATGTACTTCGGAATCCTCAAAGGGTCTCTCTAACCAACTTGCCATACTACTATCAAGCTGGTCAAAAGATAACCCATCCAATTTAGGACGCCACTGTGCCGTCTCTGTGAGAAGCTCTTCATAAAAGCCCACTATATGGTCTTGAACTTCCTCGGGGGACTGATACACCGTGTCACTGCTATGGATCGCCTCAATTACATTATTACGCCTGTGTGAGTTCGCCATTTTGTGAAAGAACTTGGTACATTTATCACCCTCCTTCAACCATGTCATCCTGGATTTTTGTCTCCAAGAAGTTTCTTCCATTAACAAAACCTTTTCAATCTCCGCCACCACTTCAATATTTCTTAGTGCGGACTCTTCATTAACCCCCCCAGCTTCTAGGGAATTCAACTCTTCCCAGAGAAGACTCTTTTGCTCATCTGTATGCCTGAAAACCTCAATATTCCACTGTTCTAAGTCCATCTTAAGTGTTTTAAGCTTCCTAGCCACAACATGACTAGATGTGCCCTGAAATGAATAGGAAGCCCACCAGTTCTTCACCCTCTCCTTGAAGCCAGTCACTTGTAGCCACATATTCTCAAATTTGAAATAACGTCTACCCCCATGGATGCCCCCGCAATCTAACAAAATGGAAAAATGATCTGAGCATACCCGTGACAATCTCCTCTGGCACACCTCCGGATACTGAGACTCCCAAGAAGTGGAGATTAGAAACCTGTCCAGCCTTGATCCCCCTCTACTGTTAGACCATGTAAAACTCCCCCCAACCAAAGGGAGATCAATCAAATTGAGATCAAATATCAACTCCGAAAATTCTTCCATTGCCCTTGTCAACGTAGCCAACCCCTTCCTCTCACTGGGGAAACGAACAACATTAAAGTCCCCACATACAACCCAAGGGAGTTCCCATATAGAGTATAAACCTGCCAGTTCCTCCCACAGGTAACTTCTCTCGCTATCAACATTAGGCCCGTACACTCCCGCGAGCGCCCATCCCCCCCCATCCTCAATATTCTTGAATGAGCCAGCAATAGAGTAATCCCCGATGCAAACCTCTACTAATTCCACCATTCTCCTATCCCACATCAACAACACCCCTCCTGAGGCCCCCAAAGAGGCTAAATAGCTCCACCCCACAAACGTACAGCCCCATAAACTACGAATTATATTTCTGTCCACAAGTTGCAATTTAGTCTCTTGAAGACACACAATATCAACTTTCCAACTCCGAAGAAGGGATCGAATGCGAAGTCTCTTAGTAATATCATTGATCCCCCTAACATTCCAAGATAAAATTTTAGGCTTCATAAGATAGGCAACTTCCCCTCCCCTTCAACCTTTCCCTCCCAACACTACCCTCTTTATTATCATAATTAATGGTGCACAACAATTTTTTCAGCTCTCGATCCTTTTTAGCCGTTGACTTCAAAGCCGTAGATCTGCCGGCTTCGATAGCTACCAAGAGTGCCTTAAATTGCTCCTCGTAGCCCTCACAAGAAATCCCTACACATTGCTGTAACTCTGCTACCTTTTTCAGCACCCAATCCGATGATAGAGGAATCGGTTTAGGTGGGATAGCGCATAGAGGGACTGGGCTGCCCAGTTCCTTTAGGACTTCGTCTCTCCCTCCCTCTACAATATCTAAGTATCCATCTGCCCCTATGGCCCCTGTTGCTCCACCACCTTCCTCCTCCTCCATCTGGATATCAGCTGCCTGAAGCTGTGCCTCACCTAACTGAGCCCCTATTGAGCTCCCGAAGCCTCCCTCACCGTACAGACCACTCACCAAACAAAGCTCCATTGGCTGTGACTGTGCACTCAAACCACCCAGCCATGGAACTAACTCCCTCGAAGGATCCATCCCTACTGAAAGCTCCACAGTTGGCTGATTCACCGCAAAGACCTCCCGGGCTTCAGATTCCTCTAACAACTCTCCATCCTCGATTTCCTCATGCCTAAGAGACTGTTCCAGTACACCGTGAGGTTCGCCGGCGTCCGGCGACACTTTCTGCGCCGGTATGGGCACCGGCTGGTCGAGTGCCGGCGTCGCAGGAGGGAGAAGAACACTCGGGTCCGAAATATCGGCTTGCACCCGGTTCTTCCGTTTCCAGCACTTCTGTGGGCTTAAACCCGAGTCCAGCCCAACACCCTTGGACGACCCGGCCTGCGCCTCAGCTGCGGGCTGCCCCCTGCTTAATCTAAAGCCCAATTCCCGGCCCATTCCCTTCTGAGTTGCCTCCTGACCCGATTCACTTGTTCCCTCTTTAATCCCCTTCCCCTTTACGCACCGTTTAAGCCTCCCTATATCTTCCAGTAATACCCTTAATTTTACCTCCATATCAGCCAGCTCCTTCAACAATATTTCCTCATTCGGGCCGACCATTCCTCTGCCATCTCCCATACTCTGAGTGACATCGGGATAAGCCGAGCATGGCTTCTCTGACTTTCCTGCATGCTGCGCACCTCTAGTCAGTGCACTCTGGGCTTGCAACGCATCTCTGTACGACCGAGAGCCCTCTGCCATCGTCGGAGGTAGAACAGTCCATGCTGGTGCTCCACCTTCTCCTCCAGTAGCCACTCTGTTTTTCACTCCCACAACAGAGGAAGGAGTAAGAATCTCCTTCACAGTGTCCCCGAAACTCCTCCACCCCTCCCCCTTCCTCCCTTCCGGCACCACTATCAATCCTCTCCTCTTCTCGTTGCCATAAACAGACAGAGAAAAGAACCTTCCATAATAGTTGAGATGTCTCTGCACCACAAGTACTTGATTCCCCCTTCTGCGAGTTCTAAGAAACTCAGAGGATCCCCCCGAGGCTAAACATTCCTTCACCTTTGCTCCCAACCATACCAAAGCTTCTTGATCAATGAAGATGTACTTCACTATCCGACGGCTACTTTCCGTGATTCTCCACCACCTATCATTTTCCTTCTTAAACTCAAACTGCTTAAAATCAATAATAACAGATCTGCACGACCCCATCGCAACCTACTACTACACCCAGCAGCACTATTAATTCAAAACACAGCTCTATTACTATGATGCTCCAAGCTCCGTTAACGCCAGCAGCGGACATTAACGAAAGCTTAAAGATAAATACTAACTCAAAAGTACTCTCAGTTTTTCTAGAGAGAAGAGAGAGCTTTTCAAAAGTAGAGAACGCTCCTTATCTTCAAAGGGAAAAATATGACTATCAAATATCTTTTTTTGATAAGTGACTATAGAAGCAAATATACTGTTAGTGTCAACCTAAACATGGCTCAATCAAATTAAATTGGTCAAATCCATCAACGTTGTCATGACCCGCATAACTTGTTATCAAACAAATCATATTGGATTGACCTGCCGACCATTTTCGGTCTGTTTAATGTAAATAGATTTCATTGACTCAAATACTTGTTTGAGTCAATTAACATAATCCCTTATCTTATAGGCATAATTCGCATCAATTATACATTTTCACAATTAGATTCATAAAAAAATTAATTTGATAATCAATATCACCGACCATAACTAATAAAAATAACATTATTTATTAAAAGTTAAAACCTGATCTTAGGATTTTATTTCTTAACGGCCAAAATGTAATTGAATTGGTGTGTTACATGGGTTAAGTGGGTTGACTCGAAAGTAGCTTGCTTCTATTCAGGGTAATCTGTTTTTGGCCTGATCCTATCACACTAACCCTAAGCCTTTTGTTGCGTTCATGTTGGATTTGTTGATTGTGTAAAACATTGTTAGTCCTAATGCAATCTGAAGCATACCTGTAGCATGTCTTTTAAGTAGTTTAATATGGACAAATACTTTCCAATCTTTACCTAGTAGGTGCTTTACATTTTGCATGATGAACTACAAAAAATAAAACATTGTCAGCTACCACTTGCTTTTAGATGGCACCCTTTTCTCAAGTCTTAACCATTAATATGATGAGAAAGAGAGTGCTATTTGACTGTAAGTTGTAGTTAGAGGGTGTAATGTTTCAATTTTGATATTTGGGATGCAAAGTGTAAAAAAACTGTAGTTGGATGGTGGTAAGTGTATTTCCCCCTAGTTTATTCAAAGGGTTAGAAGCATCATTATGAACACAAAAGTATCAGGGTAATAACTGGTTTGATCAAACCACCAATTTGAACATGATAGCATTAGGGTAATACTTAGTTTGATTTATTTTCATATAAAGGCTAATGTTTTGTTGCTGCTACAAGCTTTTCTGAATTTTATAGAATATTGTGACAGTTTGACGAATAACACTTTAATATGTCTTGACAACTTCATTGTGTAAGTGCTATCAATTGCTGCTGTTGTTATGAAAGGCATTGGCAGTTGTCACAACCATAACTAAAATGACAGAAACAGCAAAGAGAAACAAAAATTGTGGGCATTTGGGACATTTCATATATTAATTGAACTTTTATTTTTTTTGTTTTCTTTTAAATCTGTTCCTTTTTAATAGATGAGTGGAATTTGCACATGATTGTTGTTCATTTTTCCTTGAGAGTTGTATTGGGCATGCTTGTAGATATAAAGTTATTGTGTTTGCTGTTATTTTACATTTGGACCAGGTTATGAAAAAAACTAGAGTGGGAATGAAAGAGTATCAATTGGAAAGCGTGTTTCTTCACCACACCTACATGTATGGTGGTTGTAGGCACTGCTCATACACATGTATTTGTGCTACTGGTGAAAATAGGTGAGAGTTTTCATGGTGCTCAAGCCTCAAATATTAATTTTTCTATGTGTGCTGCTAAGTGCTCTTCTACACATTACGCAAACCTTGATGCATATTCGATAAGGATTAACTTCTAATTTTTGTAGAGAAAATAATAGAACACGTATTTGGTTTTTCAAAATAAGAATTATTTTTATGAGATCTGATCATCTTGAAGTATGTGCCTACCCTATAATTTTCCACTACTCCAAAAGTGGTTTTGCTCGAGTCCAGATTGAACTGGAGGTTTTAGTATTAATATGGACTTCTGAAGACTTGCAGGCAACTTATTTAGCCATATTTCATGAAGATTCCAACTGTTGTAAGTGGTAAATGGGAAGTAAATTATGAGTGTGGATGTATTGATATTGTATTTTATAGCCATCTTAGATTTGTTTACTAACTGAAATATTGTATTATAACACAGTGCTGTGCTCCATTATGGGCATGCCGCGGCTCCAAATGACAGGGTATGATAGATTCAATGTTTTTTTGATGCAACACGTTGTAGAACTTTTGCTTTAGTGCTTTTTGAAAGAGGTCTTTATACTTTGGAGCTTCAGAATCCAAATTCTCTGGTTAAGGGCATGTTTGGGTAATGAGATGAGATGAAATGAGAGTTCTGTGAATAGATGTTTTATTGGGTTTTGAGAAAAGAGAGAGAAAACGTTGAATAAAAATAATATAAAGTTAAAAAAAAAATTTTGAATATTATTTTTGTTTTGAAATTTGAAAAAGTTGTATTGTTTTTTGTGTTTTGTTTGGAAGTTTGGAAAGTTGTAATAATTAGGTAATGATTAGATGAAAAAGTTGAAAACTTGAAATTGAAAAGTGTTTTGCGTTTGAGTGATATTTGGGAAGGAAATTATGAAAAGTTTTGAGATGAGATGAGATGAGATCTTCCCAACTCATCTCAATTCCCAAATCTCCTTAGCTGGCTACTTAAAAAAAAATCTCCTTAGCTAGCAATGGTATTTTGTGTAGGTTTCAAATCCTCGTAATCTCCTTTGTGCAGACCTTGGAAGATGGAGATATGGCATTGTTTGATATGGGAGCTGAATATCATTTTTATGGGTCAGACATAACTTGTTCATTTCCTGTGAGTTTGCCTTTTCTCTCGCAAGGCTAAAGTTGGATATGAGTTTTCACCTATGGGCATTGACTTTATGAGTTAGGCAGTTAATGAGCTTTGTATGGGTCCTTACTAATGTCTTACCCAATTTTATGTGTCCTCTGTCTCTCTCTCCCTCTCTCTCCATGTAGGGCCTTCTTTGAAGACATTCTTGGATTTATTAGATCATCATCATCACAACCTCAACATAAACATTTCTATTGTTTGACTTCTGATTTATAAGTAACAATAATGATCCTTTCATTAGCAACTCCAGTAAGATCTTGGGAGAAATGATAGTAATGCAATTTCTAGACAACTAGTACATAACCTGGTTACGAGGCACTGACATAATAATAAAATAATAATTTTTTAGTATGTATTAGAAGTAATTTATTATTATATGGCAATGTCACGCAGAAGGGTTGTGTAATAGGTATGTAAAAGTTGTCCCTATCATTACTTAAATCTTAGTTTAGAGTTTTAAATGGGTTTCTGGTCAAGAAATGTCGAGCTGCAAACTGTGTTAAAAAATAGTGAGCAGTAACGGATAGGAACATGATCTATTTGTTTTTCTTCCACTTATGGTAGGAAAATTTATATTGCTTTAAAATTTCTGTGCAGGTTAATGGAAAGTTTACTAGTGATCAGTCACTCATTTATAATGTAAGTGATTTATCATATATGATGTAAGTGATTTACTTTTAGAGAAGTATCAACCCCCAACTTACCCTAAAAAAAAAAGCAAAGAAATTTTAATCCCCGCCCCCCTGTTCTCCCCTCGTTCCTCTTCTCCTCTTGAGTGGGCTTAACCTGGGTGATAGGATTCATAGGTGATAAAAACTGCTCTGAAATCATGGTTCTGAGATTTGAAAGCACATTTGTAGCAACTCTGTAGATTATAATGTGCATACATATAATTTACTTTTTTTTTTTGATAAGTAAATTAAATGCATCCTAAACGAAATGAGCACACTAAACTAGCACACATAGGCGATGCTCTTGTATACGTGCTGCATACTTGAGCTCTTGCCTATTCTCATGATCAGATAAAAAAAATTTTACCCCAAAAAAAAGATTATTTGGGTTCACTTCTTTATGGCATTGCCATTCTTCAGTCTCTGTTTCTAATTATCAGTTTTTTGCAGGCTGTACTTGAAGCACACAATGCTGTCATATATACAATGAAACCTGGAGTAAACTGGGCTGATATGCACATGTAGGACTTCATGCTGAAACTTTTTGTTAAAAAAAATTACAATGTGTTTTTCTGCAGGTGTTATGGGGAAACAAAGGAAAATACAGTAGGTATGGGACGTCCTCTTCAGGAAACCCAAGGAAAAACTATAGTTTAAAATGAAGCAATGAAAGGGAGTTGTCTAAAGTTTGACCCTTTTTCAAACTGGTCTCTAAGGTTTAAAACATCTCAAGAAGACCCCCAAGACAACGCCCGTATCTCAAAATGGTTCCTCCATCTAGATTCTGCAATTCATTAATAAAAATTGTTGACATGGCCCTAAATCCAACTCCGATTTGTTGGAGTTCAAATCCGAACTTTGACTCTGGTTCCAACTTGTGTAGGTTCCGATTCAACTCCGACTTGTCGGAGTGGAGTTAGATTTGAACTCTTTTTTTAGCTTCATATTTAGCCTATTTAAAAAAAGATTTTTTTTTGGACTTTCAAATTTCAATTTTTCCAAAAAATTAAAAACCAAAAATAAATCATTCACTACTAATTTACCTCCATACTAATATTTAACTTATTTTTATGCTATACTTATACTATAGTATCTAATTACATGTTATCATACTATAGTATTACATATTATTTTTAGTGTCTAATCACATGTTATTATATTATACTAGTGTCTATTTATAACTTATTTCTGCACTAGACTTATTTCTAGTGTCTAATTATATGTTATTATACTTTAGTAAATTAGTATTGTGTTATTAACTTATTATACTAGACTTATTAGTTATTTCTATACAAGACTTATACTATAGTGTTTAATTACATGTTATTATACTAATGTCTAACTTATTTCTAACTTAATTATATAGTAGACTTTCTAGTGTCTAATTACATATTATTATACTCTAGTAAATTAGTATATTTGTTATTAATTTATTATAACATATTTAAATACTAGTGTCTAACTTATTTGTATACTTAATTATGTATGGTAGTAATACTATGATGTTTACATATGCTAAACTATCATTAGTCTATTTATATTATCATACAAATATATTATTTTATAATAATTAGCTCATACTAGTATATTATTGAATTTAACTATATAAGTTCTAGTTGTATAACTATATTACTATGCTAGTATATATGATAAATATATAGATAAAGTATTTTTATAACATATGTACAATATCGAAGTCAGAGTATAGAGTTGGAGTCAGTCCAATGACACCTCCGACCCCGACTTCATTTTGTCAAAGTCGGAACAGAGTTGGATTTTGGATTTTTGCGCAGCCCTAGCTATGACCAATAATGCACAGACATGTAACCCATATACACAAGCAACAGGCCATGGCAAATAAGTGGCATGCTGACACGGCATATGTGACATGTGTTAGTCCATGATTGGTCATGACGTGACACATAGGTGCCATGTCAGCAATTTCCTTTAATGAGTTAATGGAATCTGGACAGCGGGATCATTCTGATTTACGGGTATACCTCAAGGATCTCTTGAAACTTTTTCAACCTTAGGGATGTTTTTGAAAAAGGGTCAAACTTCATGGACCTGTACAGTTATTTTCCCAAAAATCTTTTACAGAATTGCAGAAATTATAAAAGAAAAAAATCAATCTGAATCAAAGTCTAAACAAAGTATGGTAGCCAAGAAATGTCAAAGCAGCATTTACTCATTGAGAATTATAAACTTTCCAATCCAATATCTGTCGATATTCGAATCTAATATCTCTCATCATGCTCTGATGCGGTGTTCTGGAAACTGGACATCATGTCCTAGAAGTGTCGATAGCTATGCGTCATAGTTTCTAATTAAATAGAAATGCAATTGTTATAGTTTCTAGTCCATCAATCCTGGTCTAGGTTTTCTAGATCTTCTAGGACTGCGAGTCTGGGTCTTCATTCTCTTTCTGTTTCCTTTTTCCCCTTAAAATGCTGCAGGTTAGCAGAGAAAGTTATCCTTGAATCGTTGAAGAAAGGATGCATCATTGTTGGGTAACATCTATTTGCTCAAATAATGCATTCTCAGTTATTTGTAGCTTGCTGCTCTAGTTAGAATAAAAATTTGATGTATAGTTATGGTTGCTGGTTCTAGCAATGTGGATGATATGATGGCTAAACGATTGGGTGCTGTTTTCATGCCTCATGGTCTAGGGCATTTACTTGGTATTGACACGCATGATCCTGGGGGCTACTTAAAGGTCATTGTGCATAATATTTCTCATTCAGTTTCTATTTCTAATAAATATGTTTATTGCGAACTCTGCAAATTATACAATGTTTATATTTTATTTTTCTTGCTGCTCGGAAACTTTTTTTTTTTTTTTGCAGGGTGCGGAAAGACGAAAAGAACCTGGATTGAGGTCTTTACGTACAACCCGAGAGCTCCTGGAGGGAATGGTTAGTAATGGTTTTTCTGCACAAATGGAATTGCCTTTTTTCTAATCCTTGATGTAAAAGAATCAAATCATATATTGGAGGTTCTATTTGTTGAAATCTATGACCCTAGTTAAAAAGCATGTGTGTTGCGATAGATAACCATAAGGTTGATTGATTTCCTTCAGATTTTTAGTGTCATGTTTTCATTTATACTTATCTGATTTTTCAAAATCAGAATTGGTTGGAATATCTGCCTTGGAATTTTAGTTTTTGTTATTATCTATTTGCTACAAGAATTTCTGACTTTTTGGTGATAATTTTTCCAAAGAAAAGCGGATTGTTTTACATATACATAATGTGCGAAGCATCTTTGTCAGGTATACATCTTTGGAAATGTGGTAAAATTATATGTTGAATGCCATTTTTTTATGCTTACCATAAGGGTACATGCTTCCATTCACGCTTGAGAACTTCTCATTCTATGGGGGTGGAAATAAACTGAAAGATTTGGCCCTACCTTGCATGTTTCTTGGAAGGAACTCCTGGGCGTTTTAATCTTTGGTGATTGATTGAAGTCTGTCATTGATTTATTAATTACATCTTTTTTGGCTCCTGAAGGATTGCGTTGAAATTAATTAAATAAAAAATGACGTTTCGGTTATCTACCACCGGTTGATTATCTTGTTGATTTCTGTAGTTGGGCCTTTTTCTGTGATATGCTGTATAGTTTGATGGATCTCTGGCATAAATGCTACAGAAAATAAATTAGAATACTCTTCATTCTATTTTCTTGCTGTCATTTTATGTAGGTGATAACTGTAGAGCCTGGATGCTACTTCATTGATGCTTTACTGCTTCCTGCCATGGAAAGTCAAAGCACATCAGGATTCTTCAATCCGGAAGTAATCGGAAGATTTAAAAATTTTGGGGGAGTTCGAATTGAAAGTGACGTGGTACTGTATTTTCCCGAACCTTTCTTTCTTTTACATCTGAAACTTGATTAAATGATTTGTTCTCTTTGAGGTTTTTATCTGTGCATGATAAGATTACATTTGCAACTCGCCGCACAAAGACATTTCAATTTTCTATATATATGAAATGCAGTAGTAGCACATTTTCTTAACCCAAATCTTTTAACTTACTAAATAAACCATTTTAGGCGATACCATATTGTGACAATTTTTTCCCTTTTCTTCAAATAAGTTTTTGTCCAGGCCCATATGGAGCTCAGATTAGCTTAATTTTTCCTTTCCAAAAGTATGCTGCTGCTTGTTTCTCTTTGTATGGTAGCAATTGAACGCTTTTGTGCATTTGACTTTTATTTTTTATTTTCGTTATACTATTCTTTATTTTTTTTCCTTTTTTATTTTTGCAGCATGTCACTGCCAGTGGTTGCAAGAACATGACAAAGTGTCCCCGGGAAATCTTGGACATCGAAGCTGTGATGGCGGGGGCACCATGGCCGCTCGAGAAGAGACCTCCATCTATTTAGAAATGGTTACCCGTTACCGTCCTTGGCAATGTGCTCTACAACTGGTTGAATTGTGCTGTTCTGAATTTGGTACTGCTAAAATATGAAACATAGCAGTTCAGCACAGAATAATGTATGTACTCATTGCTGAAGGCATTTTGTTTGCCTGCCAAAGTATACAGCATTGTGTTACTAATAATGGGCCAAAGTTTAGGCACTGAACTTTATTTTCCATAAACAGTATTTGCGAATTTGCACATCGATAGCTGAAGCTCGTAAAGTCTGCAATTGGACTGTTCTTTGGGCAAACATAAAGATATGATATCAAATTTTCAAATGCAGAGAGTTATGTGGCTATAATTCGGACTGGGAAAAGGAATTGCAGTACAAGATATATGAAACTGATTGTGAAGAGTTCAATAGCTTTTTATCCCTTCTGTACGTCTCCATCTCATACTTAAAAATACTTGCTTTTAAAGATACGTAATTATAATGCAGTCCTATTTTTTGTTTTTTTATGAAATAATAATACTCAAGGGGGATTACACTTTGTGCACCTAAGAAAGTGTCTTAGATTATGTTTGGAAGGTGAGATGAGAATTTTGTGTTTTGTTTTAAAGTTTAAAATATTATTTTTTAGTTTTAAGATTTGAAAAAGTTAAATTGAGATTTGAAAAAGTTGTATTGGGATTTGAAAAAGTTGAATTGTTTATTATATTTTATATAGGAATTTAAAAAGGTTGTAATGATGAGATGAGATAAGATGAAAATTTTGTATAAAATAGAACATCCAAACATAATCTTAAACAAAACGTTAAAAACTTGATAGCACTAGTCCCATTTTTAAAGAGAACGATGGGGATTGAGTATCGTTCTGCCCCTATAGTGCTTAGAGAGTACATATATCAGGCTTTTTTTATCGGTTAAAGGTCGATGATCTTATGCTACGGGGCAATACTCGTTCTCAGAAAAAATTTTCTTTACAAGTCTATTTATTAATACACTAAACATTAAAAGTACATTAAATTTGTCTCTCTCTCACTTGATAAAACACTCGAAAATGCACTTCAAGAACTCTATCCCTATGGAGGGATACAATTTTAAAGCTCAATATAAGGCCCAGCCACAAGGCTTCATTAAAAGACAAGACAAAAAGATAGGACTGGGGAACAAAGGGGGACATGGAGCAGGCAAGTGGCAAGGGCTTTAAAGCAGGTCAAAGGCAAGTAGGGAAAAAAGGGAGTTGACACACGCAAATGGGTCTAGTCCCATCACTGCAGACTGATACAAGCAACATAGAGGTAGATAAAAGCCCTCGACTAGATGACTAAAAGGCTCTGATTTTGTCTTCTTCCTTTTCCCCAAAAGGGAGCGCACTAGTGGAATTTTCTTCTCCAATAAGTAGATCTCTAGTTTTCTTTGTATAGTGAGATAAGAGGGACCAGAAGTGACTGTAAGTAATATATTATAGTGGAAACTCTCATCTCCAAACCCCTGTGAACGTAGGACTAGTGCCGAACTACGTAAATTTTTGTGTTTCTCTTTTTATTTTCTCTACATTTCTCTGCCATGGATGTACACACCATCACCTTCACAGTCGTACCGGAACACTATCGGGGGCGCCAAACAACACCGATTGAGGCCTAGTCGACTCAATAGGTTGGAAATAACTATTTCTCTCCTTCCGGCATGTTGTACGATTTTTACAACATCAACATTGGCACCGTCTGTGGGATCTGATTTCCTCTCTTCGCCGGAGGTGGGAGAATGATGATTTTTCGGCATGCTGAATAATTACCCTACGAGCAGATGACATCCTCCCAGATGAGTATTAAATTACTGCAAGTAGCTCTTTTTCAGTTGTTGAATAATTCATTTGAGCACTATTTAAAATTCTACTTGCATAATAAATAACACAAGGCTTTTTGTCCCTACGTTGCCCCAACACAGCTCCAACTGCATAATCACTAGCATTGCACATAATTTCGAATGACAAGTTCCAATCAGGTGACTGCATAATTGGGGTTGAAATTAACATACATTTTAGCTTTGTAAAAGCTATTGTACAGTCCTCAGTCCACACAAAAGAATTTTCCTTTGACAATATAAATTGCACAAAGGTTTGGAAATTGTACTGAAGTCTTTGATGAATTTTCTGTAAAATCCTGCATGTCCTAAAAAAGATCTGATATCCTTGATATTCTTTGGGATGGGCAAATTAGCAATTAATTCAACTTTGGCTTTGTCAACTTTGATACCTTGAGAGGAAACAATATGACCAAGCACAATCCCCTGAGTAACCATAAAATGGCACTTTTCTCAGTTCAAAATCAAATTCTTTTCTTTGCATCTAATCAACACTTTTTCTAGATGAGTTAAACATTCATCAAATGAATTACCAAAAATAGAAAAATCATCCATGAATATTTCAACAAAACGCTCTACCATGTCGCTGAATATACTTATCATGCATCTTTGAAATGTAGCAGGAGCATTACAAAGTCCGAATGGCATCCTTCGATATGCAAAGGTACCAAATGGATATGTAAAAGTTGTCTTCTCTTGATCTTCAAGAGCAATCTCAATTTAGTTATATTCAGAATTGTGGCGCCCCCGACTTCCATGTACAGACCAGCACGAAAATCGAGACACCCGAGATGATGACAACCTGTCACGCATCCCAACGACAAGTGTCAGTGTGTGCAACAAATAAACAGTGCACAAATAAAAACACAGCGGAAGGTAATAAAGTCTACTAGTACCAGAATTTTAATTAATATAGAAATCTAAAGTACAAAATACCTTAAAAACAAAGCCAAGTCCCAGAAAATAAAATACAAGTTTGAAATAAAAGCTACAACTCGAGTGATCCCAGATCACTCCTCCGGCGAAGCCAGATCCTCAGGCTCGGCATCTGCATCATCAACAAAACCATGTCCAGAGATAAAACCATACTCTAACAATTAACCATGCATGCCCATGATGCAAATGAAATAATGCTACGCACGCCAAAAATCTCATTGGCTCAAAATCATTCCCAGTAAAATCCATTTCCACCATTTTCTGGGAAAATGGTACACAAAAACATTTCCATCATTTTCCCAGAAAATGATACACAAAATCAACTCACGCTATTTTTCCAGAAAACAGCTCTTTTCCAGTTAATCCAATTAACCATATGCACCATGGTCTCTCCTATGGACCATCCGCATGTCCTGACTACTTTACGAGAGATGCCCAGTTCCGCACCCGGTGCATTCGTGGCCAGGTCATTCTCTAGCCCCCGCCAGCAGAAGGGCCACGGAGTCGACACGTCCAAGGTCCGATCCCGTTGTCGCCCGGCGACAACCCAGGGGACGTCACTCAGTATATTGCGCTCCCGAGTGACCAGAGGAGCTCCACCAAGATAATGCCCCATCTCGGCTTGGGGTCGTGATACACACGCACCCACAAATCCAGTCAACACATGAAAATCCAGTTTTCATAAAAATCACATGAATATGAATGCAATACACGAAAACCCAGTTTTCTATTTACAAACATGCCATGTGTGCAATATGCAATGAACCAGATCAATCCTCACAACCAATGATCAACTCCCAAAATCACAATCAACCAAAATATTCAATATCCAAATCCAAAACCACAACATAACCGAACTCCAACAAATATCCAATCACAATTAATCACACACAACAAGTACTCCGATCAATCCAACCACCCCCGAACTCCTCGGACTCAGTCCGAAAATCAACTAAGATACATAAATAAATAAAAGCAGTTAATTGCATAAATATAATTAAATCTCAAAGAAATGTTTAGGAAATACTTACAGCGCTTTAAAAACAATTCTACGAAAGTTCCGAGGCACAAGGAATCGTCAAAACAGCAAAACCCCACAGTGTAAAAACACTGACCGAAATGCAGTGAAATGAGAATTTTTTACGGTTTCAAACGGAGACTTGAAATTGATCGGGTAGGGCCTTTGGAAGGTGGTGAATCTAATGGTGGTGGTGGTTGGCCGTGGGTGGCGGCCGAAACGGTGGTGGAAAGCCACGAAGTGTAAATCGGAGAGGGTGTTCGATGGGGCGGCTCCGGCGACGGATCGGAGCCGGGGTTGGATCGATTAGGACGGAAATGGGCCGGTGGTGATGTGGCTAGGAGCTGGTGGCCGGAGGTGGCCGGACGGCGGCGGAACGGGTGAAGGAACGCCGCGGCTTCGCGCGGCTATTGGCGGCTAACGACGGCGCTTCCGGGGCTGGGATTTGGAGGGGTGGCTCGCCGGCGCACGGGGAAGCCGGTGGTACCGGCGGTGTCGACCACCGCCGGCCGGCGGTGGTGCAGGGGCAGCGGACCCGATTTGAGCGAGGGAGAGGAGAGAGAGAGAGAGATCCGGGTCGGGCTGGGCTGGGGGAAACCGGGAGAAAAAGTAGAAGAAAAAGAAGAAAAGAAAAAGAAAGAGAAAAAGAAAAAGAAGAAGAAGAAAAAGAAGATCCAACTTTTTTCAACTTGGGTTTTTGAAAGTGATCCATGAAAACAATTTTAAAACTATTAAATAAATAAAATAATTCAAACTCAATGAAATGCTCAATTAAAACAGTAAAAATATTAAAATAAAAAAACAAACCCATTTAAATAAAACAATAACTATTTTTAAAACCGTTAAAATAAATAAATCAATTTAACTCAAAATTAGCTAAAGTGAAATATTAAACTCTGATAAAAACATCCTTTAAAATAAAGAGGAATTAAATTACAGATTACTAATTAAAATAAATCGAACGCAGTGAAATGCTTTAATTAAAAAAAAATAATTTTAAAACACATAAACAACCCAATTTAAATTAAAGATCAATTTAAATTCACCACAATAATTAAAATAAGAAAACCCAATAAAATTATTTTCACAACTTAAAAAAAAATATTATAAAATAATATTTAAAAACTCCCAAAATTTTAAAACAAGATAATTAATCATAAAATAAATTAAATAAATCATTCATTAAAATACACTAAAATCCAGGATGTTACAAGAATAACCATCTAGGAAGCAATAAAAGTTATGGCCAGCTACTCGTTCAAGGATTTGATCCATGAATGGTAGAGGAAAGTGATCCTTCCTAATAACCAAATTTAGCTTTCTGTAGTCAATGCACACACGCCAACCAGTAGTAACTCTAGTTGGGATTAACTCATTTTTTGCATTCCTAACCACAGTTGTACCAGATTTCTTAGGTATCACCTGTGTAGGACTAACCCATTTGCTGTCAGAAATAGGATAGATGATCCCTACATCCAGAAGTTTTAACACCTCTGCTCTAACAACCTCTCTCATGTTGGGGTTGAGTCTACGCTGCATCTCTCTAGAGGGTTTAACATTGTCCTCTAAATATATCCTGTGAGTACAAATCAAAGGACTAATTCCTTTTATATCAGCTATGGTCCATCCGATTGCATCTTTGTGTTTAATGAGAACATCAATTAATTTCTTCTCCTGAATTTTATCGAGTTTTGAGGAGATGACAACTGGTAATGTCTCTGCTTCACCTAAAAATGCATATTTGAGTTCAGCAGGTAGAGGTTTCAAGTCGAGTTTTGGTGTTTGGACACTTGAAGGGAGGGGCACAACATCACGAGGAGGTAACTCCTCAAAATGTGCCCTCCATTTATTAGTGTCCATTATAGGAGTAGATCTTAACAAAAAGTTCATAGAAGAAAGCATAGAATTATCATCAACATTTTCACAATGAACCAAACAAACCTCAAGAGGGTCAAAAAAATATGACAAATCAAATTGCTCCTGAACAAGAGTTTCAATCAAATTTACTTCATGCACGTCATCATCATCGCCAGGTTGTTTACAAATGTTGAAAATATTCAACTCCAAGGTCATGTTGCCAAAAGAAATTATCATCACACCACTCCGACAATTTATTAAAGCATTCGAGGTTGCAAGGAATGGTCTTCCTAAAATTATAGGAATTTGTGTGCAAATATCAAAGACAGGTTCTGTGTCCAAAACAATAAAGTCCACTGGGAAGTAAAATTTGCCTACTTACACTAATACATCCTCAACTATTCCTCTCGGTAGTTTTATTGAACAGTCTGCAAGTTGGAGTGTTACCTTGGTAGGCTTAAGCTCACCAAGACCCAATTGCTCATATACCGAGTAGGGTAGGAGGTTGACACTAGCACCAAGGTCAAGTAGAGCTTTCTCGATTTTAAAGTTCCCAATGACACAAGAAATTGTTGGACAACCTGGATCCTTATATTTTGGAGGAGAATTATTTTGGAGGATGGCACTTACCTGTTCTGTGAGGAAAGCCTTCTTTTGTACCTTCATTGTACGCTTCACTGTACACAGATCTTTCAAAAACTTCTCATAAGATGGAATCTGTTTAATGGCATCCAACAAAGGAATATTAATTTTCACCTGTTTGAAAATTTCAAGAATGTCAGCATTTTGAACCAATTTGTGAGAAAGTTGCAACTTCTGGGGAAAAGGGGCAGGTATTGGGGATTTGACAGGGTATCTAACTCAATTTTGTCAGGTTCACCATCATTCTTGGAATTTGAAGAATTGTTGATCTTATCTTCTTTCATTGAAATATTTTTATCAATTATTTTTCCATTGCGTAGAGTGATGATGGACTTGGCATGTTCAGTTTTTGAATCATAAGAATTTGGATTACTTACCACTGATTGTCCTTTGGGATTCAGTTGAGTTTGAGCAAGAAACTTACCCTTTTCTTGAATGCGCAATGCGGAGGTCAATTCACCAATAGAGCCTTTCAAGTCATTAACAGCCTGCATTAGCTGGCTATTAATATTAGCTTGACCCTGCATGAAAGTTTGTAATGTCTCCTCAAGGGTTTTCTTATGTGGGGGCACATAAGAGGTAGAAACAGAAGGTCCTTGAGGATTTTGATGTGAATTGGAGTCATTCCTCCAACTAAAGTTGGGATGATTCCTCCATCCAGGGTTGTATGTCTCTGAATAAGGTGAAAAGGGCTTTTTATACATACCAAGCGAATTGCAGTGTTCCTTATACACTCCTCTCATTTCAGTAAGGGTTGGGCAATCCTGCGCAAGGTGACCTACTTCCTGACAAACGACACATGATTTAGGTACATTAGCTTGGTGAATACTGTGAGCTGTCGCAGTTCCCTTTGTCTTTAGTGCCTCCAACTCTCTAGTTAGACCTTCCATCCTTGCTTTCAAGTTATCTTCTTCTCTGAGATGGTAGATACCTCCACTAGACTGAGTTTGATTTGTGCGTGCTCGATTGGTATTGTCGAAAGCATTTGGTCCTGTCCATGTGTGCGCCTTTTCTGCAAGTTCATTTAAATACTATATTGCCTCATCTGGATCCTTCTGCAGAAACTCACCATTACACATCATTTCAATGAATTGACGCTCTCTAGGAGTAAGACCTTCATAAAAATAGCTAACTAGACGCCAGCTTTCATAACCATGATGGGGACACAAGTTAAGTGTTTCTTTAAAACGTTCCCATGTTTAGTACAAAGTCTCACTATCCTTCTGTGTAAATGTTGAGATTTGTCTTTTCAAAGCGTTAGTCTTGTGATGAGGAAAGTATTTATTGAAAAAGATTTGAGTCATCTCAGCCCATGACCCGATTGACCGTCGTCTCAATGAATACATCCAACTCTTTGCCTTATCCTTTAGTGAAAAAGAAAAGAACTTACGTCGAAAAGTATCCATAGTGGCAGGTTGACTATTAAAAGTAGCAACGACCTCTTCAAACTCTCTTATATGCACATATGGATTTTCACTATCCAAACCATGAAAAGTGGGGAGAAGTTGTATCATACCAGGTTTGAAATCCACTGGAGGAATATTAGGAGGAAATAAAATGCATGATGATGTTGCTGTGCGTGTAGGGTGAAGGTAGTCTTGAAGAGTCCTAGGTTGATCTTCGTGCACACTCATGTTTGATGAAGAAATTGATGAAATAGAATGTGTATCAGAATCAGAAGGCGTGTCAAATAAATTTTCAAAGAGAGTATCAGTGTGTACTTCAACTCTCCTTGCAAATCTACCCAACTCGTCTCTATATCTATGCATGCAAACATTGACAGGAAAAGAACGAGATTACAAAATGATATGAATTATGAAAGCAATGCCACAAAATCTTCTTTTTTATTTTTTTTACAAAATCAATATTAAACAAAAAAAAAGAAAACAAGAGAAAAAATATTTATACATATATATTTTACCACATGCTGCAATCCCCGGCAACGGCGCCAAAAACTTGTTGAGTCTAAACTTTCACTCAAAATAATGAGTAAAAATTCAGATTAGTTTTACTTGCAAGTATACAGGTGTTGTAGTATCTTACAGGATCGAATCCACAGGGATTAACTAATGTGATAAAGAGACTAAAATAAAAATAAATTATTGAAAAGAACGAGCAATCAAAAAGAAAAGAGATTTTTGAGATAAAGATTTTTAATAACAAAATATAACTGAAACAATCAAATGAATCAATATAAAAAACGACTAAGGTTTCTAGGATCCATCTAATAATTTATAAAATTGTTTCTAATCAAATTAGCTCAGTTAGACTAGAATAATGATTCCGTCAAACTGGAAGATTTGTCAAATAAGCCCAAAAATAATCACCAAATATTGAGTTTGAATAATTTACAGTAGAAAAATTCACAAATCCAATTGATTATCACAGGGATTTCTCAAGCATTTACTGTATTCGGAAATCACAATAAATATTTCTCAAGCATTAAATCCAATTCTGATTATTGAAATATTTGATTGTTGGGGCATCAATTTTATGGGACCCTTTCCAATCTCTTTTGGCAACCTCTACATTTTGGTAGCTGTTGACTATGTGTCCAAATGGATTGAGGCTATTCCATGTAGACAAAATGATCATAAGGTTGTGCTGAATTTTTTAAAAGAAAATATTTTGTCTAGATTTGGAACACCTCGAGCCATTATCAGTGATGGGGGTAAACATTTTTGTAATAAGCCTTTCGAAACCTTAATGCGAAAATATGGTATTACTCATAAGATTGCTACCCCTTATCACCCACAAACAAGTGGCCAAGTGGAAATATCCAATCGGGAAATTAAAAAGATTTTAGAAAAGACAGTTAACCCAAATCGCAAAGATTGGTCTTTACGACTAACTGATGCTCTTTGGGCATACCGTACTGCTTTCAAAACCCCAATTGGTATGTCCCCATATAGAATTATTTTTGGAAAGGCTTGTCACTTGCCTGTGGAATTGGAACACAAAGCCTATTGGGCTAATAAACAGTTTAATTTTGATATGGACAAAACTAGCTCTCTTCGCAAGTTTCAACTTAATGAGTTAGAAGAAATCAGGAATGAAGCTTACGACAACTCTCGTGTTTACAAGGAAAAAATGAAGATTTTTCATGATAAAAATATCTTTTAGAAATCCTTTGAACCATCCCAAAAGGTTTTGTTGTATAATTCTAGGCTCCATTTGTTTCCTGGCAAGCTTCGATCCCGATGGAGTGGTCCATTTGTGGTAAAAACTGTTTATCCTTATGGGACTGTTGAGATAGAAAATCCGGAGGATGGTAATACTTTTAAAGTCAATGGTCAGAGGTTGAAACCATTTTTGGGTCATTTTACTCCAGAGATTGAATCCACTACTCTAGAAGATCCTACTTATCAAAAGTGATTTCTTTCCTTTTATTCTGCGGTGTTAATCATGCTTTAATTCATCCCTTTTTGTAATATCTCATCACATTTGTTTAACATTGAGGACAATGTCACATGTAGTTGGGGGGTGGGTTTCTATTGAAAATATGCTTGTTATTTATTTTTTCCTCCAAATGATTTCCTGACAAGATGATGTGATATCGACAGGCGATAGCACAGTGATCGCAAGTGTCCGCTTTGGCAAAGTAGTTATCTTGCCTATTATCCCATTTGTTTGACGGTATTTCTTTAGGGATATTGAGTCTAAGAAAACCCGTTTGTGAATGAGTCATTCCTTTTCTGTTTTTGTTTCATTAAAAAAAAAAAATTAAAATAGCATGTGTGTTTGTGAAATTTTGTCTTAAATATGCATTGATATACACATAAATTGACACACACTCTATTCTTTCATTTTGTGAAATTTGAGCATCTTGGTGGTACAGATGAACGGAATAATTTTTTTTATGAAGATTTATTTTCAACCCTAAGCATAGAACATAATTCCTGATGCACCATATTTTGTTTGATGTGTGACTTGAAACACCGGGATGCTATATTTATTGACATAGACTTGGCATGACTTATATATAATGAAGGGAAGATCTTAAAGGACATTTTGCACATACTTACAGTGTTCTTTATTACTGTTCACTGATTTAACACAGGAGAAGTAAACTGCAGGACTACCGAGCCTTTTATTAAAAAAAAAAAAACTATCACGGATTTGCCTCAGTGGTAAGGGCGAACTTGGGAATGTGTGGGTTAGGCACACGGTCCTAGGTTCGATTCCCCACTATTTTAAATCTGTCTAAAAAAAAAATAGTGTAATAAAGGATGAAGCGTATGAAGCTTTCTTAAGAAAAGGGCTAGAAACAGTTACCCAAACTTTGAGGGTTGAGTATTCAACCTTTAAACAGAGTTGGCGTGAAAACTACTAGTCCCTTGGGTTTTGAGGTAGTTAGAATCAGTAATGATTAATCTTAAATTTGAAAAATCCTGAGACAAATCCTGGCTAGTAATGAAGAACACACAGTCTATATACACACATCTGTGTTCAAAGATATTTTTCCCAATTCTTTGTGAAAGATTGCTGAGACAGTCTTGGTGAATATAGCTCCCGGGGGTTGATAGTCATGTGTTGCATTTGTGAGAATTCATTATTATGTTTGATTGTTTTTGTTTGAATTTCGAGCTTTATGCAATATTCATCTCAATTAATGTCCACTATTTTGCTCAGAGACTAGCAAAATGTTAATTGAGGGGTGTGATTGAGCTGTATTATTGCATAATTTATATAGTTAAAATCAATGTATTTTTAATTGTTTTATCATATTATCATTGATTTTAGATAGAAAAATGATCAAGAGGCAATAAATCCAAGTTGTGATTTAAATTGATTAAAAGCATAGTTTATGCTTATTTTTATAACTTGTGATTTAATTTGATTTTATTGTCTCACATGCACAACACATTTTTAATATTCTAGTTTAGTTTTTTGTTTAATTTTTAATTAATTAATTATTTTCTTTTTCTAATTTATTTTATTTTTATTTTATTTTTTTAATTTCTTGCGCAGGCTAAACGACATGTCGTTTGGCCTGCAAACCAAACGACATGTCGTTTGACTCGGGGAGTCGGCTGTCGTCTGAGCTGAACGACGTGCCGTTTCTTCCAC
Organism: Cyclocarya paliurus; assembly: GCA_029856935.1. Taxonomy (NCBI): domain Eukaryota; kingdom Viridiplantae; phylum Streptophyta; class Magnoliopsida; order Fagales; family Juglandaceae; genus Cyclocarya; species Cyclocarya paliurus. The sequence goes on along the minus strand of CM056950.1, from coordinate 28,728,109 downwards.
GCCTCCAAACGACGCCGTTTTCACTCATCTTCAACCTTCGGCCAGCTGCTACAGTGCACGAAACGCAGCTCTTCCACGCCTCCGTTCGACGCCACCAGCTCCTTCACCTACTGCAGAGCTTCATCCACCTCCGGCAGCAGAGCCATCTCCACGGAGTTCGGCAGCAGCTCTCCACGAAACAACCGCACGGTTTCCTCTGTTTTCATACGTCTGAAACAGAGCAATCCAAGCTCACGGAAATCTCCTACACAGCACGGTTTCACCTTCGCTCAGCACAAACACATGCACGTGATGAACCGACCAAGAAAAAAAGAAAGAAAATAAAAAGGAAAGAAGAGGAACCACTCGGTGCAGTGCATGTGTTCAGTGCAGTCGGCTGGAGCTCGGTGCAGCTCAGTGGAAGAAAAAGAAATGAAATAAAACTCAAGCACTCGGTGGGCTTTGGCTGGAAAGCCAAGGAAGAAAGAAAAAAAGAAAGAAGAAGTGGAAGAAAATAAACATGCATGTTCGGTGCATGTGGTTTCGGCTCAAGCAAAAGAAAACTGCATATGTTCGGTACAGCGAAGAAAAAGAAAGGGGAAGAAAAGAATCATTCGGTGCATTCGGTCGGCTGGAAAGGAAAAGAAATAAAGAAAAGAAAATTAAGGGATGGCTGGCCGAATAATGCAGTAGGTGGATGAGTTGTTTAAACCAAACCTAGGCCAGACTAAATTAAAGAAACCTCAGTGGACTGCACGGCAACCACGCCCTGTGAATTCTGAAGCCTATAAAAAGGCTTGAAGTGAACAAGCAAAAGATCATCTGAGATCAGGGAGTTCGGCTCTCATTTCCATTTTCGGCACTTCAAGTTTATTTTACAGTTTATTTTCGGCAACTTTCATTTTATTTGCTAGTGTTTCGGCAGCTTGTGTTTATTTTCAACTAGCTTCAGCTTCTTTTTACAGCATCATTCGGCATCTTTAAGTTTCTCAGTTCATTTGTGTTTTCATTCGGCAGCTAGCTCATTTAGTGTATATTGTATTCGGCACTGCAATCTTATTTCTTTTGTTTATTCATTCGGCAACTCATTATATTTTCGATACTGTTTTCGATCAGCTCTCAAGTTTACTTCTTGTGTTTTATTCGGCAACTTCACTTTATTGTTTTATTCTGCAACTTCATTTTATTGTTTTATTCGGCAACTTCTTTATTTTATGTGTTTTTATTATTCAGCTCATTTATTTACAGTATTTTACTGTTCAGTTCATATTGATTTATTTAGATGGATCCTCGAAACCTTAGTCGTTTTTTATATTGATTCATTTGAATGTTTCAGTTATATTTTGTTATTAAAAATCTTTATCTCAAAAATCTCTTTTCTTTTTGATTGCTCGTTCTTTTCAATAATTTATTTTTATTTTAGTCTCTTTATCACATTAGTTAATCCCTGTGGATTCGATCCTGTAAGATACTACAACACCTGTATACTTGCAAGTAAAACTGATCTGGATTTTTACTCATTATTTTGAGTGAAAGTTTAGACTCAACAATTTACAAAAAAATGTCGCTACAAAAAATGGGCGAGTAAATATTTTCTCGCCCAGGCGAGGAACTGAGCTCCTCACCACTGCACTTAGTTCACTCTAATGAACTATACAAAAAGTAAGCGCACGATAAGGACCAATCACGTAAAAGTCACATTGCCCGGACACTAGAAGGAGAACAATGTGCACTTAAGTGCATAGTAACACACAAGCACTGCACCCTACGTGCATAGTACCATGCATGCATGCATGTCCACCATGATGCATGCACGACCGTTGTGCACTCGTAGTGAATGGTGCATGGCGAGGTGCACCCAAAGCTAGCGGCGCAGTGTAGCTAGCCCAACTAACCTGGTGGTGGTCGCCACTTGGACCGTCGACGGCTTCTGACCCCACAGCCATGGCCCTCGTCACGAGGGTCGTGAGTAGTGCGCCTTGTGCGCACGGAGTCTAGGGGACAACCCAACTGTGACGCAGCGGGAGAGGACGCCTACGCCCACCATGTGGTTTGTGGGCATCGTCTGTCTCTGCCTGTGCATCACCGGCTGACCCCCGAGGAGGCAGCTCCGACGAAAGGACCACAAAATCGTGGTCTTGCACCGTCTGAAGGCCTCACAACCCAAGACCGTCGTGGCATGAAGGGAACAACGGCGGCCCACTAGGTGGTTCGTTGATCACCTCCACTTCCACCTAAGGGGCCACTTCCTGCGGTGGCTGCGCGCAAGCATCCTAGCAGGAGCACAGTCATGTGCACCCAAGATGGTCTCGGACCTAAAGCCAAAGGACAACCGCATGGTGGACGGTCAATCGCCATGAGGGCTGTCAGCATTATCTGCCACAACCATGGTGGTCACCTTCTCGGCAGTCGCTCACTAGCATGAAGACCCATCTGCCCGGAAGCCATGCACTAGTTCTGGAACCACCAGCTCGAGAAGCATCAACTCAGCAGCCCAAAGGCTAGGACTAGGCATCCACCGCTCAAACACCATTCATCCAACTCGGGAACAGAACCACCACAGCTTGGTGCCACCCCACAACTTGGCAACCTTATGACTAAGCCCCTCCTCCATGACTTAATGCCACTCGACAGCTCCTCCTCTGCCACTCGACCAACTTTGGACTCTTCCCCTTGGACACTCAGCTCGCTCGGTGAGCACCACGTTCATGGACTCCTCGCAGCTCGGTAAGCACCATGTGCATGGACTCCTCATAGCTCGAACTCGCAAGACTCAGTTTGGACCAGTCACCTGCAGTGCTCGGGCTCACTCGGACTCCCCTAGCAGGATCACCCTGATTCTCCCAATGGACTCTCCCGGTGGGCTCACTTGGACTCTACCAGCAAGCTCACCCGGACTCCTCCAGCGGGCTCTTCCAACAGACACCCCGAGCAGGCTCACCTGGACTCCCCTAGCGGGCTTTCCCAGCGGACTCCCCCAGCAGGCACACCCAGACTCAGTTAGTGGGCATGCGCAAGACCAACAGGCATGCACAGGCTCTAATCAGTAGGCACATCCAGACTATTTTAGTCAAGCCTCAATAATGACACATCTCCAACCTCCACTGCGCTCCAACATAATAATTCAGCACAGACAAGCACCTCGTGCTACAAGCCTAATCCCTCGGCTGACCATGATGCATTGGCTAAGAGCCAGGGCCTCCAGAGCTCTACTCCTTCACAGCTAGTTGGACACGAGTAACTTGACTCGTCGACCTTTGTACAATGCATGGTCGCAATGCATTGGCTAAGGGCCAAACCCTTTCGAGCTTTCCCCTTCACAGTCAGTCAGATACAAGTCCCTTGACTTGCTGAGTTTCATGCACCACAAGCCCAGTCCCTCGGCTGGCCACAATGCATTGGCTAAGGGCCAGGGCCTCTCGAGCTTTGCCCCTTCACAGCTAGTCAGACACGAGTCACTTGACTCACCTGACTCACCGACCTTCGTGCAATGCATAGTCGCGATGCATTGGCTAAGGATCAGGGCCTCCCGAGCTCTGCCCATTCACAGCCAGTTGGACACAAGTCCCTTGACTTGCTGACCTTTACGCACCATAAACCAAGTCCCTAGGCTGGCCACAATGCATTGACTAAGGGCCAGGGCCTCCCGAGCTCTGCCCATTCTCAGCCAGTCGGACACGAGTCACTTGACTCACCGACCTTCGCGCAATGCATGGTTGCGATGCATTGGCTAATGGCCAAGGTCTCCCGAGCTTTGCCCATTCACAGCCAGTCGGACACAAGTCTCTTGACTTATCGACCTTCGTGCACCACAAGCCGAGTCCATAGGCTGGCCACGATGCATTAGCTAAAGGCCAGGGCCCCTCGAGCTCTGCCCCCTTCACAACCAGTCGGGCACAAGTCCCTAGACTCCCTGACTTTCGTGCTGCAAGCCAAGTCTCTAGACTCACCATGGTGCAAAACTATCGCTAGCAGGTCACCTCGTGGAACAAGCCTTCAAAGTTAACAGGCCTCTGAGCCCCATAACCCCCTAGCGTGGGTTACCTTCGAGAACAAGCCGACATGCTCGGCAACCACCTAAAGTGGACCTAGGGGGTCGACAGGTTCACTAACCGCTTTGCGTGGGTTACTTCACACAAAGTTCAACACTAACAACAAATCAAAAGCAAATGCATCAAACGAATATACACTTTACAAATAATAACAAACATTCGAGCTCCTCACTCACACCTTATGCGGTCAAATAAACCTCCCGCTTGAATTCAACCCTAGAGGCATTTATTATTTAACACAAGTGGATTATTTTTTTTTCTTGTTGATGACTTCATGTTGTATATTTTATCCTAAAGATTCTCAAGGACTTTTGTTAGAATAAGTTGCCCTTAAGAATCACTGGCTTCTATGGAGGGATAAAATGTTAAAGCCTAGTATAAGGCCTAGCCAACAAGCCACATTAGAAGACAAGACAAAAGGATAGGACTGGGGAACAAGGGGGGACATGGAGCAAGCGGGTGGCAGGGGCTTCAGAGCAGGTCAGAGGGAAATAGGGGGAAAAAGTGAGTTGACACACGCAAATGGGTCCGGTCCCATCACTGCAAACTGATACAAGCAACAAAGAGGTAGATAAAAGCCCTCGGCCAGATGACCAAAAGGCTCTGGACTTCATCTTCTTCCTTTTCCCCTGAAGGGAGCGTACTAGTGGGATTTTCTTCTCCAACAAGTGGATCTCCAGCTTTCTTTGTACAGTGAGATGAGAGGGACCATGAGTGACTGTAAGTAAATATATTATAGTGGAAACTCCCCTTCTTAAACCTCTGTGATGTAGGCTTAGTGCCGAATCACGTAAATCTATGTGTGTGTGTGTGTGTCTCTCTCTCTCTTTATTTTCTCTACACTTCTCTACCATGGACATACGCACTGTCACCTTCATAGCCGCACCAGAACACTGCTGGGGGTGCCAAACAACACCGATCGAGGCCCAGTCGACTCAGTGGGCCAGAAATGACTATTTCTCTCATTTTGGCATGTTGTGCGACTTTTACAACATCAACAATCCCTTTTACAACAAAAGCACACTGGTACGTAAGTGTGGGCAGGTTGTTAAGTATTTTAACATGAACATTAATATTTAGATTTTCGAGTTTCTATTACCCACGATAATAAAATAATAGCATTTAAAAGATGTATCTTTCTCCATCATGGTTCGAAGAAGAATTTGACCTGAATATAAGAGAAATATCACCCTAGCAACTTCACCTTCAAGTGTCTCTCGATGGTTAGAGATACCATAATGTTGTAGGTGAGAACCCTTGACCCCTCAATGCTATTTATAGACTTCTGGTCAACATAAAATCTAGAGGTATTTGTGTCCCATTATAACATTGATTAAGTGATAATATTTGAATTAGTCTAAAATCATTAGGACATGGGTGTCTAGGACAAAGAGTTTTAATAAAATTCTTACATTCTCCCACTTGGTCCATACGTCCATAAAATAATATTTTCCATTCATTGGTTTATTATAGGAAATTAACCATATTATGCACGTTCATTTTCAGAAAACATTCATAGCTCAAAATACATTATATAAGTTCCACAATATTAATGTCAAATCAACTATCAATACGAGTCATGGTGGTCCTCTGTTATATAACCAACAAATTTCCTTCCATGTACCACGACACTAGTAACTTAATCTAACACAATCTTTAATTGAGACAATTAAGGTGAATACTGTAATGCCTTGGGTTTCAATTCATATCTAGTGTAGATATTATCTTGTCATTATTCATCCACACCATTTAATGTACATATCAAGTGGAAAGATAAGAAAAAAAAAAAAAAAAAAAACAACCACAATGAATATCATTTAGTGTTCAAAAAAAAAAATCCAATTCATCAACGAGCTCATTAACATGTTCATATCATGGATAGAGACATAAGGCCCATTCTATCAACATATTCTTTAAACTACTTCGCTACTAGGCCCTTTGTCAAAGGGTCTACTATCATAAGCATAGTACTAATATGTTCTATGTACACTTTTTGTTTCTATACTTCCTCCTTAACACTTATGTATATGAGTTCCATGTGCTTGGCACCATTAGAATACCTATAATTTTTGGAAAAAAAATACTTCAAAAGAATTATCACAATAAATTCTAAGGGGCCTGGCAATAGTCTACAACTCCAAGCCCTGACATAAAGTTTCTCAGCCATAAACCATGTATTGTGGCCTTAAAGCATGTCACAAGCTCAACCTCCATTGTAGATGAAGTAGTAATTGTTTGCTTCATGCTTCTCTATGAGATTGCTCCACCAGCCAACAAGAAAACATAACATGAAGTAGATTTCCTGCTATCAAAGCAACCAGCAAAATCAGAGTCTGAGTATCCAGTTACATCCAAACTGTCAGTTCTTCTAAAGGTAAGCTGGTAATCCTTAGTTCTTTACAGATATCGCAATATACTCTTCGTTGCTTTCTAATAAGACATCCCTAGATTAGTTTGGTAGGACCCAAGCATGCCGACTGTAAAACTAATGTCTGGCCTCGTGCAAATTTGTGCATATATCAAGCTCCCCACAACTGAAGTATAGGATATTTTTTCCATCTCTTTATGCTCCCACTCAGTTCTAGGACATTATGATAGCCTAAACTTATCACCTTTGAATATTAGAGTATCTAGTGATGAGCAATCTTTCATACCAAATCTCTCAAGAACTATTTCTATGTAACTTGTTTAAGACAATCTCAATATTTCTCATTTTTTATGCCGAAAAACTTTGATTCTGATCATGAAGGATGCCTCACCCATAGTTTTCATTTCAAAGTTTTTGGAGAGAAAACCCTTAGTTTCATAAAGTAGACCAATATCACTATTAGCCAACAAAATATCATCAACATACAAGATCAGAAATATAAACTTACTCCCACTAACCTTTAGATAAATACATTGATCAACAATATTTTTTTTAAAACTCAAAAGCAGTAATGGTATCATTAAACTTTAAGTACCATTGTTGGGAGGCTTGTTTAAGCCCATAGATTGAGCTTGCATACTAGGTGACCTTTGCCTTTTTTTGAGTAGCTTTCTCTATGCTCTATGTAGACCTATTTATCCAAACTTCCATTTTAAAAATGTCGTTTTCTCATCCATTTGGTGCAACTCTAAATTGTAATGAGCCACCAATGCTATAATGATCCTGAAAGAGTCTTTTTTGGATATTGGAGAAAAAGTCTATTTGTAATCAATGCTTTCATTCTGAGTGAAACCCTTGCCAACAAGTCTAACCTTATATCGTTCAATGTTGCCTTTTGAGTTACATTTTGTTTTAAAGACCCATTTACATCCGATTCTTTTACACCCTTCAGGCAATTCAACAAGATTCCAAACTTAATTCGGATCCAAGGATTTCAATTCTTCTTTCATGGAATCGATCCATTTACTAGAATCACTCATTTCTATAGCTTGTGAAAACATTAGTGGATCTTCACTTGTCTCGATGTCAAATTCAAATTCCTGGAGATACACCACGTAGTCTGTCAAAATAGCAAGTCTCCGTTCTCTTTGAGATCTGTTTAAGACTGCTTGTTCTGGTGACTTCGTACTTGGTTCATCAATGGTATTATCATTTTGAGATAAGTGATTATTTATTTGTTCCAATATATCATTGTTATGATCAATTAGAGGAACTACTATCTTTTCAAAGGATGTAGGTATAAGGAAATCTACTTGGACTTCCTCAATGATTACACCTATATGTTTCATGCTCCCACTGATCTTGCCAAGTTCAATGAATTTGGCATTTCCTGTTTCCATTATTCTCAGCTGTGATTAGGACAGTAGAACTTCTACCCTTTGGATTTCTCTAGAGTCTGGATAGCCAATAAAATACTCACTCATTGTTCTAGAATCAAATTTCATTTTATGTAGATTGTAAAATCTCACTTCAGCAGGGCAACTCCAAACATGCATGTGCCTTAAGCTTGGTGTCCTACCAGTCCATAGCTCGAATGGAGTTTTTGGAATTGACTTATTAGGAACTCGATTTAAGATATACATTATCATCTTAATAGCTCCACCCCACAATGATTTAGGTAATGTATAATTGCTTACCATATTTCTGAACATATCCAATAAGGTCCGATTATGCCTTTCAGCAATGCTATTCTGCTGTGGCATTCCTAGCATCATGTACTATGCAACAATGCGATGATTTTCAAGAAGTTTGGAGAATGGCCAAGGTTACGACCTGATTCACCATACTTTTCATAGTATTCTCCATCTTTATCCGATCTAATGATTTCACCTTTCTGTCTAATTGCATTTCCACCTCCATGAGAAATACCTCAAGTACTGAAGCAGCTTGAGGTTTCTTATGGAGTAGATAGATATATCCAAACAGTGAAAAATCATCTATAAAGGTGATAAAATACTTCTCTCTACCAAAAAATTCAGTGGAGAATGGTCCACATATATCTTTGTGTATTATTTCAATAAGCTCCTTACTTCTTGTGACACATTTCTTAGTATGTTTGGTTTGCTTTCCTTTAATGCAATCCACACACACCTAAAGATTAGTAATATCTAAATGTAGAAATATCCCTTATTTTACTAATCTCTGCAATCTTTCTTTAAAGATTTGCCCTAATCTTTTATGCCACAAGTCATAAGAGTGCTCATCCATTATGTTTCTTTTTATTCCAATACATGTTTCATGGTGCTGAGTATAGATATTTTTAACAATCAAAGCAAAATTGATAAAAGCCATCAGAAAGATACCTAGAACCAATAGATAATGTGTTTATGAATAAAATGAAACTACTATTATGGAATAAAAAGAATAGCCATCAGTGTCAAGTTTGGATAGGAAAATTAAATTACGCCTCATAGAAGGTACAAAAACTGTCATGATGGTCTAAACAATGACCTATACTCAAAACTAAACGAAAGGTCCTATGGCTAAAACTTTATGTGCCATTTAGATAGTGAGTTGAGATGAAAGTTGAATAAAATATTGTTAAAATATTATTTTTTAATATTATTATTGTTTTACAATTTGAAAAAGTTGAATTGTTTATTATATTTTGTGTGAAAATTTAGAAAATTTGTAATAATGAGATGAGATGAGATGAGATGAAACACTTCTTGTATCCAAACCGGACTTAACCTTATTCTTGTTTCCTATAAAAATAAATTGCTCACTGGGTTTTGGTGTGCGACTTGTATGGTATCCGTACATAGTAATGGAAACATGAACATTAACATCCAAATCTAGCCATCAAGAGCTAGTAGGAACATTTACAAGGTTTGATTCAAAACATACAAAAGTAAAAGACTTACCCTTCTTTTCAAACCAAGTCTTACTTTTCGGACACTCATGTGTCCGCGTTTCTCACAAAAGTAGCATTTGTTACTGCTATGTTGAACTTGATTGACTTTTGCAGGCCTCTTTCCTTTTGGTGGTCTAGTTCGTCTTATTTTGCCACGACGATGCTTTTTCGTTCTAGCTTCTTTAGTCATAAAATTAACAGAGTAATGTCCTTGTTGTTTTAGGCTTGCTTCCTTCTGAACTACCATACTTGCCAACTCATTCACATTCCATTTATGTTTAATAGAATTATAGTGCATCTGGAATTGACCATATTGAGGTGGCAATGAGTTCATAATAAATTGTACAATAAAAGACTCCTCTACTTTCATTCTTAGGGTTTGCAATCTGGTAGCAATATTTGTCATTTCAATGATATGTTCTTGCATTCCTTTAGCTCCATCATCTTTCATGGTGGTAAGTCTAGCCATCAGTATTTTTGTTAAAGATTTATTTGCAGACCGAAACCTCTGCTCAGCATTTTTCAAAATATTTGGGCATCCTCAGTACTAGGGAGTAAATTTTTTATATTTTCGACTATTGCCATTCTCATGAACATCAGACTCAATCTATTTGATCTCTCCCACTGTTTAAATGATTCTCTCTCATCCTTGTTACTAGTCACCCTTGTTACTAGTCACAGTGATGGGTGGTGGTTTTGGACTCATAAGGGATGAGTCTAGGTCAATAACTCCTAATTTGATTCGGACTCGCTCAACCCACTTAGAAAAATTGGAGCCATTCAAAATAGGAATAAATAAAGTCTGTGAATGCAATGGTGTTGGCATGCTTACTCCAAGAAATAAAATTTTGGTTACATAATGTTTTGAGTTAGACATTTATAAACAATAACCATAATTTAAACAATTATGGATGAACTAGTAATGTCATTAAGATTTCTCCTTTGGGAGTCAATCTTAACACAAAAAGTGCTAACCAGTGTTAAAATCTGTGGATGAACTAATTGTATTACCAGAATTCTTTTTTGGGAGTAAACTCTGACATATAAATTATTCCCTCCAAACTTATTTTGATGGATGAACTAGTAGTGTCATTAAGACCATCCTTTGAGAGTAGATCTTGAGACACAAATTGCTCACGTCAACTTTATTTTAATGGATGAACTAGAAGTATCATTAAAATTTTCATTTGGGAGTATATCTTGATATACAAATTGTTCATTCCAACCTTACTTTAATGGAAGAACTAATAGTGTCATCAAGATCCTCCTTTGAGAGTTGGTTTTGACACAAAATGTTCAGTCCAACCTTAATTTAATAAAAGAACTAGTAGTATCATCAAGATTCTCCTTTGGGAGTAGATCTTGATAAAAAAAATTATTCACTCCATCATACCCATCTTACTATGGAGTTTAATGATTTTTCATCCAAAATTAAGAAAAATCTTGTACCTTTGAGCAACCAATCTCTTCCTTAATTTTGGTGCAAATCATTTGCCCCATATTAGATAAACAATTATATATGGCATAACAATAATTTAAACAAGAGCAAAAAAAATGAACATTAAATAATTCATACATTTATAAAAGAGTATGAATATGCATATAAGAGAAAATAAAATTTCAAATTTTCTTAAATTAATAATTTAATTTAAATAAATAAATATTATTAAAATAATAAAATATTATTATTATAATCTGATTGGTTCGGGTCTGAACTGGACCAGTCAAGGAACCCGATCCAAAACCCGGTTCACTGTACTGGTTAGACACCGGTTGGGTCGGGCCTACTGTACAAACCTGATTCATTTGGCCCCTTTTTCCTCTTTCTTTTTTAGTCTTGGACTAGGCCAGAATTTTGACCCATTATATTGGCCCACGCCCATTTTTTTCCTATTGTGAACCTCAAACTGGGCAAAACTCATGGCCCACATTCGGTCCAAGGCCCTTAACGAGTTGAAGAAATCCTACTCGCCTTCTTTTCTTCTTCATCCTTAAGCCACCGCACCATAATCTCATTCCTTTGTTCTGGCGTGGCCATTGCAAGCAAGGCGTCCTCAGCCTCCTTGTTAGACCCCTACATAAAATCGCCTCTAAAGTTACACTTTGGCCATATGCACACATATTGCTCGAGCGGAGTGTCGAGCGGAGCTCTCGGGTTGCAGACTCGCTCGAGGGGACTGTCGAGAGAGTTTCAAGCGGAGCTCTCGGGTTTTATTCGCTCGAGCGGAGTGTCGAGCGAACCTTGGCTCGAGCCAGGGTCGATCCACAGTCAAGCCAACCTCAAAAATGGCATTTTCAGCATGAAATCAAGCCAAAGTTCGACTCCCATGTACCACCTTAGCCGAACCATTGGCTCATGCATGCCACGGCCATGTGGTCCATGCCACTATCTTTATTTATTTCATTTATTTTAATTATTTTATTTCATTTATTTCAAAGGAACCTATTGGGGGTTTCCAATTTGTTTTGCTTATAAATAGGACATCTTTTTCTTGCTTTACGATCTTTTGGCAAAAATCCTAGAGGGAGAACTATTGTTTGAGAGATCATCATCGGTGCTTAGCACTTGGGCTTTTTGAGTGCAATTCGTGAATCCCAAAGAGATGATCATTCCATGAAATTTGTGAATTGGAGTGATTCAACTATCTTGTCTTATAACTTGGTGCAATTCGTGAATCCAAGTTGTGTTTATCTTTGTTCTTGTTATTTATCAATATTTGAGGTTTATTCAACACTTGTGCACTTTGTGAATCAATTGTTGAATTATCTTCATTGTTCATTCAAGTTCATCATTTTTGTTCTTGAGTGTTCATTTTGTGTTCTTGGAGATCATTATATTTTTGGCTCATTCAATCCATTCTAGTCTCAATTTCGACCACCCTCCTTGTTTGTTAACTTTCCATAATTAATCCCCTTCTTCCACCTAGCCCTAGCCGAACTCCCACTTCCATTTGAATTTGAATTCAAATTTTGGCACTCTTGCCTTATTTGAATTAACCCTAGTCGACCACCTCACTTCCCATATCAGTGTCTCCATAATTGGGAAACCCTAGTTGACTCCTTCCACACTCTTGGTCGGCCACCCTTCTATCCCAAATCATATCCCTAGTTTTTAGGAAACATTCCTAAAGACTCCCATTAGCCATACTCGACCAACCCTAGCCGCCCAACACTCTTGCCCTAATTCCAAAACCCTAATCCTAAACCCTAGCCGTCCATCACACTTTCCAAACTCTAATCCATCTTACAAATCAAACCCTAGCTAAAACCCTAGTCCATATAAGGTAACCTTTACCTTGTTGGCATCTTTGACCTCTTCCAAATCAAATCCCTTGATTTAAGGAATTGTCAATCACATTCAATTCCTTAAATCTCTCTTTTCTAAAACAACTCAAGTCAACCTTTGACTTGCCTAAACAAGCCAAAACCAAAATCTCCTTCTTCCATAAGGATTCCTACCACTTAGGAATCTTTCCTAAAATATCTCCCTCTCCTACATTTCGGCCAAGCCCTAGCCGCCCACCTCCAAACTCTAAACCTATCTTCCATCTCCTAAACCCTAAACCATCAACCAAATCCTAAACCTAAACCTAAACTCTCAAGTGGCGCCAACCCTAAGTCACCTTAGTGCTGTGCACCACTTTTCACCTAGCCACCCCAACACTTAGCCAATTTTCCCATCACTTCATACACTTCATCTAGCCTAAACACTTAACCTCACCATACCAAAATTGCCATCATCACCATTGTTGCGCCATATCCAAGCAAGAGAGGACTTGGCACTCAGTCAATACAAGGAGGACATAGGCGAGGAGATCGTAGTGTTTAGGGACTTGACCGGGGTCCCTAACAAATTGGTGCTTTCATTGAGAGGATTCTTGCTTGGTGTTTTTGAGAAGTTCTCACTTCTCCAAGAGGTAAACGACGCGTTAACTTGAACCTTTGTGATTGGATTGGGAGGGATCCCTCGTTGGATCCCATTGAATTATTGTTATTTTGAATTGTGATTATACGGAGTTTCGGGGGCTGAGGTAGAGGACGGAGTAGTGTTCTTGAAGGGGTCGGCTACCCTTGAAGGTAGAGGACCCGAGGTTGGACCGTTTGCAAGAGGGGTTGCCCACCCACAAAGGTGGACACTCAAGGTTGGACTTTTGAGGCCTTCCTACCGTCCAAAGAAGTGCAAGTTGCTGTCCAAGCTACCCCAACCAGAAAAATTCAGTTTGCAAGTTAGTTTGCAAGTTGTATCAAGTCGAGAGTTTGCAAGCATCATGCAAGGAGGCAATCAAGAGCCCGAGGGGCCACATGTCTCCAACTGGGGACGTTTTGAAGCTTTGGAGAGGCATAACTCAAGAATTGATGATGTCCTTGATGAGATCAAAACTACCTTGGCCGACATGCGAATGTCCTTGAATACAACCAACCGTGACATTGAAGAGAATAGAAGGGCCATGGAGACCATGAATCGGGAGACCAATGCAAGCCTTGAGAGGCTTGAGAGAAGATTTGTAGAGACTAATGGTCAAAGGCCACCCCCTAGTCCGAATATGCAAAGGCATGAGGCCTTTGTTGATGGGGTTGAAACAAGCTTCACGAGTTCCATATGTGAGCTACCACAACATGAGCTTAGAAGAGGCGGAAGAATTGAAAACAACCGAGTGATTGTTGAAAGATGGATCTCCAATGTAGACCAACGCACTAGACCTCCTAGTGTGAGAGAAGAGTATCAAGATGCAAGGCTTGAGAGGCCACAAAGAGAAGAAGATTTTGAGGCCGAGTTTGAGCACGAGAGGCCTTATGGCCGTGGAGACCATTATGATGGAAGAAGAGACCACCATGGTCGAAGATATGATGTTGACCACCACCATGATAGAAGAGGAAATCGGGCTTATGACCGGGGACCAAAGAGGCCAAAGGTGGATTTTCCCAAATTTAATGGGGGAGATCCATATGAGTGGTTGGACAAGGTTGACCACTACTTTCGTTCTTATGAGGTACCTAGACATGAGAGGGTATCTACGGCTTGCTTTTATTTGTAGGAAAAAGTAAGTAAGTGGTGGAGATGGATCCGCGACCAATATGAGAAGGATGAAAGGCGTTTGGGATGGACGACCTTTGAGAGGGAATTCTTGTTACAATTTGGCCCGTCGCCCACCATCAATCATCAAGGGCAACTTGCTAACTTGAAGCAAGAAGGGAAAGTGCACCTTTACATTGAGGAGTTTAGGCAACTCCAAACTTTAGTAAGAGGATGGTCAGATGAGGCATTGATTGGCACTTTTGTAGATGGATTGAAGCCATGGTTGGCTAAAGAGATCAAATTGAAGCAACCTACAAGGCTTCAAGAGGTAATGAGGATGGCGGAAATCCTAGAAGAGAGCACTAATATGGAGAAACGCCAATCTAAGGAAATGGGGAGCAAGATTACTACGCCCTTACAAACCAATATTCCTTGGAAGGGCAAGGAGGAAATGGAGAGTGCTTCTAAAACTAAGCCACTTGAAGTGAAGAAGCTTACAAGGGAAGAAGTCCAAGAAAGAATTAAAAAGGGCCTTTGTTTTAAGTGTGGTGAAAAATGGGGCATAGGGCACAATTGTAGATCGGGACAAGTGTACATGTTGATTGATGAGAGGAACAATGAGAAGGAGGATGGTTACTTTGTGAAGTCATCTAGCCAAGAGTCCGATCAAGAAGAGGCCAAAGTTAATAAAAATAATGAGGAGGCCGAGTTGTCTCTTAATTCCATGACCGGGACCCAAAAGCATACCTCCATGAGAGTGATGGCATGGGTAGGAAGAGTTGAAGTTCCTTTGTTGATAGATAGTGGCTCCACACATAACTTTATCAACTCCAACATTGTCGCCAAGGTTGGGTTGAAACCAATTTCTATAGAGCCATTTGAGGTAAGGATGGCGAGTGGGGACAAGATGAAATGTGAAGAGCTAGTAAGGGAAGTAAAGATGAATGTCCAAGTAGTGAGAATAGTGGCGGACCTACATATACTTCCTCTAGTAGAACTTGATGTTGTATTGGGCAATCCATGGCTCAAGGGCCTTGGAAGGGTAGTACTTGACTACAACAAAAGGACCATGGAATTCAAGCTCGGGTCAAAAAAGAATGTTTGGGTAACTTTAGCATCCAAGGAAGTCAAGTCGGGTGAGGTCTCAATATTAGAAAAGCTGGGCAAAGGGGAGGCACATTGTTTTGCCATGGAGGTGACCAAGGGGGAGAATGAGGAGAAGGAATGGAAGTTTTCAAATTTTATCCTTGAGGGCAAGGAC
Source organism: Cyclocarya paliurus (assembly GCA_029856935.1). Lineage (NCBI taxonomy): Eukaryota > Viridiplantae > Streptophyta > Magnoliopsida > Fagales > Juglandaceae > Cyclocarya > Cyclocarya paliurus. The sequence continues at coordinate 28,712,518 of CM056950.1, read as the reverse complement.
AGTCTTAAAGAGAGGGGGATTGTTAGACCCCCTCGTAAAATCGCCTCTAAAGTTGCACCTTGGCCATATGCACACATATTGCTCGAGCGGAGTGTCGAGCGGAGCTCTTGGGTTGCATACTCGCTCGAGCGGAATGTTGAGCGAGTTTCGAGCGGAGCTCTCGGGTTGTATTCGCTCGAGCGGAGTGTCGAGCGAACCTTGGCTCGAGCCAGGGTCGAGTCATAGTCAAGCCAACCTAAAAAATGGCATTTTCAGCATGAAATCAAGCCAAAGTTCGACTCCCATGCACCACCTTAGCCGAACCATTGGCTCATGCATGCCACGGCTATATGGTCCATGCCACTATCTTTATTTATTTTAATTATTTTAATTATTTTATTTCATTTATTTCAAAGGGACCGATTGGGAGTTTCCAATTTGTTTTGCTTATAAATAGGACATCTTTTTCTTGCTTTACGATCTTTTGGCAAAAATCCTAGAGGGAGAACTATTGTTTGAGAGATCACCATCGGTGCTTAGCACTTGGGCTTTTTGAGTGCAATTCGTGAATCCCAAAGAGATGATCATTCCATGAAATTTGTGAATTGGAGTGATTCAACTATCTTGTCTTATAACTTGGTGCAATTCGTGAATTCAAGTTGTGTTTATCTTTGTTCTTGTTATTTATCAATATTTGAGGTTTATTCAACACTTGTGCACTTTGTGAATTAATTGTTGAATTATCTTCATTGTTCATTCAAGTTCATCATTTTTGTTCTTGAGTGTTCATCTTGTGTTCTTGGAGATCATTATATTTTTGGCTCATTCAATCCATTCTAGTCTCAATTTCGACCACCCTCCTTGTTTGTTAACTTTTCATAATTAATCTCATTCTTCCACCTAGCCCTAGCCGAACTCCCACTTCCATTTGAATTTGAATTCAAATTTTGGCACTCTTGCCTTATTTGAATTAACCCTAGCCGACCACCTCACTTCCCATATCAGTGTCTCCATAATTGGAAAACCCTAGTTGACTCCTTCCACACTCTTGGTCGGCCACCCTTCTATCCCAAATCATATCCCTAGTTTTTAGGAAATATTCCTAAAGACTCCCACTAGCCATACTCGACCAACCCTAGCCGCCCAACACTCTTGCCCTAATTCCAAAACCCTAATCCTAAACCCTAGCCGTCCATCACACTGTCCAAACCCTAATCCATCTTACAAATCAAACCCTAGCTAAAACCCTAGTCCATATAAGGTAACCTTTACCTTGTTGGCATCTTTGACCTCTTCCAAATCAAATCCCTTGATTTAAGGAATTGTTAATCACATTCAATTCCTTAAATCTCTCTTTTCTAAAACAACTCAAGTCAATTTTTGACTTGCCTAAACAAGCCAAAACCGAAATCTCCTTCTTTCATAAGAATTCCTACCACTTAGGAATCTTTCCTAAAATATCTCCCTCTCCTACATTTCGGCCAAGCCCTAGCGCCCACTTCCAAACCCTAAACCTATCTTCCATCTCTTAAACCCTAAACCATCAACCAAACCCTAAACCTAAACCTTTAAGTGGCGCCAACCCTAAGTCACCTTAGTGCCGTGCACCACTTTTCACCTAGCCACCCCAACACTTAGCCAATTTTCCCATCACTCCATACACTTCATCTAGCCTAAACACTTAACCTCACCATACCAAAGTTGCCATCATCACCATTGTTGCGCCATATCCAAGCAAGAGAGGACTTGGCACTCGGTCAATACAAGGAGGACATAGGCGAGGAGATCATAGTGTTTAGAGACTTGACCGTGGTCCCTAACACTCCCGCCGCCGACACCCACCTCCTTTCTTACTTATCTTCGTATATATATATATATATATATAACACTGACACGGCCATTGGGCTTTATCGCCCTTTGCGCCACCAGCACAGAGGTGTCAGCAGCAGCGCCAAACACCCTTCCCTCTAATTTTATTTATTGTATCAACGGAAACCCACAAAAAAATATTTATCAATTAATTGGGGCTTCTCAGCCCCTTTAGGCTGCCACTTCAAGCCACCATACGTCCAGAGTCACCGGTAAGGGGACTCTGGCCACCTTACACTGTGCACTACCAACCCATACGGCAGCTCCTTACCTTTCTCCATCATAATATAGTACAAACAACGAGAAAAAAGAAAAAAAAACAACCCAAGCAAAGTTTGAAACCGAAATAATTCTATATATATATATATATCATGAATATCAATGCACAATTGCTTGAACAATCACGTGAGTTTCTCTTCTATAGACATATATCAATATAAAAGTGGAGAGTTACACGATGAGTGAGAAAAGTACACAGTGATATATATTAAATCTGTATTTAATTGAGACCATAGAATATTTGTAACCTAAAATTCTGATGCCACATGTTAAATATTTTAACATGAACATTAATATTTGAATCTTTGATTTTCTATGATCTATGATAATAAAACAATAACAGTTAAAAGACATACATTTCTCCATCATAGTTTGATGGAGAATTTCACTTGAATATAAGAGAAGGATCACCCTAGCAACTTCACATCCTAATGTCTCCTGATGGCTAGAAGCACAATAATATTGTAGGCGAGAACCCTTGACTCTTTAGTGCTATTTATAGACTCCTAGCCATAATGAAATCTAGAGGTATTCATGTTCCACTATGACTCATTAATTAAGTGATAATATTTGAACTAATCTAAATCCATTAGGACATGGGTGTGCGGGATATAGAGTTTTAATAAAACTTTTACATGGGTAACCACTCATCCCATCCCTGCCCTCGCCTAGCCAGGGTGGCTAAATCGACCTCCGCATCCTGCACATCTCTAATCGTCCACATCCACTTAATAGGCGGGTAGATTGACACCACTACAGTCCAACAACCCTGTCCACCAGCAAATTAACCAAAAAAGTCACACAAATCACAACATAAACGCAAATATATCAAAATATCAGACAAAACCAATCACAATTGCTCCAAATCAATACCAAGCGCACAAAACAACCAAAAAAATCTCATATTTGTATTCAAGTTTATGGATTGAATGAAGAAATCTCATATCCATGGCGGCACGAATGTGGCCGTGGTCTTGGGTTGCAGAGATCCACAACCAAGCCATGGTCGTATGACTCTTATGGTTGTAGACCAGACACAGCGACGACCCGTGACCATGACTACGGCTTGGTCGTGGGTGTAGAGATTTCGAAGAAGAAGAAGGTTGAGAAGAGGAGAAAAAGAAAAAGAATAGAAGAAGATGAGAGAGTGCCAACCTGAGAGGATTGAGAGGAAAAGAAGAGGTGGGCATTGAGCGGGAAAGTGAGAGGAGAGAGAAACAAATTACGATTTTTAAGTTTATATATATATATATATATATATATATATATATATATATTATACGGGTGGGTGGGTAAAAATTTGAGTGGGTTGGTACCGTCACCCACATCTTAATATATTTGGTAGCAACCCACCCACATTGACACTCAAGGCAGGCCAGGTTGATGTGCAAACTAGCTAGATGAGTAGATTGGATAGGCAAGCCGGGTCACGGAGCCTCGCCACCCAACCTAATTGGTACGAACACAACTATTTTACAATTTTATTTTAAATAAAATAACATTTTTATAAAATCATCTATCCGGGTTTAGGATGGAGCTGTGCTACCTGACAAAACATCCATGACTTGACAGCCATTAAAGGATTCGAACTACAAAGACAACAAAATTGAATGTGAGACTATAGACAATTTTCATATATAAATCGAATAGTACTGAAGCCTGTGATCTCTCATCTATTCCTATTTTTGAAATTTTAAGTGCTATGCCTTTTCCGATGGAAGATCCAATGCCGTTTATTTGTACTTTATTTTTTCCGTTGCCAATTTTGTTCTCTAGTTTAGAATAATGTATATGGCTTCGACATGAGTTGCATCAAGAAATAAGCCTTAATTGAACCCCTTGTCGACATTATTGATCAGAGTACAGCAGAAGCATTTAACTCGAGCGGTAAATCATGGATTTGATGCGATTATTTTACAAATATCTTTGATCTAAAATTATCTTCTCTAATGGTGGAGTGTGCAACGTGGTAAAATACTAGAGCAACATTTTCAAATTCCACTACCTAAATATAAACACATAATATTTGAAAGTGATTCTCAATATTTTTCATGAACTACTCACTCTAAGGGCGAGGAGAGAGGCTATATATATAGTTCTCCAATTATAATCCCCGGGTAGGGTTAAATGCCCAGCCATTAAGCCACTTCATATGCCAAGCCTAATGGATGGGCATACAAAGAGCAAGGTGTGCCTATTATGAACCTCCCTTTATTACATCTCCTACTTATACGTAGTGGGCAAAATTTCAGGTTTGTATCTTTTAATATATTTTTAATTTTGTTCATAGTAATAGATAGACTATGTGACTACTGAGCCCAATTGTAAAAGAATAAAAATGGAAACACTATACCAAATCATTCTTAAAGAAGAACATCATAACATCATCCCAAAAGGGGTCGCGTTATGCCCAAACTCATTTGGTCACATCAGATTCCGCATCCCTAATCTCCCTTGAGTCCAAATGGTTCAAAGCAATGATCAATCTCTATAAATGAAATATACCCATAGTTGTGTCACAACTTTCAAAAAGCAATACAACTTTATCGATAGTGTGTACAAATAATTTTGATGAGTAACCAAATAATCTTTCCTTGACCCGTGTATCATTTACATAATTAAGTGCCCAATGCACGAGTATGCTAATAAGTCATAAAAATCTTGGAAAGCAACTTAAGGCCAGAACCATCCAAGGTTAATTTCGGCATATAATTAATTCCATGTAAGAGCACTAATATTGGCCTAGCCAAATGTTAGTGTCTAGTCAAATTTTAGCTAAGTAGCTCAAAATTGGTCTACATTGGAGTAGTCAAAACTCCAAAGCTCTACTTTTGAGTTAGAATAAATTCATCAATTTCTCCAAATTTGGTCAGTCACTATTCAACTCTAAAATAATATTTTACTTTAAAAATATTTTCAATGGTTACTATTGAATAATAAGGTTGAGAAAAAAAATAATTTAGAAATAATAATTTTAAGTAAAAATTAAATTATTAATTAATATATGTAGTGTATTTGAAAAATATAAAAATTAAAAAATTATTATTAAAATATTTAATATTATATTATTATTTTAATTTTAAATAGATAGTCGAATATAGATTAACCTTTTCAATGATTTTAATTTTAACCAAAATCTCAACTTTTAATCAAGTTTTCGACCTAACAATAACTACCATTGCCAATGCTCTTACGGGCGAAAATAAATGGAACATTCAAATGGCCCTTCAAACTAGTTTAAACCCTAAACAATTTAGTCGCCTCTCCCTCAACTTTCCTATTTATAGGGTTTCTGGGGTTTAGCATTAGCTGTGTCTGATTCAACATTCGCCCTCCCCATTAGATTCCCACAAAGAAGCACCATGTCTGTAGTTGCAATCGAACCCGCATCTTCCACTCCACAAAACCGTATTGACCTCCTAGTAGGCAAGAACTACGAGCTCAAGCTAAACCAGTCAATGCAAAGTCTTTTTGCTGAAATCCACGAAGAAACCCTCGACTTATCTCATTTCATTCATGTTTTCTACGAATTAATGCAAGCAAAGCTTGACCCACCTCTTGAATCGATCTGGGTGTACGCCGGATTAACCTTTCGTAGCCGAAACCCGGGGAAAGATGACCTGTTGGATCGGTTAACTGCCTCGAAGGACTTGTTTCAATTGGTATCTTCTTGTTCTGTTTCGTGCGGTTCTTCGAAGTGCATAGCATTGCTTACACCAGTGGTGTTCGAGGTGTACAGGGTGGTCGTTGAGTTGTTTGGAAAGGACTTGGCTTTGAAGAGAGAGAGGAAAGCAATGAGGGAGATTATGTCATTGGTGGAAGGCATTCTTGGGTATATCAATGTGTGTTGTAGTAAGGATTCTAGTGATGAATGTGGTTCGCTTGGTTCGAATTCGACAACGCCTTTCGCAGAATTAGTTCGCATTTGGATCGGTTCTAATGATGGCATACAGGCTTTCTTGCCGCTTCTAAGTGGTGAAACTATTGAATGGCTCAGTGACAGAAAATTTTGTGTCGGACAGTTGGCTGGAGCTGTTATTGCCGAGGTGTTTCTGTTGGAACTTTGCTTAAAATTCCGTGCTGGGATTGCGAGGGAGGAGTTGAGGAGTTGGGCTGTTGGTTCAATTTCTTGCTTTCGGAGCTTCTACTTTTTCGGTTAGTTCTCGTCATGTCAATCATGAATTGTGTGAAATGCTGTTTTTATTATACGAATCAAATTTTACCATTTCCGATATTCCTTTGACTTCTCCAATTACAGTAGTGTTTTCTCTGATTTCAACTTTGGTACGCTTACATCATGATTGTTTCCTAATCCAGAGACCCTTGTGCGGATACTGCTGGAGAGGATTTTGACTGTGACTTCCCTATTGGTTAGTATGTCTTTCTCGGAACGTTTAATTTGTTGGTGTGTATCCCCAATTATCCGTACAGTTTCTTGCTTCCTTGGGGTTTTAACAGTGTGTGTGTGTGTACGGTAGTCAAAATTATGTATCTTGAAGATGGTCCCGATTCTAAAGAGCTTCCCGTGGAAATATGTCTATGCAGAATTCTGAAGATGAAGTTTTGTTAAGAAATGTCCTTTATGATGCTGTTATATTGGTTGAGTATTCTTTTCTCAGTCCTGAGAGGGCATTCAGCATACCTGCTGAGCGCATGAAATGTCTTGCCATGGCAAGATTGATTATTACATATGAGGCCATAGAATTTTTCAGGTACTACAGAAGAGGTATATTGTTGAAATTCTAATGAATTCTTCAGCGCAAAGTCTCATGCAATATTGTGCTTTCTGCAGGGAAGGTGGGGATCAGAAGAGAGCTATTTCTTACATAGACGCCTTTTCCAATTCACTTCTACCATCCCAAATTATGAAATGGGGCAGCAGCCAGATTGTTTTGGAGGAAAAACTGAATAGATCAAGTGGATCCTCACCAAAAGCTCTAATCAGTAAGTAGCTCAAACAACTGCACTCTGTAGTTGATGACTGACTTGTTTATCAAATTTTTATTGTCAATGATCTGATTTTCCAGAGTGGCTTCTAAACCTCGAGGATCGGGGAATAAAAGTATTTGATGATAGCATTTCAAAATATCGTACCAAATTAGTCCTTGATATCTTTAAAGCTGACTTGGAGCAACCTGCATCTAAGTTGGAGGACAAAAAAATGGATGATGATATTCTCTTTACCATTGATAATAATGGAGCAGGCGAAGATACAGATGAGGATAAGATGAAACAATCCATGAGTGCTGCATTTGTGGCCGCGGCCCACACGATGAAGCTGGCCGAAAATGGAGGAAGAAAACGGAAAGAAGGGAAAAGTGCTGAAAATCAGAAGATAAAATTCGTCAAGTATGACCTTTGCCAAAACTCAGATTCAGTCAGAGCAAGGTCCACTATTGTCAGTAACGATGGTTCTGATAGTGAGAGTGAAGTTGAGAATCCACACTCGGATGAGGATAATACAGAAACAAAGGAGCTTTAAGGTTATCTGTGGGGAAAAGACCTTAACCATGCGATTTATAGCAACTTACTCTTTTGTTGCGCTCTGTTAGAATGTTATCCAACTTCATGATAAAAATCTGTGCAATCACCATTTATTTTTTGGCTTGGCAGATGAGATACTCTAATGCTTCAGGTTGCTGGAGATACAAACGAGTAGGTGATAAGCTTCCATAGCATCTATAGTCAGTTTTGCTAAAATATTTATGATATCACCTTCAAAACTCTGCATAGACATTTCTTAACATGAACATGTTCACTTACTGGAGTTAGTTATCATCTTCCTCCCCCACTTTTACTACCTTGCTTTCATGCATCTGTCAAAAATGTAATTGATTTTATGAGTGAAATTTGGTACAAAATCAGTAGTTTTCTGCAAGAACACGATATTAATTTTCTAGTCAAATTAAATACTACTAAATATGGTCATGAAAGAGACAACGACTAACTATTTGATTTAACAATCTTTTTCATAAGCAATTGTTATGAATCTCAATCATTACACCCATAAAAAAATGAATGAATTCTTCCATTTTGTTAACTAAAACGGCACGTTGGTGGTTGGTGAAAGAAGTGGGGGACAACACAAGGGAGAAAGGAACCATAACCTACTCCACAAAGTTGCCAAAATGAGATGAGCGTTATATATCGACATGATACACACATTTATATGATTAATCATTGAGTCAAATGAAAGGCAAATAACCCACAATTTGTAACTTCTAAGTCCCAAAATGAAGAAAATGGGCCCCATACAAAGAAGCATTTTAATATTTGGTTTGAAAAAAGGCTACCATAGCTAGTTTATATTATAATTGTTTTAGTTTAAACTTAAGTAGTTTATATTCCTTTATTTAAAAAACTAGTCGTTTATATTTTCCTATAAGAAGCAAAGTTAGCAGAAGGTTTGACCGGGGCCACGGGGGTAAAGACCGTCAGTGGTAGTTAACCGAAGAGAGAGATAGAGTCGTAAGTTAAGACAGACAATCGCTTCGTATATAAGCCAATGAAGCTAGAGGCTTACATTGAGAGAGAGACAGAGAGAGAGGCTGTGGGACTTTGGGATACAAAGAACTGCGGCCATGACAGATTCTAACTCTGTTTCCGTCGATATGGAGAAGATCCATCTGGGTGGAAAGGTTTGTCTGTTTTTTTGGCTTGTGTGGGTTAATTTCGAACAGCTCTTTCGTATAGTTCCAAATTCCAATGACTACATACAACAGTTGCGAATTCCTTTTTTCCCCAATGACTGCTTTTTACGGTTGCGAGGTTCTTTTCTTCTTCTTCTTCTTTTTTTTTTTTTTTTTGGAACTTTGGTTTTTAGTAATTTACTTTGCTGCAGTTGAATGAACAGATGGTGTTTGGTTTCTTGTTTGGTTGAGAATAAGTTGGAGAAGAAATGGAAACTCATATTTGTGTTAGTTTTTTTCTTCCCTTAGATTGATGAAATATTTGATTTAGAAAAAAATATTTGTTTTTTCTAACCGTTATTGGAAATTTGGAAGTGATCTTTTTTTCTTTTTTCTTTTTTTTTTTTATGGGAGGAAGTGATCTTTCCATTTACCTTTATTTGATAAGTTTTTTCGATCTCACTAATCCATTCTCCTGGCTAAGCTCTTGACACAGTTTTCTTGAAGTAAAATACATTTTACCACAAATGGTCCCATTTAATTTTGTTTACTTTTTGTGCATACTTAATGCTTGGGTACAAGCAGAATGTTTTGGATACAATCATTAAAATTCCTTTATTTTATTTGGTATTCCCTTTGAATTGGGTTATAGGGATTTCGTTTGTATATTTTTGTTACTTTTGAGAGGGATCAGATTCTTTTTCGTGTAATTGTATGATGCATTTTAGCTTAGGAGTAATCTCTTGCTTTTAATGAATTCCTTGCCCGGATCAAATCATCTTTCTATTCATTGAAGAAACCTATGCTATACCTTTCTTTATCTTATTCCTTTTTATCATAAGGACAAGTCCAGCTGTTTCCTTATTTTTCTATCTCTTTCCCTATTTTTTTCGATCATTTAATCGGTCTAAAGTCAATGCCTTCTTTAAGTCTTTTTAACTGTCATCCTTTTTTGTTTTCTTCTTTGGAAGGAAAAGAATACAATGATTGAGACCAGAAATTAATTAGTTGTTTCATCTTTTTGGAAAGTTAATTCAATATGATGTGGCAAGATAGTTTTGGGCTGCCTGAAAAGGGGTAGATGCACATGGGGGAGCTCTTCTAGGGAATTAAATTCTCTGGATGAATCGGGTGTCATTCCCTTACTTGAGGGGTACATATTCAAAACACTTTGATTCCTGTTACATACTGAAGGCTATCTCCTTTCACAAATGCCTACTACACAAGTTAAAGATGTAATGGTGATGAAACAGTTTTAAAAATGCACCTGTTTGTTTCTTTCTTGGAATGTTAAGACCTACATGGTTATCTCGCATGCATAGTGGTACTGGCCTGATTTCTCTGTTCATAGCACTTATATTGTAATCTGTCATCTGCAGGAACATCTTATTCATACTGGCTGTGGTCCTGTGTCTGTTACAGTTTATGGAGACCAAGACAAACCAGCACTACTTACTTATCCTGATTTAGCTTTAAATCGTAAGTGTGATGGAGTCTGATGCTATCTCCTTTCACAAATGCCTGCCACGCAATTGAAAAAATAACTCTGCAATTTGAGCCCTTTCTTCTTCCTGTTCTCTTTTTAAGATCTGGTTCTTGACCCTTCAATATGCAGTAATAATTTACCAATTATGGGTTATGTGTGATTTTTCCCTTCTTTTTTTTTTTTTAAATTTTATCACAAATATTATTTTAATTATTAATATTTTGTGCAGATGTCTCATGTTTCCAAGGATTGTTATTCTGTCCTGAAGCAGCTTCTTTGTTGCTCCACAACTTCTGCATCTATCATATCAGTCCACCTGGGCACGAGGTCTGTAACTGGTTGATTCGACTGCATCTTTATAATTTGGCTATTTTTCTATCTGAAAAATGTATCGCATGCATATGCAACTATATGTATTTTTCACTTAGTTTCTCTTCCAGTTAGGAGCAGCTGCAATTTTTCCCGATGATCCTGTGCCCTCTGTTGATGATTTAGCTGATCAGATAATTGAGATTCTTAACTTTTTCGGGTACTATTCTATATTTTATTGGATTTTTATGTTAATTTTTTATGCCCAAAAAACTCTTGGTTTCAGTTCTGAAGTAGCATGCTACATGAAGTCCTTACTGTGCTTCTTAACAAGACGGTGTGGAAGGGGATTTATTCATGGAGTGTCTCCTCTGGTCGTTTCTCAGATGAGAACCTGTCTTTTGACTTCGTATTCTGACTACATTATTATATCCTTCTTCAGGCTTGGGGCAGTGATGTGCATGGGGGTGACAGCGGGTGCCTACATCCTTACCCTATTTGCAGTATGTAACCCTTCTGGAGTAGTGTGATCAGTATGTTTTCAAAAAACTTCTATTATTGGATCAACTGAGCAAGGTTTCTGTCACAGTTGAAGTATAGGGAACGCGTTCTTGGTTTGATACTTGTGTCCCCTTTATGCAAAGCACCCTCCTGGACTGAATGGATATATAATAAGGTTCCTTCTTTACACCTTGCCTTTATTCTTACTGGTAAACATGCATCATTTTTTATACCATATCCAATGATGTGTATTTTCTGTAGGTGATGTCAAACTTCCTTTATTTCTATGGCGTGTGTGGCTTGGTGAAGGAGTGCTTGCTTCAACGCTACTTCAGTAAGGTATTCTAGTTCCTCAACTGTGGCAATGTTTGTTTTCCTTTGCTTATATTAGTCATGGTTTTACTGGGTTGGCTGAGTGATGAGGTTGCTATATATTTTAAACAGGAACTTCGGGGTAGCACAGGAGTTCCAGAGTCAGATATAGTTCAAGCATGTCGAAGAGTCAGTGTTTAAAGCTATTTTTTAAATTCACTTGTGCAAAAATTGTACCTTCTCTGGAATTTGATTCTCTTTCTTTTCTCCCTCCTTATACGGTGGATTTCCAAAAGGTGACGCTCTTTTGATTCCCATGACATTTGTTTCCGCAGTTGCTTGATGAGAGATAGGGCATAAATGTTTTTCGTTTTCTTCAAGCAATCAACAGGTAAAAACTGTGCAATGGCTGCTTTGTCAGTGTACATGTTTGCTTGCATCTATTTACTCTTCACAAAGATTTAACTGTATATGTTTATGCACTGCGATTTGGTTTTGCCAATTTGCAGGAGACCAGACATTACTGAAGGGCTGAAGAGACTAAGATGTCGTTCACTAATCTTTGTTGGGAATAGCTCTCCTTTCCATTCAGAGGCTCTTCACTTGAGCTCGAAACTGGACCGTAGATTTAGTGCCTTAGTCGAGGTATGTGGTGCAATATATGTTCGTATAATTTATAGGTGGACCAGTTATGGTCTTAGCAGGGGTTCAATGCCTGCAACAATTGTTGGACATTTTTCCCGATTGATTAATCTATGAAACTCTGTATGGAATCCTTCCCAAGAAACTGTTTTATTCTGCATTTGTTGTGGATATAATAAATCCAGGCTTCCAAGTCATTGTCTATGATATAATGCTCATATCACAGGTTACTTCTGGTTCAATTAGGAAATATATGAAATTGAATACATGCACATGGATTGCGCAAAGGGCCATTTGTATTTAAGGTTGTGTTGTTTGTGCAGGTCCACGCTTGTGGATCAATGGTGACGGAGGAGCAGCCCCATGCCATGTTGATACCCATGGAGTTCTTCTTCATGGGGTACGGATTGTATAAGCCATGCCACATCAGTGACAGCCCAAGGGGCCCCCTCAGGCTCAGTCCCTCTTGCATCTCCCCGGAACTCCTCTCTCCCGAAAGCATGGGGTTGAAGCTAAAACCGATAAAGACCCACCGTGTTTCACTTCATGTTTAAAGCCCAAGAGGTTGAATTGGAATTATATTGACTAGCATGGTTCATAAGATGTTCAATTTTTTTGTTCTTTACGGTTTTGTTTTCAAATTCAATTAAAAGGAGTATTAGGTTGGAGGTGTTGTAGATAGAGGGAAAGGATATCACAGAATATGTATAGGGAGGAGAGACCTGCATTCATTCATTTATTGTCAAAGGAATCCTTTGAGCTATATCTGTAAATTCTATAATGAACTGAGATTTATTCATGATGACGAGCAACTAATAACAGAGAGGAACTCCTCAATTGGTTGAGACGTGCTTCCAATATCTATGGACTCTGTGTACTTCAGTGTTTTAATTACCAATGAGCACTAATTAATATTCGCAGCATGGTAGTGCAGGGAAGAGTATCGAGATCCTCTCTATTTCACTTGACTCGGATACTAATAATTTAGCAGAAAATTTGAGATGCTTCACCAATTTTACTTGTCAATTTGTCTGCGTTTGGATGCTAAGATGATATTAGGTGATCTAAGTTGATTAGTAAATAATATTTTTTGATAAGTCACATTGAAACGTGTTTGAATGTAAATAAGTTAAGATATGCTCTTGAATGTATAAAATATGTTGAGATGAGTTTAAGTTTTTTTATTAGAAGTTGAAAAATAGTAACCCTTTGACCCCCGGCCCTACTTGGAAAGGGGAGGCTGTCAGTCCCCATATTTGGCCGCTCCTTCGCTCCCAACTAACCAACGAAAATTGAACCGATCTCAACCAACCATGCAACCGTGAGTCTTTGAGTGTGACAATGTTAGGGGGCTCTCTGGAGAAGTATGAAGAGGCGTAGGAGCTCTAAGGGAGGTCTAAGGTTTCATATTTTGCAAGACAGTGAGTGTATGAAGAAGGAATTGAAGTGAGAAGACAAAATGGAAACTGAACTCAAAGCACTGCGTTTGAAGTTAGCTCAGCACACCATTTTGAAGCCTTGTGGAAACGCACCATTTGGATGAGTAGAAGAAGGCCAGAAGCTACCAGTCGTTTTGAGGGGCCAATTTACATTAACTGCATGTCGTTTTTATGTTATTTCTTTCAGTAGCCGTGTTGCTTTCTGTTATTTCCTTTCCACGTGCTGCATTGTCAATAGAGCAGTTTGTTACGCCTGCATTTCCTTTATGTACGTCCAGAGGATAGTGAGAGGTCATCTAGAAAAACTATTACAGAATTGTTCTTCATTTGGAGGTTAAGGTTCCCTCGAAGTACCTTAATGGCAATCTGAATATCTCAGTTGCCTTTTATCAAACAGCTTGTCCACAATTTCCTTTTCTTTCCAGTTTACAATCTGTGCAATCCATTTCTATCCATTTACAATCCATACACTCAGCAGCACCCTTACAGACAATTAGAGAACGACGCTGACAACTTGCTCACTGTGCAAAATAGAAGGTTACGACAACGAAGAAGAATATGTAGATTAAAAACAAAAAACCAACAAGAAGACGAAGTCGGAGAATAGTATATTATGAGAAGAAAAATTCTTCTCATAAGTTATTATTTACTATTTTACATTCTATGAAAAATATCTTCATAATCTATGAAAAGCATCCATACACCTTATGAAAAGGCTATAGATATGAGATGTAAAGTGAATAGTAACTGATGCATAGCATTCCTCTTACGAGAATATAGGTGGATAGGTTGTGTCAACTTGTGAGTTATGTGTAAAAGAAGATGAATATTAACAGAGTCAATTCGGATTCATATCAAATTGATTTCGATCATGTTAAGCTTGACCTTAAACTTAATGTTTCATGTTTACTGAACCCCACGTACCGAAAAATATACTAATATCATAAAGGGTGATGCTACATCCCCCGCTGGGGCTCCCGCTGGGAGTCCCGCTGGGGTGTAGCACATATATTTTAATGTGTTTTTTAAAGTTTTTTTTTATATAATTTTTTTAATATTTTTAAATATTTAAAATATTATTAAAAAATAAAAAAATTATTAAAAAATACTTTCTTAATCACTAAGTAAAATAATTTTTTTTTTTTAATTTTACTTCATGATTAAGAAAGTATTTTTTAATAATATTGTGAATTTTTTTTTTATTTTTTTTAAATATCTAAAATTATTAAAAAAATTATATAAAAAAAAAACTCAAAAAAATACATAAAAATATATATATTACATGCAGCGGGACTGGGAGCGGGGGATCTATCGTTGCCCTATCATAAAATAAAGTAAGTCTCCTGTCAAATAGCTCTCATGTTTACTTTAGTCTCTTTATATTTTTAAAATTGGTGACACCGGTGCCTCTAACTTTGGGTATGGAAGAATTTTAAAACAAAAATCATCTTCTTCTACCCATGACTAAATCATTCGATTTCATTTAGGATATTAATATCTTGCCCAAAATAATTACAACACCATTAAAGAAGAAATTTTAACTGTTGTATTACACATTTCTAAATTTCAAGATTATATATTAAATCAAAAGTTTTACTATAAATTAATTGTAAATCTGTCAAAAAAGCTTTGATTTAAAATATGAAAAATCTAGCATCTAAACAAATATTTACGAGATAGCAAGATATAATAAGTATTTTCGATTTTGATATTAAATATACTAAAAAAATATTTAATTCTCTTCTTGATTTTCTCTCTCGAAATTTTTTACAGATAATCATCTTATTCTAGCTTAGTAAATTTACCAACTATTCGATAATAAATATTTAAGTGAAATAATTAAAGGTATAAATTATAATATATAATATATAATTTACATCATAAAAAGTTGGAGTCTATCTATTGCTTATAATTTATATAATTTCTGAAACATCTTCTTCACTCTATTGAGCCACCTCATCGTTTTGTTTTATTTTATTTTATTGACTTACGTCGACCCTTGCATATGGCCCCGTTTGAATTTATCTCAATTCATCTCATATTCATCATTATAATTTTTTTAAATTTTCATATAAAATATAATAAGATTTTTTTTTCAAATCTTAAAATAATTTTTTTAAATTTTCACACAAAATATAATAAACAATTCAAATTTTTTATCTAATCATTACAACTTTTTAAATTTTCAGATAAAATATAATAAATAATTCAACATTTTCAAATCTTAAAATAATAATAATATTATAAAAATATTTTATTTTACTATTCACAAACTATCTCAACTCATCTCAATTTATCTTTGAATCCAAACGATACCTAAGGTCCCGTTTGGTTTTATAGATAGTGTCAATCTATCTAACCTCATATCATTTTATCTCAACATCTAAATATTATTTAAATATAAATATTTTTAAATTTTAAATTTTTAAATTTTTTATTTGATCATTATCTAATTATTACAAATTTTTCAAACTTCTAAACAAAACACAAAAAATAATTCAAATTTTTTAAATTCTTAAATAAAAATGATATTTTAATAATATTTTAGTTTTATAATATTTTATACAACTTTTTTCCTCTTATTTTTCAAAATTCTATAAAATATTTAAATTTGACCATTTCATCACTATTAACAAATTATCTCATTATTGTTTACAAATTTTTCATCTCACCAAACAAATCTTAAACCTTGTTTGATTATATAAATGAGATGATATGAGATAAAAGTTAAAAATTAAATCTATTTTTATTATAATATAATTTTTTAATATAATTTTTGTTTTAAAATTTAAAAAAATTGATTTATTTATTATATTTTATATAAAAAATTAAAAAAATTATAATGAATATACGAGATTAACAAACCATGCCTTAATTTATAATATTTTCTTGTCATTCAAATTGTTTTGGATTTTTGATTTTTCACACTTTCCTCCGATCGATCAAAATCAAACGGCTCGTATGAGTGGCTGATATGAAGCCGAATCCGATTCAGCGAATACCCCTTTATCTCTAGCAGAGTAAACATAAACCCGCTATTTTTCTTTCCCTTCTTTTTCCCTGGTCGCCGGAGAATCTCAGCTCCGGTGGCCGAAATGGCTAGAACACCGGTGGTGCTGCTGTTTGACTTTGACCGCACGATCATTGATGATGATAGTGACCGTTGGGTGGTCACGGAGATGAGTCTCACCCCCCTCTTCAATAAGCTCCGTTCTACCTTGCCTTGGAACTCTCTCATGGTTTCTAATTTTGTTCAATCTCTTAGATGACGAACACCCATTTGGATTTTTGTTAAATTTTCTTCATTAATTTATTTATCTAGATCAGTTGCCTATTGTAGGATATTATGATGAAGGAGCTCCACTCACGAGGTCAAACTGCCGAAGACATTACAGAGTGCCTGAAACGGACTCCAATGGATCCGTGTATTGTCGCGGCTATTAAAGCAGCCCATGCTCTGGGGTAGATTTTCTTGGCCACCTTATTCTTATATAGCGTGAGTTGGTAGTTGTTACTGGGTGCTGATTGATGATTAAAGGTTGTTATTGCGACTGATGTTGTTTGTTTCAGATGCGACTTGAGGGTGATTAGCGATGCGAATCAGTTTTTCATTGAGACAATCTTGAAGCATCATGGTCTGTTGGGTTGCTTTTCTCGGATATACACGAACCCGTCATTCGTGGATGAAGACGGACGGCTTAGGATCTTTCCTTTTCATGATTTGAGTTCGTCTCCTCATGGATGCAAATTATGCCATGCAACTATGTGCAAGGTACTATAAACAATGTCTTTCTGGCCAGAAAGGAAATAAGTTTTTACTGAAGGAAGAATCATCATCAATATTATTGAGTAATTAGTTTTGCATTTGTTAAAGGTATAGTTGTATTGCGTTGTTTTGTAACATTCCAAGTTTCCTAGCCGTTTGAAGGTTGTTTGGCTGTGTTAAATGAACTATACCTTTAACAAGAGAAGATTTAGCGTCTGCTTTACTTATGGTGGAGAGACTTAGAAAAAAGGGGCTCTAATAGCTTGTATATTTCCATATAGGTGAGTCACTTGACAAATACTTTCAACATGGTGAGTGTTTGAATCATGCTCCCTTTCTCCTCCCTGGAACGCACCCCCTTTTTATATCTTCTGTTCCACAATATTAGATATTCTATTCACAATCATTGACAGAAAGAAAAAGAAAAAAGGCCGAGACTGTTCGTTTTTCTTTTTATCTGGTATTTATTTTTCTTTGGATGTGGATCAAATGGCATTTTCTTTTTCCCTAAACAAGGGATGAAGGGGGAGCGAGAGGTACTGGAGCAGGGGGCTATATTTACTAAGAATATTTTAGTATCAAAAGAGGAGAATAGGAGGCCACTGGAATTGTAGGCTGTTAGATATTGTTTACAGTGGCATTTGAAAGCACCAACTCGTGTTTTGGATGAATACCATCTATTTGGTTCTGGCTGACTACCATCTAAAAGTATTATCTCTGAGTTGCGGAGCGTATGGAATGATGTAGCTTTCTGTCATTCATATAATCTCTGACTGACATCTACTAACTTATTTAGTTTACTGTTCACAGCAAAGATTTATGGTTGTGATGTAACGTATGGACTCATTGTTGCTACTGAGACTCTTATTTCCTTTTCTTTTGGTATTGGTAGCAAAGGGTTTATTTTATCTTCCGGTTTTTAGGGTCAGGTGATTGACGAAATCCAAGCTTCTGTTTCTGAAAACAGCACCAAAAACTTCATCTACCTTGGAGATGGACATGGTGATTATTGCCCAACTCTGAAGCTTGGTGAAAGTGATTATGTGATGCCGAGGAAGAATTATACTCTGTGGAAACGCATTTGTTGCGAACCACTGCTAGTCAAGGCAAAAGTCCATGAGTGGAGCACTGGAGAGGAGCTGAAGAGGATCCTACTATACCTTATTGATACAATCACCATTCAGGATAACATCGGCAGACACCAGTCAGTCTAACTTATCCCATTGCAAGTGCCAATCCCGACCCAAGAGGCATCATCTCAGAATCTCTGCGTACTTCCATATATAATGGTTTTCTGAATATTGTCAATAGCAGAGAAAGACCATTTCAGACAAGCTGACTGCGTCCAAAAAAAGAATTAGCTTTGCTCGTATTTATGATGAGCTTGTTTAGCCTGCATAATTTCTATATGTTGATAATGCAATCACAGAAGAATACATGTTTAAAGAAATGTGACTACTGCTATGTTTGCATGGAAAAGGAAGAAGACACCGGGGTGTTGGGAACTAATGTCATGGCAGCTTGCATGAATATTGTGATGCGATGCAGTTTGCACGAAGGAATAAGACTTTAGGGGTTGGTTGTAACACCCCAGTCCTAGATTGGGAAAACAAATAACTCACTTAGATTGACCAAGTTATGAAGTTCGTCATGATTGTGCTGCATTGACTACTTATTAGGTGAAACTTGACTTTATAAATAATCATAGGGAAGCTTGAAATTAACCAGTCTTCTATGGTTACAGTGCAGATGTGTTACTGCTCCTTGGGTCCCTAGTATCAGAGCCACCTAGTAAGGCCAGCCATGTGATACTAGAGCACTGAATGACATGGTCCTGACGAGAACTTTAGAATTTAAGGGGGGAGTCTGTAACACTCCAGTCTCACATTGGGAAAATGAATGAAAGTAGTCACGAAAGCTAAATCCCAGTCCCACATTGGTTATTAGTGAAGCCGGGCTTTATAAATGATTATATAGAAAATAGTATACAAATTCGTTGTATTCTAAAAACACTCAGACGAAGATAAGAGAGCAAACTAAATTATGAGTATCTTAAATGGTCCTGTGCAATTTACACGAAAAAATAAAAAGAGTGAAAAGAGAAGTAACCTGCAGTTGGCTCATGTGATGATCCTGTTAAAGCGTTAACTACTATGTATTCAGGCATCTGTAGCAACAAAATGGAGCATGTGCTCAGGCACCTGCAGCGTCAGAAAATTCTCTCAATTTGAGATCTAGGAAATAAAACTCATACATATCACAGTAATTTTGACACATGAGATGTCATAAATTGATCTCATGCATGGAACTGGGAGAAATGAATCCAACATAAGGCTTTGAAAAATAAATTATGATCTGAAGATTTTGGGATAGCACTGGAAAAATAGATCTGGAGCGTGCATGAGACCTCGAATGCCATAAAAGATTCTGATCTGTACGTGATTTTAAAGAGATTAGAAGCTCACAATTAGACAAAAATCAAACAGAGACGTCAATGATTACTTTGTGGGGGCAGTAGATACATACACGCTACGCTACGTTACGTTTGGATAGTGAAATAATTTCAGATAATCTGTGAATAGTAATAAAAAAGTGATGAAAAATAATAAAAATATTGAAAAATAAATAAATAATAATAATAAAATATTAAATAATAGCAAAAACCAACTTTGCAGCTTCAAGGTAGAATTACCTTAAACAAGTTCACTCTCTGATCTACCCATGCCTTTTCATCAATCAAAGGTTGTGTGATATATGTAAGCCTTGGAGATTTTCATGAATTCATTCCTATATTCATTGATGAGATATGGTGTATTTATACACAAACAAAAGAGAATCAAATTTGTTACAAAAGGCAGGAGTATTCCCAACAATAAACACAAACTTACTTCTAGAATATGCTAAGCCTATTTACAGTAAATGAATAAATGATCTAAATGACAAAATGTTATATGCTAATATGCCCCCTCGATTCTAGTGGGATGTCAACTACATTGAGACTCGAACGAAAAGAAAAGAAAATTTATCTAAGACTGATGGCTTAGTAAACACATCAGCCAGTTGCTCCTTGGAGCTACAAAAAGAGACTTTTAGAGTTTGTGCAGCAACTCTATCACGGACAAAGTGATAGTCGATGTCCATGTGCTTGGTCTGTGAATGGTAAACTGGATTAGCTGTAAGGTACGTAGCTTCTAGGTTGTCACACCAAAGTGTAGGAGCTATAGACAAGGAGATCCCCAACTCTTTCAGCATGGATTGTAGCCATATAAGCTCGGCTGCAGTGGATGAGAGTGGCTTGTATTCAGCTTCCGTGCTGGATCTTGCTACAGTCTTTTGTTTCTTGGAGCTCCAAGAGATGAGATGAGTGCCCAGAAACACAACGAAGCCTCCTGTGGAGCGTCTGCATCAGGGCACCCTACCCAATCTGCATCCGTGTAGGCTTGAACAGAGACACAAGATTGGGATTTAAAAAATAAACCATAATTAAGAATGGCCTTAAGGTACCAAAGAATTCTCTTGACAACAGTCCAGTGAGGAACTTTAGGACAGCGCATAAACTGACAAACCTTGTTGATTGCAAAGGCTATATCAAGTCATGAGAGGGATAAGTACTGTAAACCCCCTACAATACTACGAAACAGTGTACTGTCCTCAAATTCTGGTGAGTCGTATTGAGACAGTTTAATTGATGATGGCATCGGTGAGGTCATAGATTTTGAGCAAAGCATATTGCTTCGTAGCAATAGATCCTTGATATATTTCCTTTGAGATAAAAATAGTCCAGAACTAGAATAATCAACTTCAAGCCCAAGAAAGTAGGATAAGCAGCCAAGATCTTTAATAGGAAAAGCTTGAGACAGAGCACTAATCAAAGAGTCAATAGCACTTGGTTTTGATGAGGTAACCACAATATCGTCAACATAGATGAGCATAAACATTTTCAAGTCACCATGATTTAGGACAAATAGAGATGGATCCGTGTGAGATGTTGAAAAACCATAACTAAGCAACCAATTACTGAGCTGTGCAAACCAGGCTCGTGGAGCTCGTTTGAGGCCGTAGATGGCCTTGTGTAGTTTGCATACAAAATTAGGATTTTTCGAGTTAATGAACCCTTTGGGGATTGTTGCATGTAAACTATGTCATGCAAATCACTGTGTAAAAAGGCATTTTGAATATCTAGTTGGCTTAGAGACCAGCCATTCGTAACAACAAGTGAAATTATCAAACGAATAGTTGTGGATTTCACAACAGAACTGAAGGTTTCATGAAAATCCAGGCCAGACTGTTGATGGTAGCCTTTGGCTACCAATCTGGCTTTTCTTGTTTCGAAGGATCTGTCTGAGTGACACTTTGTTTTAAACACCCTTCTACACCCTAGAATATTAAAGGAGGGATCAGAGGGTACCAAACTCCAAGTATTGTTACTGACAAGGGCATGATGCTCTTGGGTCATTGCAGCTTGCCATTCTGGGAACTTGCTCTCGACCAAGAAACTGGATGGATCATTCGATACACCTGCAAGAGTAAGAAAACAGTTTCGCTGCCGTGGATAAGGGATCGTTCCATCCCTATAGATGCGAGGGAGAGAGGAATTAGTTTGATTCCGAGTTATTACAGGGGAACGAGGGAGATAGAAAGCCATTGATATAGTGGAAGGGAGAGTAGAAGGGAGAGAAGAGGAAGACGAGGAGCTTTCTGGAGATGGGAGAATCACTGGATTTGGGGGCGGCAGAGATTGAGGGACAAAATTAGGGTTAGAGGAAGGAGATGGAGTATCGGGAGATATGGGTGAGATGGGGGCCGAACATGGGCTTGGGCCTAAGATGGATGGAGATAATAAAGGAAGGGTCGTGTGAGTGGAGGTATTGGGTATTGCAGATGGGCTTGAGGCATTGGGCTTTTGGTGAGAGTAAGGAAAGGTTGTCTCATGAAATGTAACGTCATGTGAAATGTAAATGCGGTGAAAGTTTGGATCAAAACATTTATAGCCTTTGTGGGAGGTACTGTAGCCCAAGAAAACACATAGTGTTGACCGAAACATTAATTTGTTTTTGCTATAGGGCCTCAAGTTGGGCCAACATGCACAACCAAAAACTTTCAAAAAAGTGTAATCAGGGCCTTTTTGGTGAACCAAAAAATAAGGAGATGTATTTTTAAGAACTTTTGAAGGGAGCATGTTAATTAAATAAATTGCAGTTTCAAAAGCTTTGACCCAAAAATGTTTAGGTAGAGAGGAATGGCCAAGAAGGGTAAGGCCGGTTTCGACAATATGTCGATACTTGCGTTCAACAAGCCCATTTTGTTGATGAGCATGTGGACATGAAAAGCGATATGTAATTTCAAGTTTTTTGCAAAATGATGTGAGTGGTGTAAATTCACCACCACCATCAGTTTGTAATACAAGCAATTTTGAATTAAAGAGACGTTCAATGTAGGGTAAAAATTGCGTGAAAACTTGAATAACATTAGATTTTAATTTTAATGAAAAAATTCATGTGAAACGGGTAAAGTGGTCCACAAAGGATATATAATATTTGAACCCATTTTTAGATATTATAGGAGATGGGCCCCAAAGGTCTGCACTAACAATTTCTAAGGACCTTTTATATTGGGCCGAGTTCAATTTATACGGAAATCTATGGGCCTTTGCAAGAGGGCACGTTGAACATTTGAAGGCATCGTCTTCTTTGCGGGATGAGAGCAAACACTTAGTGTGCAGGATTTTGGACACGAGATCAAGGGAAGCATGCCCGAGTCTTCGGTGCCACTGCAAGATGGAGGTTTTCTCTCCTAGATGAGCTGAAGTAGAGGTTGATTTTATTGAAGGAAAAGCGTAAAGGCCATTATGCGTTGGTCCGATGAGGAGGGATCTCCTCATCCGAGTGTCCTTCACACAAAAATAGTTTGCATGAAATTCAAAAAAACAGAGATTATCTTTGTAGAATTGAAGCACAGAAACAAGGTTCTTAGATATATGAGGAACATGAAGCAATTTATGTAACAGAAATGAAAGAGTTAGAGAGAAGAGTAGAGTCACCGATGTGTTCAATCGGGAGACACGATCCATCACCCACGCAAATGCCTTCAGTAGCACCAGATTGAGGTTAGAGAGTTCATTAGTGATATGGTGGGTCGCAGCAGAATTAGGGTACCAAGTGGTATCCGAGTTGTAGTTTTGGTGGTTGGAGGGAGGGATTTGGGTGGGAGAACTGGAGGTATAGTTGGTTGAGAAGTAAGGGGGAGGTTGCATTTGGTATGAGTGATTGAACCTTTTTTGACATTGGAGGGCAACATGCCCTGGTTTTTGACAAACTTGGCAAGTGGGGCGAGTACCATCAGGTGTTTGATGGGTGTTCCCAGAGAAGTTTGGTGTGTAATGACCACCACGGCTTGAGTGGTTTCCACGACCTCTACCCTGTCTACCTTTAGAGAAGGATCTACCTCTCTGGTATCAACCTCCAAATGAACTATGGGAGCTAAAATTAGCCGAGGGCTCTATAGTTTGTTTGGAGGTGTGAGCAAGTCTGCTCTCATGGATGAGAAGCATTTGGTATAGTTCATGAGAGGAGATGGTAGGGCTAGAACGGGTGGTCATAGACGTGACAAAAGATTCATAGAGCTGACCTAATCCAATGAGAAGGTATGTGACAAACTCTTTATTTGGTAGAGGATTACCTGTGGAGGCAAGGCTATAAGCTATGGACTTGACCTTACCGAAATACTCAGTGATTGTTTGCTTACCACGAGATAGGTTGGTCAACTGAAAATGAAGATGAAAATCTTTTGCTTGTGACTGAGAGGCAAACATAGAGGAAATGAAGTTCCAAAGAGAGTAAGATGTAGTGGTTGATAAAACATGACCTATGACCTAATCGAAAAGAGATGAGAATAGAACACTGAGGACCAGTTGATCTGTTCTCATCCAAGTTTTATAATCTTTTACTGATTTTAGGTATTTCATTGTTAGCAGCAATTAAGAAATTTTGCTGGACAAGGTAAGGTGCCATCAACATAGCAGTAGAGATCTTGGCCTCTAAGGTAAGCTGATATTTGCACATTCCATAATAGATAGTTCTCAGTAGTAAGTTTAAGGGTGACTACGTGTGAGAAAGAAGAGATGAGGGAAGCAGAAGGAGAAGGGAGTGAGGCCATGGATCACGAGACTGCTAGTCAAGCAGCTTTAATACCATGTAAGCTTGGGAGATTTTCATGAATTCATTCCTGTATTCATTGATGAGATATGGTGTATTTATACACAAACAAAAGAGAATCAATGTAGACTCTCGGGTTCAAGCTCTAGGAATCCCTCTGGTTTCTAGATGTGATTGTTGCAATCAAGGACATTTTGAGGATTTAAACCATGTTTTACGTGTAGGTAGTATAACAGATGAAGTTTGGAAGATGGCTGCTACAAATCTGGGATTGAATTATGTGGATGGGATGTCTTGGTGGGCGACAGTATTACAATGGTTCAGTTTAGCCAAAAAATCCAGTCATAGAGGAATTTTGCTTGGTATTATTCCGTCTATCATCACTTGGCATCTTTGGATGCGTAGATGCAGGGCTCGGATGGAAAATAAACATGAATTAGCCTTGGAGGTTTGGATGGCAGCAAAAATTTGGATTAGGAAGATTTCTTCTCTCATGGTGAAACATTGGCCCCTTTCGTATAGAGATGAGAGCATTCTTCAGGCACTTCAAATTCCTTGTGTTGACTGTGTTAGGCCTAGACCAAGACTGGTTTATTAGAATAAACCGGATATCGGTTGGGTAAAATTGAATGGAGATGGAAGTTGTCGTGGCAATCCTGGAAGGTGTGGTGAAGGTGGCATCATTCGAGACCATCATGGTAATTTTAAAGGGGCTTTCTCTTCTTTTTTTGGGCAGGGTAGGAATAATGAGGCTGAATTGATGGCATTAATTAATGGGATCTCTTTGTGTAAAGGGTTGGGTTTTAATCATATTGTTATTGAGAGTGATTCTAGATTGGTGGTTTCTTGGCTAGTTTCTCGCAAGTGCACGGCTTGGTACTTATGGGATTTTTGGGAGGAACTCTTAGACTCTTTGAGGTATGTGTATTTTACAATTGAACATCAATTTCGGGAAGGGAATAAGGCGGCGGATTTTCTCGCTCGTAGAGGAGAGGAAGGCCTGAATATTATGTTTGTCGATTTTGTATCTTTGCCTTATAATTTGAAAGGTATGCTTAGGTTGGATAAGGTCAGTCTTCCTCAGGTTCGGTTGTAATTTTGGATTGGTTTGGTTTGATTTTTTATTCTTTATTTGGTTTCTAGGGATGGTGTTAATATCTCATCTGCAAATCATTTGTGTTCTTTTTTGTTGTCACGATTTTCCTTTACCATAAGTGAGGACGATTAATAAATTGAGACGGGGTCACTATTGGACATGTGGCCATCGACTCTTTAAAAAAAAAAAAGAATCAAATCTATTACAAAAGGTAGGGGTATTCCCAACAATAAACACAAACTTACTTCTAGAGTATACTGAGCCTATTTACAGTAAATGAATAAATGATCTAAGTGACAAAATGTTATATGCTAATAATATAGATGTTTGCGCAACTAAACCTATAACAGTACTGTTCCTCCCTAAAGTGCAAGCAGTGTGTTAATGTTTTATTTATTTATTTATTTTTGGCTTCGATCTCTATTTCTTTTTTCTTAGTCAATAATAATAATGGATGCTTTGAATTCGATTGGTGTGAACTAGTCCTACTCTGCCAATTCAGAATATTTTTTATTGAGAAAGAAGAAGGTGAAAGATCAGAGCATCTTAATTCGTAACTTTTGTTAGAGATAAACAGGCCGCAGACAACCCATGTCAATTACAGTAGTGTAATTAATTGTGATATTTCATGCAGCATATCATCTTCTGCTTCGTGCATCACAAGGCTGAAAGTTTTTTACTTTTGGGTACTGTCAAAATCCACTTAAAAAATAGAGGGTTTTTTTTTTCTTAGGTAGAGGCTTTTTTTTAAGAACATTCAAAAAGTCAAAAAACTTGTGCCTAATAATAACAATCTTTTTCTGGAAAAAAAAATAATAACATAGCAACCATGCACATAGTAGCAGCGCGCTGCCACCACGGAAAGGCTAGAACTTTGGTCACCACGAGGTGGTCTAGATCTTGTGGTCGGGCTGAATGGCCACCCTCAGCCACATGGGTGGCTACTGCCTCTTTAATTTATTTTTTAAGTAGTTTCACTATTTATGAAGTTTTCACTACGAAAGTTTTCAACATTTACTTTGGAAGTACTCGATCGATTTAATTTGTTTCTTTTTGGCCTTTACTTTGCCATGTCTCATTAACTTACCCTTTTTGAAAATAGAACAAGGTAAAATTAGAAATGGAAGGGGACTCATCTGTTGAGGAATAATTCTACATTATATGTGGACAAAGTTTTAAACATATTTATAAAGAATAAATATTAATCCTCTCTTGTAAAATTAGTTTTATGAGATAGTTAGACCTATGAATTTCTTTATGGTATCAGAACCTGCCACATGAGAACGAATGAGAGCCCCGTGACAATTACTAGAAAAAAATACTGATTTGCACGTGAAAGAAGATGTTGAAGAATAATCTCATATTGCTTGCAGACAAGATCTTGGATATATTTATAAGAAATAGACAATCATATTTTGTAGAATCCGATTTTATGAGATGATGAATTTCTTCATCATCATAATTATATATACGATATATAAATATATACAATGATAAAAAATGATTTGTACACGTTGAGGTAGTTTGGAAGCTAGCATTCACATTTTTAATTTGTTGCCGTTGTCTGCTCAGAGGTACTCAGCCTAGCTCTTTCTCTGAATCCGACCTTTTCTGATCAGTATGTTGCCTTGACCGTTGGCAGTGAAAATACAGTCAGAAGTAGATGGAATCCAGTAAAATGGGTTAGACTTTAGAGACATATTTACACAGAAGTACTGTGTCTGCATGAACGACATGAAGTAAACTCCAAGTTGCATGCATACTCCATAACCCTATTTTTTATTATCTTTGTAAAGACGTACGTACCAAAAAAAAGAGAGAGGAAGTATTGGTCAAGTAAATGCTTCTATTGCGTGTCACATTTTAGGTCCCCCACCTTTAAGAGGTTGAGGAGAATTTTTGTTTAAATAAATAAGTAAAATGAAAGCTCCTTTGAGGAAGGTCCCACCTAAGCTCAGAATAGGCAACCTTGTTTGATTTTATAATTTCGTTATATTCATCTTATTTTATTTTATTATTATAATTTTTTAAAATTTTTATATAAAATAAAATAAATATTTTAAATATTTTAAATTTTAAAATAAAAATAATATTAAAAAAATATATTTTAATAATATTTTATTTAATTTTTAACTTTAATATCAACTTATTTTATTTGTAGAAACAAATGAGATGATCTTATGGTCTTTAAATATAGGACTTATTATTCAATTTCAATAAAGCATGAAGTTTTTTCTTAACACTCCACCCTTTGTTTTTTAAAATATATAAAGTCACAATCTTTGGTTGCAAATAGAGCTTTATGACTTTTTATTTAAAGCAGTTAATGGGTTAATAACGAGAGAGAGATCCAATCATTGATCTGATTTCTCATTAATACCAATTTGTTGCTACAAACTATCTGTTTCGTTATCTCGTTCTGTTTGTTTTGGCTTTCCTTCTTGGCAGTTATTTCTTGAAGTTTTGCACAAGCTGGATACGAATCTCTAGGCCACAGCCAACACCTCATGTTAATTCTTTTTTCTAAGCTCATGCACTCCTCTTGAGATGGGTAGGTTTCAGTTTTACACAAAACCTTCGTGCTTGAAGAAATTGCTGTTCTGGGTTTTCTTAACCTGAACCCCCCAAAACTGTTACGGTTTGACGTTTCCTTTCAACTGAATGAGCAATCTCTTTGGTAGAAGCACGTACCTTGAACTATGCGCCTTCTTCTTTACCTTTCATTATTCAACCTTTCATGTATGTATTCCGAAAGCTTCTTGGTCTCTGCGACAATTCTCTCTGATTTACGAGTCATTGCAGTGATTATGCAACTTCTGCTGTTTAAAGTTCGTATTTTTTTTCGCTGACTTTGTGGCAACTGATCGAGAAAATCTCTGTGTATTTGGAAACCTGAGGAAAAAGAACAATTTTTTTGGTTGTGGGTTTGAGCCAGAGGGTGGGTGTGGTGAAGACAGGTGAGAGTTAGGATTTGGTTGGTTGGTCAAATATGAAAGAGAAGGGTGGTAAGGAAAAGGTCTCTTCAGATGTGAGTGGGAAGGTGGTGGTGGTTGCTGTCAAAGCATCAAAGGAAATCCCAAAGACTGCTTTGGTGTGGACTTTGACTCATGTTGTTCAACCTGGTGATTGCATTAAGTTGCTGGTGGTCATTCCTGCTCACTCCTCAAGTAACTTTCATTGTCTTTCAACCTTTAATTGAGTTAACTCAAATGTATTTATAAATTTCCTTTTTGTTTTATTTTGTGACCTTAATTCTGCTCTTTTTTTTTTTTAATTGTTGGTAGCCGGTAGGTGGATATTCCTGCTTTGTACTTCATTCATGGACACGCTTTTTTGGGATTTTTCCTAAATTCAAAATTAAATCTTGTAGAATTGAATGTTCCTTTAATGCATAAATACTTTTTAGAGTGGTGCTACATATATTTACAATTTTACTTATATTTTTACTTAAAATACTCATTTTGTTAGTTTTCTTTTGGAATTTCAAATTTCACAATTTTTAACATATCAATAACTGACATGTAGAGAAGTAAGTTCTTTGTAAGTTTTTCTTAATTACATCTAGCATTTTCCATACCTTAATCCGCTATTGTTTTTTGTGTAATTATGAGGTCCTTTCTGCATTTGTTCTTTTGGTGATAAAAAAACTAGTTATATTATAAGATTTTTTACACACTGGTTTCAGTGTAATTGTCGCACACTAATTTGTGGACATGGAAATTGTACATGATTTGTTATTAACATGATAAGATATACAAACTGATTTATCGAACAAGATAAGAAGTTATCATTTGTTGATGTGATTTGCTTTATCCTCATCTGGTTGTTGTTGAACTTTATCTTCATCTGGTTGTGTGGCAGACTTTCACACTTGAAAGTGGCAAGACATTTTTTTCTTTTCCACTTCATTTGCATTAAATTCAAGAGCATGTAGAATTGATGCCGTGGCCCGTGATGCTTACTGAAAAGTCCAAGGGCTGAAACAATGATAGTGCTTTAAGGTTTTGTTTGGTTACACAGTTTAGATAAAATGAGATAAGATGTTTTGTTAAAATTTAAATAAAATGTTGTTATAATATAAGTTTTTAATATTATTTTAATTTTAGAATTTGAAAAAGCTGAATTGTTTATAATATTTTGTATGAAAATTTGAAAAAGTTATAATGATTATATGAGATGAGATGAGATGCACTCTCACAGCCATGGGGACTGATTGAATTGTTGAGTTGTCCAGCCCTTCTATAAAGTACAATGAACGTCTATGTAGTACAGCTAGCTCATTTTTTTCTTGAGATGTCCTTGAGTTTAGGCCAGCAGAATCAAATGATCCATTGTCAAGTGAGTTGTTCATATTGAGGTAGTGATATTGAACAGAGCAATATTAGGATTGTACACAAACATAGCGGTTCGTTCGATAAATGAATCAACCTTGAACCAAAATTTAGTTTGTTCATTAAACGAGCTAAACTCTTTCGTCTCGTATAAAGTCGTATAAATTTATATTTTTAATTTTGTATAGTTTAACTTTTAACATTAGAATGAGAACATCTTAAGGATGTAAATGATACAAAAGGGATTATATATGTTTCTAATGTGGCAAATGTTATTTAAATTATTGTGAATAGTCTTTGTATGGATCTATATGTATAAACTATGTAAAGATATATAACCTCAAAATTGATTTGTTGAAATTTATTACTAAATTCATAAGATGTAAAGCAAAGAATCTGTTTTATGATAAATAAAAGTCATATATGGTTTATTATTTATCGATGTTTCTTTTATGAGTTCGTAGATAGCTTACTTAGCTCAAATGAGAAAATCTTGATGTAATTAAGTAATTGAATATTAAATGAACTTATTAAAGTTGATAAGATTTAGGAAGGAAATTTATTTCTTCTTAGAATATAAAAAATTAATTAAGCAACTTGTGAAGCTCGTTGAAAAATAAATGTGATCTTGAACATAATAGGTAGCTAGCTAAGGGATAAGTTTGTACTCAATTTGCGTATGATCTATACCACAACAATCTATTGTGATTACTATTTGTTTTTTCTCTGCCTTGATATATTGACTTTGGGATGTAATCATGTAAATATTGATGATTGACACTGAAATCATACATTTTCAGGTAAAAGGATGCGGGGCTTTCAAAGATTTACCAGTGATTGCACTGGTGGTCACAGTTGGTCTCTTGCAGGAACCAGTTCAGATCAGAAGGATGATATTGCAGATGCTTGCTCTCAAATGGTGCTTGAGCTGCATGATGTTTACGACACGGAGAAGGTTGCTGGTCCACTGCATTGATTTTCTTGTCAACTTGTTATTCTGATGTACTTCATGTCTAGTTTCTAGTGTTTCACACCTGATTTTTCTTCACAGATAAAGATAAGGATAAAGATTGTTTGTGGCTCGACAGGTGGAATAGTGGTTGCTGAAGCCAAGAGAGCTGGATCAAACTGGGTTATATTGGATAAGTATAAAACATATAAACCTGATGTTTTTCATGAAAGTTTTTATTGTTTCTCGTTTTGAGCCTTGACTTGATTATGTATACACATATGCTAATTTTATAGTCTAAAAAACGTATGTACATAGGCTGTTGACTTCACATTAGATGTTGATTCAATCTATGGATGACTCAATATTTTATGTGGTTTTGAGGATTTTACCCATCATATGGCTTCTTTCTACTTCGGTTTGGTCATTTTTACATTTTGGACAGACAGTTGAAAAATGAAAAGAAATATTGCATGGAAGAGTTGCAATGTAATCTTGTGGTTATGAAGCGATCTCAACCAAAGATTCTTCATATAAATTTGGTAAATTCTCCAAAAGTGAGTTTAACATCATCATCTGGGTTAAGAACATATCCAGAACATCTGAAGAGCAAGTTTGAACAGTTGAATATGATTAGAGGGCCAACTGTGACTCCAGCAAGTAGTCCAGACCATGAGTCGCCATTGACTACAACTGATGTTAGAACGTCATCAATATCTAGCTCGGATCCAGGGAATTCACCATTTGTCCTTTCTGGAATTGTTGGGAGACTTGAGAAAGAGCTCCACTTTACTGCAAGAGAAAATGAAAACTTGGATGAATGTGACTCTGACAGAGATAGTGACAGACTGAGCTCTTGTTCTATGAGTTCATATTTCCAGCCGTGGATGGCAAACATTCTCAGCTCTGGTGGTGAATATTCAAACCATATGGTGGAAGGTTCAGAAAGACACAACGAGAAGGTTCTGACTTCCTCATACAGAACCTTGTTGGAGAAATTGTCTGAATTAGATGAAGATCCTTGTATTGGAGTACCAAATTATAGGCTTGATTTGGACTTAAGCAGAAGTGTAAGAGAAGCAATTTCATTATCCAGAAATCCACCCCTCAGCCCTCCTCCATTGTGTTCCATTTGTCAGCACAAGGCACCTTTATTTGGGAACCCTCCAAGATGGTTCACATTTGCTAAGCTGGAATTTGCTACAAGTGGATTTTCACAGGACAATTTCTTGGCAGAAGGTGGATTTGGCTCTGTACATCGAGGTGTTTTACTAGATAGTCGTGTTGTTGCTATCAAGCAATATAAATTGGCTAGTTCCCAAGGTGATCTAGAATTTTGCTCAGAAGTTGAAGTCTTAAGCTGTGCACAACATCGTAATGTTGTGATGCTTATTGGTTTCTGTGTGGAGGATGGAAAAAGGTTGCTAGTATACAAATACATTTGCAATGGGTCTTTGGCTTCTCATCTATATGGTAATTTACCCTAACCCTATTTTTTCAGTAGCTTAACGTTCAATAGTGGTAATATTATTATGGATGTGACTAGCAAGCATCTCTGTCTTAAGGGAGATTTTCCTCTATCTTATGATTTCAAAATTTATTTCTCGGTTTTACTTTAATTGAACTAAAAGCTTCTGCATTCCAGCTGACATAGAAGACCAAATCATAACTGGTCTAACACTCGGTTTGTCAAAACTTTAGTTCTCTTTGTTTTGTTTTTTTTGTTCTTTAAAACTATTTATGCCATCACTTCTCTGACAACATTCAGTAGAATATTGCAGGAAGAAAACTAAATCCACTAGAATGGTCTGCACGACAAAAAATTGCAATTGGTGCAGCTCGTGGATTGAGATACCTTCATGAAGAATGTAGAGTTGGTTGTATTGTCCACCGCGATATGCGGCCAAACAACATTCTGCTCACCCATGATTTTGAACCATTGGTATGTCATGCTCTTAAAATGCTATATACCGTAACAAGGGTTTTGTTGAACCAATGATTTTGAAACATTGGCCTCACCACTCATGACAAAGAGAACCAATTTTTCGGTATCTCCTTAGGCATCTTGTGAAACAAGGATGTTGCTGAGGAGGTACGGCATTTTAATGTGGAGGATGGTGTGGAAGAAATTGTGGGCTTGTCATTGGTGCCTTGTGAGGAGGAATGTTTATGGCCTAGTGTACAGTTGGGAGCTGAGTCTGGGGAAGAAGTTGTCCCCTTGATATCTCTTCCTCTGTTAGCTGGTTCATCATCAGATTGAGTTCTGCAAAAGGTTAATGAAATATAACAATGTGTGCGGATTATATGTGGAGGATTTGACGACCAATTCACAGCACTACTCACTGCTATTGAGGCGGGTCACTTACTTTAAATGAAATCAAGATTTAGGAAGAGCATGGAGTTAAAGCGTTTTACGTGAGCAATCAACTACGACGCTAAAGGTGGTAGTTCAAGTTGAGGGAGGACTAGAGGGTGGGCAGGATTGTAGGTAGGGGTGTGGTATTAGTTTCAGATGTAGTATGTAGAATGTAGCTTCTAAGGGAGTTTCAGGTGGTGTCTTAGTTTTGTGGAAACAAGGGGTTGGGGTAGTTACAGTGATTTGTTTTGCTGTGGGGAGGAATGTTTTGTCCCAATCGGACTTGGTGTATATTGGATGGACTTACTAGTCATTAGGGGTACTCTATTATGGGCTAGGTGCTCTCTCTCTATGTATACACTTAGTGTACTTGCTTACGCCTATTGATATTAATAAAATTTTACTTATAAAAAAAATACTATATAGCGTCCTTCATTACCATGCCTTCTATAAATGTGTACTATTTCTTCTGTATCAAATTATAAGTTGACCAAAAAATGTGCTTTTTAAGTGCTTCTGCATATCAATAGAACATGCAAAACTGACTGCTATTTCTGCACTTTAGGTGGGAGATTTTGGACTGGCTAGGTGGCAGCCAGATGGAGACATAGGGGCGGACACAAGAGTAATTGGAACATTTGGGTAAAGCCTGTCTACAATTATTTTCTTCTTGGTTATGCTATTTGTAAAAAAATGACCAAAAAAACAAAACATGGCATTCTGCAGGTACTTGGCTCCAGAATATGCTCGAAGTGGCCAAATCACCGAAAAAGCTGATGTGTATTCCTTTGGGGTAGTACTACTGGAGCTTGTTACAGGGAGGAAAGCTATGGACATAAATTGGCCCAAAGGCCAGCAGTTTCTCACTGAATGGGTATCAACTTAAATATTTGAGATGATATTATCATAGTTAAGATGCAAAATTTTCTTCCTAGGTTATTATATCCCTACGGGTTATTATATCCCTGCCATTGCTTACGTTTCAAATCTGGAGCAGGCAAGACCATTGCTAGAAAAACAAGCTGTTCATGAGCTTGTTGACCCTTGCTTAAAAAGTTGCTACTCAGAGCACGTGGTTCATCGCATGTTGCAATGTGCCTCCTTGTGCATTCGGCGGGACCCTTATTCAAGGCCTCGCATGTCTCAGGTTGGAGACCCAGAATTCCATTGGGGAGAAGTCTTTTATACATATATAAAAGCATTACTTCTGCTCATCAAATATTTTGATGATGATAAGAAGATATTATTTGTTGTATGATACACTTTCTGGTTCACATATTTCTCTTTACATTATCCTCTTTAGGTGCTTCGGATGTTAGAGGGGTGACGTTCTCATGTAATCAACCGGTCACATTCAACCTCTTGACCACAGAATGGAAAAAATCTGACCAGAGAAGCAGCAGATGTTGAAAGGAGGCATTACAATGATTAAGTAGAGGATGTTCTGCAGATTGAAGCGCAGCACAACCGAAGAGAGTGAAGGAAGCATGAGGTATTGTGGAAATACCATCTGTATACATTCCATGTGATAACAATACCTCAACTGCTTTTGTCTTACATGTTAGCTGAACAGAGATAACAGTAGAGAATGTTGGCTATATAGTTGTGAGAACATGAGCAAATGCATATTAGGTTTTTGGCGGATTTTCTCTTAAAAATAGGCTAAGATTGCTTTAATGAAAAAAAATCAAGTATTGGATCTTGTCCGTTCACTTTTTAACAAGATGTATCTAATGAATTTTTAACTGAGCATAAGTCAAACCCTATCACCTACCTAAATCAAATAGTTAATTGGTTTGGTGTAATAAAAGGAGAAAGGTCCAACTTTCCATGAGAAAACCAACTTCATTTTGGGTTCACTGCAATTATCATTTTAGACTATTGGATTATTTACAATGTCCTTCTTAGACCATACATAACATTTTTTTTTTTTTTTATGGAAAATAGATTGCATTCATTTATAAAAGTGAAGTTACAGTTATGACTGATATATACAGGAAAAAACCTATATTACAAGCCAATTACTCAAGGTTAGGACTCTATCAATACACAAATTTCTTTGTGACTGGTATGGTTTTAACTTCTAGAACTTTCTACAGACAAACCGTTTGAGAGATCACATTCTACCCAAAATAGAGATTCCAAACCCCACCCTTTAGAGGAAGAGAGGACTTATACTCTATGGACAAAATGTCTAAGAGACTATTTCTTTTTTTATTATTGACCTAAAACAAAGGAAATAACAGAAAAACTAAATAATAGACCATACATAATCTTTAACAATGATTATGTTAATTGAAGATTAATTAGTAATATTTCTTATAAAAACATATTAATTAGCAATTGTTACCCTATCTCCTCAATTAATATGAAAACTAAAAAAAAAAAATAATAATAATAATAGGTGGAGCGGTGGGATTAGTAATCTGTTAATTCGATACAATTTAAAATGGAGTAGACATTATAAATTAAGGTGCTAACCATAAAACTTTTGTAGTAATAAATAATCTCATCCACTCTCGTTACTCTAATGCAATCGGAACCTACGACTTATACCTGTCCTGTTTTCCCTTTAAGGTTTTATTATTTTTAATTGTATGCTGAAGGAAAAATAATAAGTCTATTTCTTTTTCAACATATACTCTATATTACAAAAATCCAATATACACACGAGCATTGACAGAGGTGTATGCAAATGCAAATGTAAAATTACATGTTTTGAAGATTGTCTTTATCAGTCAAGAAAACTTTCATATTGGATTATGTATTTTTGAGTCAAAATAATAAAAAATATTATTTATTATTATTAGTAATTTTCTTTCTAAAATTAATTTATTATTATATATTTTATAATTAAAACCCACTACATAAGATCTACAAATATATACCGATTGTGCTATCTTAAAATTGAACATCAACAAATACATGGATGGTGAGTGTGACGAAAGAAAAATAAGTGATAAAATAATGTATGAACGTTGAATAGTTTTTTTCCAAACATGTAGAATTATTGTAGCCTGTTATGAAAAAAAATGTGTTTGCATAAACAAATGTAGCGGATTTAATAGACTTATTAGGTAAAAGTTGGTTTGCATTGGTGTCTTCATACACCAATGTGAGTGCTTGGTAATCAAGATTGAGGGGGCTTTTAGGTTAAGATAATGTTGCAAAGCTAAAATTCTATTAATATATATATATATATTTTTTTATCATCCTCTCATGGTTTTTAGTTTAAGTGATTGACGGATAAATAATAAATAATAAATATTTCTTCAATTATTAATGATATAGAATCGGCAAATAAATATCTTTTACCATTGATTTATAAGAGATTGCTATTTTTTGTGTGATGTTAGAAGATGATGAAGATCAGGTTACAAATAATTTCATAAATATAAATTTTTTATGAGAGATGCTACTCATCGTTCTATACCATACATTTTATATATTTTAATTTTAATTTTATTAATTTTATAATTATTAATTTTATTTTATTCATGTTAAATTAATTGAATTATTCTACTTATCACCCATATACCACATACTTGTTATAGAAAAAATGAAAAAAAAAATTAAAATAGATGTAATATGTGGTGTGTGAGAATTATAAGTAAAATTATTATTTTTTAAATTCATACACATCAAATTAAAATTAAAATTAAAACAAATATTTTAAAAAATACTAATATATTTAAAAATTATAGAAAAATTGTAAACAAATTGTAAATCTGTCATTTATCGAAATTTTCAAGTCAAGTTTAAGCTATAGTGAAGACCCTAATCCCAATGATTGCAAGCAATTGATAATGACTAATCGAACAGTTAGATAATTTAGATTGATTGGCCGTACTTGTGGCACAGCCGCACGATACCGAAGAACCTTAAGGTTCAGATCGGCCGAGTTACTGCAGAACTCGGCCGCCTCCCCTTCCCTTCGTTCTCCTCAACTATTCGACTTTCTCTGTAACTATTGATGCACTTTTGGTTTGATGATAAAAAGCTTTTTCAGAATCGAAGCTTGGGGTTCAAATTTGATGGAATGCAACTTTATTGCCCTGAGAATGCGTAGCCCACCACCTGGTTCTAGATTTAATTTTCCAAATAAGCTTCGTACCGGTTCGAAGTCACTGCTGGTTTCTTTCCGATTAAATTTTTCGTATTGTGTTGCTTTACATGTTGTAGAATCAAATCCCACCAGTGACTCGGATTACTCCGATACCCTAAACTCACCGAGTCGGTTTCGTGAACGGTTTCAGAGAAAACCCAGAAAAGCAACTATCCGTAATTTGCCTAATGCGGTGTTGTTGGGGGAGAATATTGAAAAGGATGTAAGAAGTAAAGCAGTGGATTTGGATAGAATGGAGAGCTTAAGAAGTTATTCGAGGGTGCTGCGTACTTGTGCTTCGGAAGGGTCTTTGAATGAGGGAAGGGCTATACATGGGCAGGTCATCAAGAAAGGTATAGACCCGGATGCTCATTTGTGGGTTTCATTAATTAATGCCTATGCTAAATGTGGGAGTCCCACGTGTGCGCGCCGGGTGCTTGAGGAGATGCCTGAACGGGATGTTGTGTCTTGGACTGCATTGATACAAGGGCATGTGGCTGAAGGATATGGCGGTGATGGTATCGATTTATTTTGCGAGATGCAAAGGGAAGGTGTGAGGCCCAATGAGTTTACATTGGCTACTGGGTTGAAAGCTTGTGCTCTCTGCATGGATTTGAATTTTGGTAGACAGGTGCATGCAGAAGCAACCAAACTCGGGTTAGTCTCGGATTTATTTGTTGGGTCTGCTCTTGTTGACCTTTATGCGAAGTGTGGTGAGATGGAACTTGCGGATAGAGTTTTCTTTTACATGCCTGAGCAGAATGATGTCTCGTGGAATGCCTTGCTTAATGGCTATGCTCAGGTGGGTAGTGGGAAAGAAGTATTCAAACTGTTTTCTAGAATGAGAGAATCAGAAATGAATTTCAGCAAGTTCACCTTGTCTACTGTCCTCAAGGGTTGTGCTACCTCAGGGAACTTGAGAGAAGGCCAGGTGGTGCATTCTGTGGCAATCAAAATCGGGTGCAAACTAGATGAAATTTTGGGATGTAGTCTTGTGGATATGTATTCTAAGTGTGGGCTGGCATGTGACGCACTAAAAGTATTTAAAATGATCAAAGATCCTGATGTAGTAGCCTGGAGTGCAATGATCACTTGCCTTGATCAGCAAGGTCATAGCCTAGAAGCAGTTAAGCTATTTTTGTTGATGAGATGTGCAGGTGTACCACCAAATCAATTTAGCTTTGCAAGTCTTATTAGTGCTGCCACTGATTTGGAATACCTGAAGTATGGTGAGAGCATCCATGCTTGTATATTCAAGTATGGGTTCGAAAATGAAATCTCAGTTAGCAATACCTTAATTACAATGTACATGAAAACTGGATGTCCACAAAGTGGGGCACGGGTGTTTGAGGAAATGATAGATCATGATTTGGTTTCATGGAATGCCCTTTTATCGGGTTGCCATGGCTTCAAAACCTGTGATCTGGGACCAAGAATCTTCTGTCAGATGCTTGCAGAAGGTTTCATGCCAAACATGTACACATATATAAGTGTTTTAAGGGCCTGCTCTAGCCTCTGGAATCTAGGCTTTGGGAGGCAAGTACATGCGCATATCATTAAAAACAGTCTTGATGGTATTGATTTTATTGGGACAGCTCTTGTTGACATGTATTGCAAAAGCAAGTGCTTGGATGATGCAGATGTAGTTTTCAATAGGTTGATTAATCGAGACCTCTTTACTTGGACTGCCATCATCACTGGTCATGCGCGAACTGATCAAGCAGAGAAGGCTGTTAAGTGGATCAATTTGATGCAACAAGAAGGTGTAAGGCCCAATGAGTATACTCTTGCCAGCTGTTTAGGTGGTTGCTCCCATATAGCTGCACTGGAAACTGGGCAGCAGCTTCATTCTATGGCAATTAAGGCTGGGCAAGTTGGAGATGTGTTTGTTTCCAGTGCAATTGTTGATATGTATGCAAAATGTGGGTGCTTAGAAGATGCTGAGGCGATATTTCAGGGTTTGGTTTTTCGGGATGTTGTAGCATGGAATACAATGATATGTGGATACTCACATCATGGATATGGACATAAAGCTCTTGAAACCTTTTGGACAATGTTGGATGAAGGCACCATGCCAGATTCGGTTACCTTCTTAGGGGTTCTTTCTGCATGTAGCCGCATGGGTTTAGTTGAAGAAGGGAAAAAACAGTTCAACTCATTGAGCGAAGTTTTTGGTATTACTCCTACAGTTGAGCATTATGCTTGTATGGTGGATATTCTTGGTCGGGCTGGAAAATTTGATGAGGTCGAACAGTTTATCGAGAAGATGGAGCTATCACCACATGCCTTGATTTGGGAAACTGTTCTTGGGGCTTCTAAAATGCATGGAAATGTGGAATTTGGTGAAAAATCTGCAAAGAGACTTTTTGACCTTACACCTGAGGTTGATTCTAATTACATATTGCTATCTAACATTTTTGCATCCAAAGGTAGGTGGGATGATGTTAAAAACGTAAGGACATTAATGTCCACTCGGGGTGTTAAGAAGGAACCAGGATGTAGCTGGGTAGAGATCAGTGGTCAAGTCCATATTTTCGTATCTCAAGATAGTTCACATCCAAAAATCAGGGATATTCATTTAAAACTAGAGGATCTCAGCCAAAAACTAACCTCAGCAGGTTATGCTCCAAAAATGGAACACGTACTTCATAATGTCACCGACAAGGAGAAAAAGGAGCATCTTAATCATCATAGTGAAAGGTTGGCTCTTGGTTTTGCCCTTATAAGCACCAAACCTGCAAAGAAAATTAGAATTTTCAAAAACCTACGCATCTGCGAGGATTGCCATGATGTTATGAAGTTCATCTCAGACATCACAAATCGGGAAATAATTGTTCGTGATATTAATCGGTTCCACCACTTTAAGGATGGCACATGCTCCTGTCAGGATTACTGGTAAAAGGGGAAGCTTCAGAGATATTCATTCATCCTTCCTGCAATTGTTCACCCCAATGCTGTAACCGGACAGGTACCTTTACTGTTTTCCTTCTTGATTTTTTGTTATTTATTTATTTACTAATTTCATCCTGATTTAAAAGGTTGATTACTTGATGTGTGTGTCTTTTAAGCAAAATACTACTAAGAAAATGGCCTTTATTTGTGTTTTTCCTTTTGTTCTTTTGTATGTTTCATTTTCTCTTTTTAAAAAAATCTTGCATGTTTAAAGGGTACCCTTTTTGGCTAATTATCGCCAAAGATTTATGCTGCTGTATAATGATAGTCAAAACTGAACTTTGACTGAATTAGTGCTTATTTAGTTGCTTAGTTTGTGTAAGTCGATTTAAGGGGGAAATTTCATGCTCAGAAGCTATAAAATTCTAGCATTCAGATTGTTTAGCTGTTTACTTGCTTAATGGTTACATTGTGGTGACGCATACTTTTTTTCTTTTTTCTTTTTCATTTGCTGTAAATTAGACTATGTGCTTAATTTGTCAGGCAGCGGTACTGTGGTTGGTGACGATCTTCCTGGACGTACAGCCGTGGGATGCAACAAGATTATGGGGCATTGTGCTGTGGTTGGCATTAAGTGCCAAGACTTGATGTACAAGGTGAGTTTCCAGTGGCATTGATGTTAACTTATCTGTTTTGGTTTGTGATGTTAACTAGATGTGTGCGGCCAGGGAAATTTGTATTGTCAATTTAATTCATTGCTCTCCTTAAATGTGGCTTATTCTGTGAATCATACTCTCATTTTCTTGGGAATAGAAAACTGTCTGATAGGTTACATCATACTTTACTTTTGAAGAAACTTATAAAAAATTGATTTA
Organism: Cyclocarya paliurus; assembly: GCA_029856935.1. Classification (NCBI taxonomy): domain Eukaryota; kingdom Viridiplantae; phylum Streptophyta; class Magnoliopsida; order Fagales; family Juglandaceae; genus Cyclocarya; species Cyclocarya paliurus. The sequence goes on along the minus strand of CM056950.1, from coordinate 28,671,549 downwards.
TTATTATTATTTTTTAACTAGAGGACCCTCCTTCTCTTTTGGTAGGCTATTTATATTACTATTGTAGTTTTGTCACAAATTTGGATATCCCATATAATAAGGATAAGGGTAGGTGGTGAATGAGATCCCACATTACTTGAGAATGAGAAGTTCTTGCTCTTTATAAGGTTCCAATTGTATCATTGATTAGTTCTTTTGAAGTATAGATCATATGGTTTGGGCCTTCCATTGAGCCGTTACAAATGGTATTAGAGCTTATCTCAACCAGAAATGTGGGACTTGGGCCGTGCCACCTACAACGGACAGGCCCGATGAGGACATTTGGAATTTAAGAGGGGAAGATTGTGATATCGCATATGATAAGGATAGAGTAGGTGGTGAATGAGATCCCACATTGCTTGGAAATGAGAAATTCTTACTCTTTATAAGGTTCTAATGAGGTTCCAATTATATCATTGACTAATCCTTTTAAAGTATAGGCCATGTGGTTTGGGCCTTCCATTGGAACGTTGCACAAATATAGCTTCCTCATGCACTATGATTGGTTTTCAAGAAAAGACGGAACAAAATGAATGAAAATTTCCGAAAGATATATTTGCATATTAATATTACGACATAAATATATGTGTGGCTGTCTTGTGGATTACTACTCATTTATGTCTATCATTTAACCAGGGGATGAATGTTTCCTATATGTCGGGGAAAAAAATGAAATTAGAGAGCATGCCTCAATCCATCGATCTTGGAATTCAAGTGATAGGATGGTATGGGGATTGGCCGAGTTTGATATTCATTTAAAGTGTGTGAATTAAGTTAGAAACTAGCGTATTAAATTTAGATTACTTTGTATTAGAGTTGAAAACCGATCCTATCGGTGCGGTTTTGGTCACCGATAGTTTTTTAAGAGGGTGGTACCGACCGAAACCGGCCGAAGAGAGAGAACCGGCTGGAATCCGACGGTAGGTACCGATCGGTTCGACGCTCGGTCCATTGGTTGCTAATCCATTCCCAAATTCACATCACAATTAACAAATTCAAAACAAATCAACTCAAAATTCACAACAAATTAAAAAATTCACAATAAAATCACAAATTCACAACAAAACCTCAAGAGGAGAGGTGAACAGTGAACAAGAGAGAGCTCGGAGAGACGTTTTAGAGAGGAGAGATGAGAGAGCTCGGAGAGATGAGGGATAGGCCAAGGATGACAGATCTCGGAGAGATGATAAACAGCCGGACAAATCGAGTGCCGAGTAGTGTGAGGAGGGGAGGGGAGGGGAGGGGAGGGAGGGGTGGGGTGGGCTGCGGGAGTGCGGGGTGAGAAAGGAGAGAGAAGTAAGAAAGAGGATCAAGATGAAGAAGAGGGAGGGGAGGGGAGGGGTTATTAAACCCTAGCTCTAAATGACGCCGTTTGGTGTATTAAACAAAAAACGTTGTTTCATTTTATTTTTTATTTTTGTAAACGGTAGGTGTAAAACGATGCCATTTCACTCACTTCATCGTTTTACATAAGATATATATATATAATATATATTATCGGCTAGTTCAGCGGTTTGGGCTTAGTTTAGACTGGGACCGAACCGGGCGACATCAGTTTCACTAAAATTTATACTGCCTTCCAACCGGTTCTCTGCCGGTTGGTCCCGTAGTTTTCTGTACTGCCCTACTTCATATTCCTACTAGCATGATATAATTAGGGTATTGGCGATAACAATCTTGCCATGGGATCTTGTTGCTCATGATTGCAAGATTGGTAACAACAATATTTTTGCAAATAATACTCTTCTTGCAGGCCAAGTTGTGGTGGAAGTAAGTCCTTGTTTACCTTGCATGGTTTAACATCTTGTCTTGCTGTTATTTCTTATATATTTCATCTGATTATAATCTAATTCAAGTCCTACATTTTGCAGGACCGTGCTCACGCTTGGGTGCCATGGTCGTTCATCAGTTCATCCAAGTTGGTTCTTTCTCTTTTATTGGTGGAGTTCTGTGGTAATGACATCTCTTCATTGTTGGTCTTGAGTTTTCATAATGCCCTTTCTGTTTATGTAACAAGGAACCCAGCACGAGTGTTGGAGTCCAACATGGAGACTGGTATCACTTCCAGAAAGTGTCTAGCACCTACATATTGATGTATTGAACACTTGAAAAAATCTGAAGTGAGAGTCTTCTTTTTACATACCCCTCCTCAACATTTTCTATTAAAAAAAAAAAAAAACAATGCCCTCCTCAACATTTTACCATATCAATTACTTTTCATCTGAGTGTTATCCAGGAAAATCTAATTTCTTTATCTTAAGATGGTGGCTTGTGAAAGGGCTGAGCTTTTGGGTTGAATCTGGAGGGTCTTTGGCGTTGTGGATTCACAGTTGTGGAGGTTTGTATAAATTAGCATTTCATGCTCATTACTATATTTTGTTTTAATGCAAGCTTGAAAGAGCTGATTTATTCCTTTGGGCAACAATTTAGATGAATAGCCTGAGAATGGCTTATCGAAAGATGTTCATACCTGTTGATGCAAATTCAAATGGTTTTGAAGACTTCTTGTTGAAGTGGTATTATCTCCCACTCTCAGTCTCCCTCTCTCTTACTCAAAGCTTACATGTAATATGGGCTAAAATAATGCAGGAGCGGCATGAGAATTGGCTTGTATGCCTGCTGTATGTTCCATGATGCTGTCTATTCATGTGGATTAATTTCAAATCTTCACTTATCAAAAAACATAGTCTAAGTGGCACCTAATTGGTGGGAGTGACACTGTTGTAGACTATACTGGAATGTGAAAACTCTCATGTGGATCTTTAGGTTGATTTTTTATGAAGGTTAAATCTGTAGCCATTCAGTTGATCGTTTAGAAGAATTCTTATATTGGTGAATGCTGTAATGCGGAGGGAAGTTACTGCTGCAAGGATATTAACTGAAGAACACGATGTATCTTTATGAACTACGCCTTGAAGCACCGGCAGATTGCAGAAATGGATCTATTTCTTGTAGTTCCAGAGATTTTGACTGTTCTGCATATTGTAATGGGGTGTTGTTTTTAGTTCTTTAAATGTTACATGCATGTGCTATCTTTATCCATTCTTTGATTCATGACTATTTGACAAGCCATGCTTGATTTTTGCTTTACAGAAAGCAAAACCTTGCAAGATCGTATACTTCATCATTTAACAATCACTACTCTTTAGTGCTGTATCAGCCCTCAATATTTGTCTTTACATACCTTGATTTGATTGTTCATTACCAAAACCCAAGTTCAAGGTTCTTAAAAGCCATTTCAACATGGTCATAACTGGTGCCAATTGTTTAATCTTTCAGTGGCTTTGACTCGAAATTGCTTCTTCGGAAACTTTAGTAGAATATCCATCTTAATATCTCTTACAAGGTACATGTACTGAGCATAGACAGTGGGAATAATTAGCATATTTTATTTCAATTCCCCGCACTGTAAATAAATTCCGGAAAATGACAAAATTAAGGACTGGTTTGATTATACAAAATTAAATTATCTTATCTCATATAATTATTATAACTTTCTCAAATTTTCACACAAAATATAAAAAACAATTCAATTTTTTAAAATTTTAAAACAAAAATAATATTAAAAAATAATATTTTATTCAACTTTCAATAAAACATCTCATCTCAAATGAATTGTATAACCAAACAAGGCCTAAAGCTCTTGCATGATTATGCGGAGGTGTAGCCTACTATTTATGTTTGCTAGGAGAAGGAAATGAAGAATAAATTAAGAAAACTTATAATTTTACTTAAATAGTCATAGGTGCTGATTTGTTAGCTATTAAAAAGGGTCAAAATTTTAAAATTTAAATTAAAAAAGAAAATACTGATAAAATGAAATTGTCACTCAGTACATATAATATAAGTAATGTTAGATAAGAGTGTCCAAGTCTCACGCACTCTTTGAAAAAAAAAAAATTTATTATTAAAAAATAAATTTTTTTAATGTGGATTTCAGATTTATTTACTTTTTTTAAGGGAATATGTGAGACTTGCATACTCTAAGATTACAAATATCATTTCTCTTGTCAAATCCTCTCCAGCCCTCTACGTACAATTAGAAAGTCAGTTCTTTGTGGAATAAAGTATTGTTGGTCATGATGTACTATATATATTAACAAATTGAATGTGCAAAGACGCAAAGCAAAGAGAAAATATTCACATCAGCCCCTATTTAAGATCACCTAACCCACACCTAGTAAAATGACTAAAATAACTTCATAACAAAACCCAATTCCTCTCATTTCACATTTTCACTTTTACTTCTCCTCTGGGTCCTCCCGAGAGTTGCTCGAATCGCCCACGGCCTCCCCCCCTCTCTTAAGGCTTCCTGCCCGTCGCCCATTCCTAGGCGTCGGCTGTCGAGGTGGCGGCGACTGTCGAGATGGTGGCAGCCGGTGCGAGATGTGGAGATTTGGCCGTGAGGGAGACGGAGAGGGCATGTGAGGGAGAGAGAAATGGGTGTGCGTGCGGAGGAGCAACGGGCCTCGGGTTAGGGGAGGAGGATGGGCTTGGTGGTGGTAGTTGATGACTGCGGTGGGAGGCCGAATCGACGGCGGCGAGGGTGAATGTGAGCCATGATGTGGGTGCGTAGGGTGGGGCGACGGGTGTGCGTACGGGCCTCGGGCTGGGGGAGGAGGATGAGCTCGGTGGCAGTGGTTGGTGGCTGCGGTGGGAGGCCGAACTGGTTGCGGCGATGCCGGATCTGGGTTGTAACGGGGGACACCGGAAGGAGGAGAGAAACGAGAGGGAGAAGAGAGAAACGAATGAGGAGAGGAAAAAAAAGTATAAGAATGATGGTGACACATAAGGTGTGATACGCATCAGCCGTGAACAATGGCTGATGCGTATTAGTTCTCTATGTGCTACAGATCAGCCCCTGTTCACAGCTGATCCGTAGCACACCTGATGTGTTTATTTTTTTTCAATCAATCTCATCCCTCTCGTCTCTCTCTCAACACCTCTCTCTCTCATCTCCCTCTCTCATCTCCCTTCTCTCTCATCAGCTCTCTCTCTCATCTCCGCTCTCTCCTCACCAGCTCTCTCTCTCATCAACTCTATGTCTCTTGCTTGATCTCTCTCTGTTCTCGATAGCTCTCTCTCATAATTCAGATGAGTGGTTAGTAACGTGCCACGTTAGGTGTAGATTGGTTGATGCAAACAGTAAGCTAATGCAAATTATTTTTCTTTCTCATAATTCTTCTAGATTTATATACACCCTGCTGAGGTTAAATTACAAAATACCCCTTCCTAGGCTTGGTGATCTAGCAGCAACCTCCTTTTTTCTTCCTCTTCATAATATATATGAGGGCAAACATACTAATATGGTATTTCATTTTTGAAATTATATATATTAATCCGATCTAAAACATATATAATTTAAGCAAAGTCTTTATTCTTATTGAGCCATTTAATATTCTTTTAAATGATTATGAATTTGTAACGCACCTATTCGGATTCACACACAAATAAGCTCACTTCGAAAGGAGCACCTCGGGAAAACGAGATAGAGATAGACATGAGGAAATTTAGGGTTTGATTACTTTTTCGATGCATTACATTTTCTTCCTTGCGTTACATATACTCAGAAAGCTAAAAGAGGCCATGGGCCTACTACTGGACTCAATTAAAAAAAGAAACTGGACTAAAGAAAATGGACTAAAGACAGAAAGTAAATAAAACAAGTAAAAGGATAATAGCCTAGGAACAATTCCCCGGCCCACACTTGACTCCAACTAACTAACCTCTGACTAACTGACCTTGGGTCTAGCCCATACAATTGACCCAGCCCACGACTAACTCACTAACTCCACCTTCAGTTCAATCACTCGAACTCTTCACTTCACCGAACACTTCACTGCAGACTTCACACACGTGCACCTAGGGCTTGATCTCATCTTCTTCCCCACAGCCTCCCTTCGTCGTCTGCGCCTCTTTCCCTAGGGTTCTAGCCAGCCGTGTTACAGAATTTGGTCATTAAAAGTTTTAAAATTATTTGAAATATCAGATAAATAACTATTAAAAAATATGGAATTTTCAAGGTCTCGAAGATTTCTTTTCTTTCTCTCTTTTTATAATCTTTCGCCTTGTTTTCTTTATATCTAATTCAAAAGGGTTAGTAATCGAAGAATGCCACGTTCAGATCAAACTCTATGATCACGTACGAACGTCATCCATATATGTAATAAAAAAGTAATAACTTTTCAATACATGCATGGTTACAGTACGACTAGCTAATATATAATTATGAAATTCGAGGAAATGACACTCAGAAGCCAGAGATGAAGCTCCATATTATATATAATAATTAAAGTGTATTTTAATGAGTAACTAATACTAATAATCTTAATTTTCATCATCCTATAATGTGATATTAAATTATTAGAGACTATTTATTATATTTTATATGTAAACTTATGATCTAATACCACATCATAAGATGATGAGAAAATGGATGATGAATAGAGTTTTTCTATTTTAATTTCGGATATTAAAAAGAAACGAGCTCATTCTGTCGCATGGCATTGTTTTCGCAATGAATAATTTGATTTGATTTGATTTGAAAGATAAATTTTAAAATTTGAATCTTGCAAATCAAATCATGTGGATGTGTGGTGTAAATTAAATATTTAAATAGCACTACTATTTAACAATTCGTCGAGGGATCGAGATGATTATAAAATCATCAAATCTCAGTTAAAGGCCATATAGTTTCCCCACTAACAAAACCATATTTGTTTCCTGTGAATAAGATTAGATAATGACATATCTTTTGATTAAAGAAAGACACAAATTAAAGTGCTTGTACATTGGACATTCCGCAAGAGTACTTACTGTAATCTAATGCAGGATTATGATCTGTGATGATGTAATCTTTCTTTTTAGCATTAGTGGGACAGTTGATGCTAATTAAGTAACCATAATACAAGATCATGACATATAAACCTAATTAAAAGAAACAAAAGAGACAAAGACAACGTTCCTACATAATCAATATTGATCAGTGGCGCATCATCCATCATGTCTGTGATCCTCAATAAACTTGGATGTGACCTCTGCAGCAACATTGCCCGTTCTTTACCTCTTTCTATATCCAAACTTCGAATTCATTTGCATCCTAATTTTAAGTATAATTAACCAAAATACTAATTGCAATATGTGTGGTTGCTAATATTTTATAACATAGACGTAGGTTGTACCTCGATCGAAATATTTTATAAATGAAAGAGTCATTCTATCTAGTTGTCTACACTGCTCACCATTACTACTGTTTTAATTTTTTTTTATTCGTGTTAAATTAATTGAGTTTTTCTACTCGTTATTTCTACACCGCATACTTGTTAAAAGAAAAAAAAAAGATAAAAATAAGTGTGGTGTAAGGATGATGAGTAAAATTATCTTATATGAAAATGTGTAAACTGCATGTATAAGCAGTATTAGTGGGATACGTGCATAAGTAGTATTAGTGGGAAACGTACTTTGAACTGACTTTCATTAGTGAATTACACTCTAAACGTGTGCTTGGCTAGTACAAAGTGGTCGTCCTTAATGAAATTGTGAAAGGTGATATATGCAACACATCTTTAGATGCAGTGCTTTTTACTTCATCGCATTAAAATGAGACACTTCTGGCCCTCTTAAAGTCGATATTTTGGGTTCGTGTGGAAGCAACTTTGAAAACAGAAGAATTTGTAACTACTAATCTTGTCTTAGTTTTTGTATAAACTAAGTACACTAAGGTTTCGTGCGCGTTTATATATATAAATATATATATATATATATATATATTTAAATATATATATATTTATATAAATTTATACAAGACGCGCTTTTGAATAAACTTATCACTACAATAAAAAGACATTTTTCTCGCAAGAAATTTTGTCCAAAATAGTCAGCATTATAGTCAGAAATGACTTTTTTCCGTCATTTCATATCGTAGAAGACTCGCAGGAAATAATTGGCAATGAATACTACTAATAGCAGCGAATGTAATTACTGTCTAAAATACTATTATTTCTAGCTAATGATAGTCGTTGGAATTATAGAGTTTTTGTGAGAAATTTGTCACACAAGAGTATAGTTTGCTCACAGGTAAAGTTTATTGTGACGAATGATGTCACCAGAAATGCCTATTTCATGCAATAAATATGGCCGGAAATGCTTTTTGCCCTACAAAAAGCTCATTGGTAACAAGTTTTTTCTGTGTGCTTACCTTACTAGAAAAAATATTTCTTGCTAAACATTTGATGGAAAATAGTTATTTTCCGCGCAAGAATTACATACTTGCGACATACATAATTCTTTGAAAATGCTACTTACTAACTAATAATTTTACCATAAATAATTATTTTTGACAAGAACATATTGCAAGAAATTCTTTTTTTTTTTTTGGCATATCAAAGTTTTTCCTGTGTTCATACCTTACTGGAAAGTATTTCTTCCTAAATATTTAGTGGGAAATAGTTATTTTACATGTGTTAATATCACAGGAATTAATTACTTGCGACATACATAATCCTTCAGAAATGATAATTACCGGCTAATAATAGCACCATAAATAACTATTTGTGACAAGAACATATGCTAAGAAATTTCTCTTTTTCTTGCTATATCAAAAGATTTTTCCGTGTGCTTACCTTACCAGAGAAACTATTTCTAGCAACAAGAAGGATGCCGAGATTAGTATTAACATCATTTGCTGCGGGTTCATATATTGTAAGAAAAAAATATTTCTTGCTTGCCTACTTTTTCATCAGTAATAGTTCATTTAGTACTTTTTTTACACAAATAGTTTTGCCACATTAAATTTCTCACATTGGATTCTTGGGGATAAAATTCTGTTTTGAACATTTACCAATGTTAACCACTAATTATGCCACAATTAATGCCCACATTTGGACCACTAATTATCCTGGTCAATTTGCTCAATTGTATATGAATTTGCCACAAATTTTCATGGTTAATTCCTAATTACTTCTCAATAATTTAATAAAGATTTATTCCTAATTATTTTCAATTCATAATTAACCACTATAATACAATGCATGACACCCAACTTTGGAATTGATCCTTATACAATCACTAGCATAGTGTCATATATCAACATACATATATTGACATTATATACTGTCATTATAGTCACCAACATGCATATACTTATATAAAACATAGTTTGAGGTAGACAGACAACATATTAGAAGCATGTAGTAATCCAAACAACTTGTGCAAGTTCATACAAGGTTTAGTAGTTCATTCTCTATCTTTGATGGAGTATTCTTCTCAAAGCTGCATGCATGGAGGCTTGGATATGTAAGTTTGTTCTACTCAGACACTCTATCTTCACCCTTGGTCTCCTTAGTCCCTATAACTGATAGCTGAAAAATTAGATAAAGAATGCCTAATATTAGTGTATGATCAAATGCAAGTCAAACAACCACTCCATTCCAAACTTCTTGTTTTTCAAAGTAGTATCACCATTAAAACCATGTCCTAATACCCACAGATAACCTAATCACAAAACTTCAAGTAGTTGAGAATAATTAAACTTGAAAACTAACCCCATGGCACGTGTAAAATCAACTAATAAGTGTATTGGCATTGTGTTTAAGCCTCATTATAATGATCAACATGATAGAGAAAGATAAAAAGAGAGGAGTGCATATCTATGACAAAGCAAGCCTAATATTTTCCCTTCGGTAAACAAGTAATGCAAAATTATAGATTTCCCACCTCTGAAACAAATGATGATTATTACAAAAAAACTATGACTATGACTTTTCACAAGGTGCATATTAGACTATGAGTACCATGACAATTAATTAAGCACCAGGTGCATGAGAAATGAAATATGATCTTTTTCTACCTTTTTTTTGGGTCATCATATATATAATATACATCCCACGAGAGAAAATGTACTTATATTCTACATGATTATTAAAATTAATGAATATTATATATAGTCTAAGAGAAAGAGAATGTTTGAACTATGGAAAGTTTCAACGCAAGATTAGTACAATTTTCAGCTTTAGCTATGGAACTTATGAACATATGCAAGTGGGAAAAGATAAGGGCATTTGAAAATTTGAGGATGGCCATGCATGGCCAGGTCTAGACCTCAAAATAGCAAGTAAAAGAGTAATTTTTAACGACAAGGGAAAGTCATTAAGTAATTCTAAGAGCATAAGAAAAACATTATATACTTGTACCAGGAAATCTTAGAAATCTTCATCTACTTTGGACCAAAAGAAAGAGTTTGATGGAGTTTTAAGCACCCAGGCTTGTGAGAAAGCAGCCATTAAAGAAGAGGTGAGTTCCCTATCGAATTAATTAAAGAAAATAGCTCATTCATGTCATGATCATTACTACTAGTCTACTGCCATTAATCGGTATTATAGGTATAACTGGGGCATATAGTATTTCAATATATGACATTATATATATATATATATATATATATATAAATAAAGACTAATCCTTTCTCATGTACTTCATTGTATTTGCTACATCTTTGTTCAATAAAAGATGGATAGATATTTCCAAAGATCCTTTCTCATGTACTTCATTGTATTTGCTATAACTTTGTTCAATAAAAGATGGATAAATAATTCACAAGTTTCAGTAACTTCACACAGTTCTTGATTGGGTTTCCCTATAAATCAAACAAATCAAAATCTTTTAGTACTACTAGCTTTAGATACTAGTTTGTCACATTTTATCAATTTAGTATTGAGTGACCATCATTCAATTTTGTATAACAATTCTTCTCCTATCTAGGAAAAAGATGACGAACCTCTTTTGGTTTTTAAGTCAACACCATCAAAGAATATTATTTTTCTAACATATTATCATCCTTGTATATGCAACTATCCACCAATGTTTAACAACAGGAGAAAGACATTAAGTAATTCTAAGAACATAAAGAAAAACATTATACCTGTATCACTTCGCTACTCTTTCTCCCATTTGCATAGAGTTTATTGTCACTTGGCAGAAATTTTCACTTCCAACCAAGTCCCCACAATAGAGTAACCAAAATGCTCAACAAAATGATGCATGCTTCTACTTGTACTCCATCATATCAAAAAGCATCAAAAGTTCAAAAAATACCCAACCTGCATAATGAAGGATGCCTACGTATCTCCTAGAGTCTCCCGTTGAGACTCCCTCTGGGACTCCAATTCTATCATGCGGTTGTTGAGCTTGTCACATTCATCAAAATAAGTTCTCATTTTTTCCACATCACTCATAAATGCCTCGAGCTTCCTCTTAAAGCAATCCACATCATTCTTGTTCTTCTCATTCTTCTCTCTAAGAAGTTGAAACTCCCTATTGGATAGCAATGATGGAGATGGTTCAGGTATAACTAAGTGCCCTAAACCTTTAATATAGCCAAATCGAGTTCCAAACCTCCTTGAACACAACATTTGTTGAATCATCCATGTTATCTTTTGGCTCTATCTCATTTAACCTCTCAACCATCATATTTTGCATTAGAATATAAATGTTTCAGTATTAGGCATTAAACCACAATGATCTATATAATGTCACAAAAATAACTGCATAGTTGTTTTTACTTACGTAATTGTGCTCAGCAGTTTCAGTAATAAATCTCTCATTCTTTGTAGACCAATGTACCTCTTTATAACAAGCAACATAATTTGGAACTTGTTCTCACTTCAATGAATTAACAATTTAACCTTGTCATCAATTCTTCTTGATGAGAAAGAAATTAAACAGAGGCTTAATTTGCCAAAATATAATATTTACCTTTTCCTCCATTAGCCTAATAAAAGACTTCATGCCATCTGTGCGATTTATCCTATTATGTTTGTTCCACCTCGACAGGTTTTAGAATTTATACAACAAGTTGAATATTATTTTTGTATAAAATGATCAAACATATGCTGATCCTAAATATTATCTCCTAATAAACTCCAAAAAATATGCCTAAGTTGTTACCTTAAAGTCTTCACTCGCCCATCTCTCACAAAAACATTCCCAAACGACTTTGTCCATCATCTTTGTCCCTCCAGAAAGAGCAACATCGTGTTTCATACTCAAGGTACTTGTGGTGTAATAGGTAGTGAAAATTATTATACTTTTGAGCAAGTGCAATTGCCACCGTCTCTCAATGGTTGCTTTTAGTCCAATCCAATATAAAATCAGCCTAATTAGTTTTTGTATAAACTAATAAGTACAACCCTCTAGAAGTTAGTCATGAGTCTCAATATTAGAGTTGCATTAGATCTTCTTTGATCTGTATGATGTATAAAAAATAAAATAAAAAAAATACAAGTAGCCGACAATATATGTACCTATAAATATTATTTAGGTCTTGGTTTGTTGATTTGATGATCTTCAATTATAACTCGATTGTTAAATAATTGCTAATTGAAAAAATATATATATAGTCTTCTGGACTAGGGTTGAGCAAAAATCTAAAAATCCAACTTCGCCTCTAGCTCCACTCCGACTCCGATAAGTCGGAGTTAGTTGGAGTTGGAGGTGGTGTTATAACGACTCCAACTCCACTTCAACTCAGACTCCGATTGTCCGGTTCTGACTCCGACACTGATATTGTACATATTTTATAAAAATATATGTATTTTTTATATATTAATCATATATATTTTATATAACTATAACTTATATTATTAATTAAATTCAATAATATACTAGTATGAGAAAATTATTATAAAATAATATGCTATAATATAATATAAATAGAATAAATTGACTAATAATAGTTCAGTATATGTATACACCATACTATTAACTATTACTACCATGTAACACTAAAGAATAATAACAATTAATGTATAAACACTAATGTACAATAACATGTAATACTAATTATATAATAACTAATGTATAGTAAATTTAATACTAATGTATTATGTATAAATACAAATATATAAATTTATAATAACATGTAATACTAATATATAATAACTAAAGTATAATAACATGTACTAGTAATGTATAGTAATCAATGTATAATAACATGTAATACTAATGTATAACATTAACATATAATAAATATAATACTAAAGTATAATAACATTAATTTGTACAATGATTTATTTTTTCAATTTTGGTCATGTTTTAATAAAATTGAAATTGAAAAAATATTTAAAAAAAAATTGAAATCTAGAAGCCCAAATCCGATTAGTGAGAGCCCAAGATTGCCAAATTGAAATTTCAAATGGACTAAGAAAAAAAGCCAAATGAAAAGCCCAAATTTGACTCCGTTCCGACAAGTCGGATCCAGAGTCGAATCGGAGGCTATGTGAATTGGAGTCAGAGTCAGAATTGGAGGTAGGGCACTTTAACTCCGACATTGTCGGTGCTAAGCCCTATTGTGGACTCATCTTATAAAGATTGGAATATCTTCTAATTATTAATTGCAATATATAATATATAATTGTTTTGGGGTAATGCAAATTAACGAATGACTGATCTAGAACAACAACATAAGTTTCGATATGGAATATATATAGATCCACGCGCTATATATGAATATATAGCTAAACTTATTAAACAAAAAAAAAAAAAAAATCTTATATTTCATTAAGTTAGATACTTCAAGATCACATTATACAATAAATCAAAACTTTATTATAAGAAAAATAGCATGAGTCTGCACAATAATTTCCAAATTTTGGTTGGGTATCTTGATGGATCTTTTCTCTCCCCTAATTAATTTCTACAATACTAAGGAAAAACATCACAACTTTTATTTGTGTGGAGATCTAGAGACCCGCGGCCGGCGCCCCTTTATATATATAGTATGACAAAGTAGGTCTCAAGATTAGTAACTAATTATTATATTTTCAAAATCCCAAGTCTTTCAATATTTTAGTGGTAAGAAATCTCAGAAACTTGTTATTTTTTCAAGTCCATATTATTTTTATTGTATAATTTTGATTTAATGGTATGGTATCTAAGTAATTGCCTTGGATGATCGTGTGACTTTATATAAGTACTAATTGGCTGTTAATAATAATTAAATGAATAATCGTTGACATGATCAGTACTTTATAGAAGCAAAGTTTTATACTTTGAAAATTCAACACTATATGTTTTATATTATTTGATTTTCACTTCATTACATGAGAGAGTGAGTGATGTTGCTCATTAAACATGAGCAAAACATCTGCTTCCAAAATTTCTCAGTCATATCACTTTCGTTCTATGTCGGAACACTAGTCCGATCTTATGCGCCATTTTAGATGTGGTCTTGGCGAGATGTTCTGAATGAGGTTAAGAATCACATTTAGAATTGTGTACTTGTGAGTTTATATACCCTAGTTTTCTTAGAGATATGTTAATTTCATATTTTTGATGCAATTTACTTCATAGGATAAATTTGACCTAAATTTTGGGTGTAGAGAGAAAGTATGAACTGTGAATGAGTTGATGGATACATTATTGCGATGTCACAATGGACGATGTCATGACCACTTCAAGAAATTTGAGACGATTGGAAGAAGTGTTGTAATCTTTTTGCAAACCTAGATTATCAGGTATTCTAGATTTTTTCCCTATAACTTATTTACATCTATATTGGTTTCATAGGTTATATTTAAAATTGTTAATTTCTCTTGAAACATTTAAGTTCTATCAATGCATAGAATATAACTTCTTTGACAATCCCCCATTGTGCTAGTTCAAGGTCATTCTAATATCTTACTGATAAAATGGTAATTAGGTATTAAACTTCAGTCATTTTTGTTATATTCTTTATTTAAGTACTAACATGATTTTTTAAATTTACTACTGTGGCTTTGTTAGAAACGCGATGATCCTAAAAATTTATTCCTCATTCATGTCTATGTTGCTACTCACACCGATGCATACAATGAGTGGATTGATCATGTCGCCAAAGATAATTATGTAAGTAGTATTCATTTTGTGTGAACAAATTATGCTAACATGTGAATGGATATTAAGTTTTCTTACTATTTCTTTAAATATGTTACTTATTAAGTGGTTTTTTTCCTAATTCTGACTTCAAAAAATGATTGAGATGCAGCCTGCCGCCTCTGAGGAATCTTTTCCCAATGACATCAATGTATTTACGCAGGTCCTTGGGACTAGTTTGGTCAAAGGTTTGGGACGTTCTCTCAAGCATGTCAGTTCATCCTCCATGGCCTCAACTTCAAAAGTTAATAATCTTTCCAATGATTTGGATGCCGCATGCCAAGAAATTAAGCAGATGAAGTCGAGACAACAAGAGTTGGAGGCTCTTTTATCGCAACATTCCGATTTAGAGACGCGTTTGCAAGAGTGGCAAAGAGATCAGGAGGAAAGAATACACATTGAAGTTCAAGAACAAGTACAGAAGGAGATGTTGGTCCAGATGGAATGTGTTATGTCACTACAATAGGATCACGGTGAGCTAGGAAAGAAGAAAAAATAAATTCTATTATTGTTCAAAACATTTATCGTGTAATTTTTCAACTCTCTAAAACATTTTCATGAGATGATACTATTTGTAGTGTAATATGATACAATTAGACTGATATTTAATTATATGAAATTATTAGTTCTGATTAGCACGATCGAATGTAAATAAAAAATGATCAAACTTGTCTTTACGTTAGAAACAACGTTAATGTTGAACATAACTACACAGACATGCTATACATACGTTCGAATGTATATGCTCCACAAATGTTCAAAATTATTCTGTTATGTTCGAATGAATATTTCTTAATGTTCAAATGATTAAAGAAGATGCATTCGAATGTATTTACTAACCATCCGAACATTTAAACTTTGACGTTCAAACAATTGCCCATTAACGTGCGAATGCAAAATTCAAGCGTCTCATCACAAACGTTCGAACGTTAAATTCAACTGTGCAAATGAAAAAGATCGAACGTTAGATATTTATCGTTTGAATACTAATCGATGGGCTTAACGTTCGAATATTATTATCGATGTTTGAACGTACTTTCTATGATAGAATTCGACTGTCACAAAATCTCTCCACGTTTGAACGTTGCAACTCATGCCAGACTCCCAATCGTCACAAAAAAAAAAAAAAAAACTTCTATTAATGGTTGTACAGTAAACCATTACAAAATAGTTTCTGTGACAGTTTTGGGTACGGTTTCAAACTGTTACAAAAAAGTTTCTGTGATGGTTTGCTATTTTTTGTGATAGTTTTATCCATCACAATAAATGAAATCTGTTGTAGTGTATATGTATTACTAGGGTTTTATAAAAAAAAAGAAGTTATAAATTACAGATGTTGGAATCATTATTAAATAAATATAATCTTTTAAGAGTGTTAATATGACATTGAACTCCAAAATTCGATATTTGAGCGCTGATTTTCTCTCCCTTTCACTCTCTTTATTTCTATATATATTTGTAATGAGAAGCATCACATTAATGTTACTTGATCAGAAAAGACAACGTCCAAGAAGTACTCCTTTTTAGTATGCCAAAAGAAAAAGAAACTAGAGAAAAAGAAAAAGAAAAAAGAAGAATAATTAGAAGAAGCTAGAAGTGAATCGATTGGTATAGAGAAACTAAAGCTAGACCTTTAATTAAGATTGACATACATACATTATATAGAAGATCAACATGTGATGATGCTTACATGAAAGGGAAATATTCTAGTCACAAAGAGATTACACAAAAATAATTTTATAAATTGGTGTGGTTCGTCAGATTGTGAAGTTACTTTTATTGTAAAGTAGATCTAACAGATCAGATAATCAAAACCATATCAGTTTGTGAGATTGTTTTGTGTAATTCCTTTGTAGATATGGTAGTACTCTCTATATATAATATGTATGCATGTATATATATATATATATATATATATATATATATATTTATATATAATTGACAAATTAGACGACCTTTAAGCTACTTCCTTGCAGTTAATTAGGTCAACTAGTAAGACAAATAAGTACATATTTAGACCTTTAAGCTTTAAAACATTGTGAGTTGTGAGTGGATGATATGGATTCATAGAATCATATCTCCATACTTCCAAATTATACATTATATAGTGAGGAATATTAATATATAGCCAAATAAGAGATAATGTTTACCTGCATAGATAGGAAAAGTAATATTTTTATACATTCTTCTCGAATTGGGATCACATGGAGTTTTTGTTTGAACTCTAGAGTCTAGAGTGAGATCTATTTTGTGTATATATCTCTTTTACAATGATCTAGACCCTAAAATTCGGATAAGAAGTTTAAAAAAATTTAAATACATTGATCTAATTTATTTAGTGGTATCATATATATATAGCAAATGTGAATAAAAATATATAATATATCGACTTTTTCATTTTTGAGATTAAAGATCTGAACTTTGCATATATAGTACCGAATGATCATGACATGCATGGACTCGAAACCTTTCCTTCTATTTGCATCTCAATGAGTTCCATGTGGCGAGAATTAAAGAAATAAATGAAAGCATCACCTTAGAAGGATACACCCTAGCTAATATTCTTTAAATCAGCAAATGTATTAGGTATTTCAATCACATGTACAACTAATTATCTTTTAGCAAAATGGTTGTTCTAACACACCTGTAACGATAAGGATACATGACCTTCCCACGGTCCCACCAATATTTATTGAGAGAGAAAAGAAAGAAAGAAAAGAAATGGCATTTTGTCGTGGCTTAGAAATGAAGGGCCGGATCTTCCCGCCGCCTCCATGCATGCATGCGAGGTGGCCCCCAAGCTGGTTCCTTAATTTCAACGTAGTCAAAACTTTAGATCTTAAAAGCGAAAAGCTCAATAAAAATACAAATCTTAAAGCTGATAATCAATTTTCCAAAGCGGATGGGATGTCTTAACTTGTTATTTTCCTTTTTTATAATTACCTTTGAAGATAGATGAAGATCGTGATCCAAATGATGGATCAGTACCGATCCTAACTTTACTTAATAATTATTTATAACTTATATATATAATTCAACCATGCATGATGATCATGAAATGGTACTGGTCGTCAATCTGTGCTTTTGATTGGGGTTTAGACGATGACTTGTTTGAAGATTTTCTTTTGAAAAACTTTGCGACAACATAGGAGTAGTTAATTTCTACGTACGTTTCATTTTAAGGATTTTTATTGACTCAACCAACGACTTAAAGAACCTGACTTCTCGCGGTCTTTGGTTCAACGGAGTACGAACAGTGAATTAAATTCAATTCAAAGCGAATTAATTTATTAAATATTCATCGATCTTCTCCTATCTTATATATATAAGTATATAACAACGATATATATATAGATATATATATATATATATATGGTTGTTGTAAATTTCCAATGTAATTTGCTTTGGTCGATCAAAATCACTTTTTAAAGTTTACATTTTCTATGATATTTCTTCCTTCTTGTCAAGTCCTCGATCTAGCTATCTACCGGCCCCTAGGAGCACTAGCAGTGGACTTAATAAAGTTAAAATTTGACCAAAGTTTAATTATCCAAATTCATAAAAAGGAGCTGTAGTGGACTCAACAAAGCTATACTATTTTTAGTTTTCATCAATTTCATTGGCCAAATCTATTGAGCCCAACCAACTACTGATCAAAATATTATTTTGGCATAAAAAAATCCATTTCCAACGTGCTTTCATTTCACACGTTCCACTGCACGATTTCATTTCTTCTCAAAAGTAAAAGCGCGTTCCACTCGATTGTCCTTGAAATGGTTATATTTAATGCAGATAAATCACTTTCCCTAATATGATCAAAATTTTAAGGAGAGATTATCTATTTTTGTCGTAACTTGGAAATTCTTGACATTCGTTGAATATCTGCGTATTCTTATAAGTTTTGTTGTCTTATCAGTTGAAAAAATATGTCTGTTGTAAAAAAAAGACGGTTAGAAAATCTCATCCGTTGGAATAATATGGATGTTATAAAATTGATAACGAATAAATATTCAAATTACAATTAGAATTAAAATAAATAAAAAAATCAAGACCAATATTTTAATAAAATAATGATAAATTTGTTGAGTCTATTATTTGATATTGTTGAAAAGTGACTAGCTAAATTTATAAAAGTAAATTTCTTAGTCAAATTTTGACCAAACTTTATTGAGTCCACTACTAGTGCTCTAAGCACTATTGGAGGATCATCTCTCTCTCTCTCTCTCTCTCCCCGGTGTAAATATCATTAGCATTTATATGTAAATATAAAAAATAAAGATAAGTACCTACTTGTTTCTATGCCAAAGCGTCCCCATCTACAAAATACAGTATGCTCCAAAACTCTAGAGAACGAAGTAGTAGTACTATATAACCTGTATAAATCCAGAGGACAAAACAAACCGGTATAAGATAAGCTTTCTAGCTAGAGACTTAAAACGAGAGGGAGAGAGAGAACTTCTTATGATTTCTTTTTGTTTAGAACCCAAGTTGAAAATTAAAAAAATACCCCAACAATAAAATATGTCCATCCAATCATCTTCTCCTCGATCGTGTGCATCCATTTTCATAAGCCCCACCTCACCCATCATGTTATATACTACCAATATTTTAGTTAGTATCTGTTGTTGAGGTTTGCCGGTCGATAGTCTGAGAGGTTGAGCTTGTCTGGGTGAAAATGGGCAGAAAGTGCTCACATTGTGGAAACGAGGGTCATAATTCAAGGACCTGCACATCTAACAGAGGGACTTTTGCTGGTGGTCTTAGGCTCTTTGGAGTACAGCTTGACTTATCTTCATCTTCAGTTGCCATGAAGAGAAGTTCCAGCATGGATTGCCTGTACTCATCATCACCCTCATCATTATCATCCCCACCTTCTTCATTGTCCTCATCCAGAATTTCCACTGACGAAAATTCTGATAAAACTACGATTGGTTATCTGTCTGATGGTCTAACAGGCCAAGAAAGACCCCAAGATCAGAGGAAGAAGGGTCAGTTTTTAATGAATTCATATCCTTATTCTATTGTTTTAAACTTTTTTCAGTAGCACCAAAAGTATTCTTACAATAAAGCAGAAAATTCTTATGGATTTTTAGGAGTTCCATGGACAGAAGAGGAGCACCGAACATTTCTAATTGGGCTCGAGAAGCTAGGGAAGGGTGATTGGAGAGGCATCTCTAGAAACTATGTGACAACAAGAACTCCCACCCAAGTTGCTAGTCATGCTCAGAAGTATTTTCTACGACAAGGCAGCCTTGACATGAAGAAGAAGCGACGTTCAAGCCTTTTTGACAATATGGTACGTGCAGATCTCTTTAGAAGATTTTCCTTGCGTCATTAGATTTTTACATCCTGTGGTCACAGAAAAAGCTGTAACCTTTTAAATTGATTATTTTTTTTTTCTTTTCTATTGAACATAGCTGCAGGTTGGGAGCAGCAACATGTCAGGCCAGTCTAATGAAAGTTGTAATCCCAAGCAAAGAGTTCCAGTTTCTACTCGATATGCTTTTGAGCACAAAGTTCCCCACAATACCAGTAGTACTTTTGATCCTCTACTAGGCCTTTCTCGGCCTGAAAATTTCAAGTCCGAAAACCAAGAAACTGTTTGGCTATATGGATTGATCGACTCCCATTTGATGATGAACACGTCAAATGCTGCGAAACCCAGTTCCCCCAATGCAGCAGTACTACCTAATCTAGAGCTCACGCTTGCCGCCCCAAGGCCTTCGGAACAAATAAATCATCCCCGGAACCCCTTCATATCGGCCAATTCATTGACAAATTCACGGATAAACCATGGAAATGATTATCCCGCGGCCCTGATGATGCCAGTTGCTACCCCGAGCAGAAAATCATGAGGATTGAATTATAACATGTTAAATATTGTTTACGGTATTGCCATAATTAGTAGATCTTAATGCGCAATTTTGTTCCCTTTTGTGTGTGTGTGTGTGTGTGTTTTTTTTTTTTTTGCTCTTTTCTGCTTTGAAAATTAGTCAAAAAAATTGTTAGGACTAGAGATATCTAGTGTTCTCTACGGGTGACTGCAACACAGCTGCATCTGATCTGATCATAGCAATGTAATGGGCTTAAGGGGGTTTTATCAAAGTCTAGTACTTACATGCTCAAACACATTTGCATAGATATATGTGGTTTACAGGTGAGTGTACAATATCTATCCCTTGGAAAGTAACAACTCAATTGGGATGTACCGTGGCGTTTCCATAAAGAAGGAAATGACCATTTTATCACTATCTACCATGCACCAAGATCTCAAGAACTCCCTATAAATTATTAACATCAGTACCTAACTACTTTTGTGTTTGCTTGCTAAGTCTAGCTAGCTAGGTTAAACTACTTTGGCTCAAGTCATTTGTTTAAGGCATGAACTTTTACTTGTACGTAGTGCTAGCTGTCTTAAAAGCGACAGCTGCGGGGAATTAGAACTAAATTGACATCATGAGAACAAAGCTAGGTTTTTTTTTAACTGCATGCATCTCTCCCCAGGAGATCTTGATGACAAAACTCTCCAGAATCCAGATAACACTCATTGGAGTGGAGGGAAGAGCTCCGGTACTTCTCTAGCTCCCTCCTCCACTACAAGAATTATGGCTTTTTCCAGTGATCAAAAGTCGCCGAAAATGACCAATAAATCACCGAATTAAGTTAGGTTAGGTTTGAAAGTTTTTTCAAACACAAAATCTTCATCTTATCTTATCATTACAACTTTTTTAAATTTCTACATAAAATATAATAAATAATTCAACTTTTTCAAATCTCAATTCAACTTTTTCAAATTTCAAAACAATAATAATATTAAAAAATAATATTTTATTCAATTTTTAACTTTCATCTCAAACTAAAAATTCTCATCTTAACATCAAAACCTAACCTTAATGTATTTATGGCTAAAATTTCTTCACTGCGCTGTAGCTGCAATTGTCTAGCGGTAGAAAGAAAATTTTGGCTTGTTTTTTATGTTATCGGAAAATTATTTTTACGGCGGCCCAATCTCGCCCCAATAGGTGATAAAAAATCACTGATGAGATGAGATGAGTTAAAATTAAAGTTAAAAAGTTGAATAAAATATTGTTAGAATATATTTTTTTAATATTATTATTATTTTGAGATTTGAAAAAGTTGAATTGTTTATTTTATTTTGTGTGAAAATTTGAAAAAGTTGTAATGATTAGATTAGATGAGATGAGATGAGATGAGATGAGTTGAAGTAAACTGTGAAAACAAATGAGGCTATATGTATAGGAAATGGTGTTTGTCGCCAGTAATTGTGGGCCTTTGTGTCGAAAAAATCTCGCCGCTAAAAAACGTTGGCGCGAACTATATTGGTTGGAATTGATTTATTACAGCTACTTTTTGTCGCCACTATAAGTCTTTGGCGAAGCAAAAAATTGTTGAGGCTAGAAGACCTGCGCGGCAAAAAATATTTATGGTGGTGAAACCTCATCGAAAAAGTCTTTTAGCTGCGATTTTTAGTTGTCGTTTAAAACTTTTGTCTACAGGTTACAACACCAAAGTATGTTTATTGCGATTGTGATATCCTATATGATAAGGATAATGATAGGTGGTGAATGATATCCCATATTGCTTGAGAATGATAAGTTCTTGTTCTTTATAAAGTTCAAATCTGGCTCCAATTGTATAATTGACTAACCCTTTTAGAGTATAGGCTATATGGTTTGAGCCTTCCATTGAGGCTACAAATGGTGTTAGAGCCTATCCCAATCAGAAATATGGGACTTGAGCGGTGCCACCTACAACGAACAGGCTCGAAAGTCAAAAATTTAAAAGGGAGAAATTGTGATACCCTATATGATAAGGATAATGGTAGATGGTGAATAAGATCCCACATTGTTTAGGATGTATAAGTTCTTGTTCTTTATAAGGTTCAAATGGGGCTCCAATTGTATCATTGACTAGTCATTTTGGAGTATAGGCTATGTGATTTGGGCCTTCCATTAGGGCATTATAACGTGATAAGAAGTCGCCACTAAAGTATTATTTCGCCGCTATAAGAATGTATGAACACATTTCATGACGAGGGAAATTTTTTTGCAGCGATTTTTGTTTCGCCACTAAAACGAGTTTGATAGTTTTTTCCACCATAAAAAACTTATTGCGACATGATTTTGGTGCAATGATTCCCTACGAAAGAATTATATATGTCAAAGAAATAAATAGGCAGACAAATGCAGCCCAATGCATGCCAAGTAATCAGCATGGATTTTTTCCAAAGTGGATGATTGTTAATTTTAGGTACTATCATGAACATATATCTTTTTATTTTTTTTATTCATTTACTATCATTTAGTTTAATTTAGTGGTTCTATTGTGCAGAGAAAGCTGTTTTATGAAAAATACAACCCACCTAAAGCCCTCAGGCATGAACAAAACTTTACAGCTATTAAATCAATGCCAAAATGTTTTACTTCATTGGCCTTTTTTCACCTACTAAGCTGCTAAAGAACCTTACAAGGATTTAGCTTATTTGGTTGACAAAAGAACCCACCTAATCAAGAACAAGCAACATTAATTTAACTTTCATCCAACAACCAAATCATAAGAAAAGTTGAAAACACACATAACTAGTGGGGTTGGAAAAGTATGTGAACATACGGTGAGTAGTTCAATGAATGAAAGCATCAACATGATGTAACATCCTGCCTAAAAACCTCCTAAGCCCTTGACCTTAGTAACCTTAATCCTAGTTAATGAGGAGTTGAGCTATTCTAGAATAAGAATAATTTTGGATATTTGAGTAGGCAAGAAGACCTTATAATTTTGGGTTATTAATTACATTAGGGTTGATGGTAAGGTTAGCCTTAATTTTGGCACTTAGTACAAAATTCACATAATATTAACGAGATTATTTAAATTGGAAGATTCAGTGATATGAGACTTGATTTGTAGAGCTTGGAAGGATTTGATCACCAACAGATTGATTGTGGAACTCGGATTTGATGGTCAGCTGCAGATTGATCCTGATCGGGAGGAATTATCCCATCGGGTAGATGCCGTGTGCACTGAATATAATTGGCGTGGAGGTTACAAATGAGCGGGTGTGGAGGTCACAAATGAACGGGCGTGGAGGTAAAAAATGAATGGGCGTGGAGGTCACAAAGACCACACGGCCCTCTCCTCGCCTACCGAATGGAAAGACTCTCGACCGGGATAAAAGACTCCTCTCGCCTTTTCTAGTTGTTGCCCACGATGTCGTTTAGGTTGGACTTTTAAGTTGGTCGGTTAGGCTAGTCGCCCAATCTAACCTCCCAGAATCTTGTTGCCAAGTCTTCTCGCCCAGAAAGTAAAATATATTGGCGCCAAGTTTTCGCCCTCTGGTCTTCTCACCTAGTGTTTGCCCGTTGGTTGCAAATCTCCTTGCCTACCGAGAGGTAAACATTCTCGTCTTTAGGCAAGAGAAATCTCTTTACTGCCCATGGGACAAGGCTCCTCGCCCAAATCTCATTAGCTCTATTCAAATCTCCCTGCCTCTCATCAATTTGGATAAAAATCACATAAAAATAACACCTATCACCCCACGACCTGGCCACCACTGTAGGACCATTGTAGCCACAGTAGGAAAGAAATCATGTTGGTTTCACACCACTAATCCCCTTGCTCAAAAGGACGCAAACTGTAGAAGGCAGTTTGAAAATTTCAGCAGGACACCTCCATCTCATCTCCTTATTTCAGGTTGCACCTTCACGATCACTTGGTAGCCAACTCTCCACCCTCTACCATCAGAAAAAGTCTTTAAGAAGTGACCCTGCTCCTGCACAAATCAGCCATGAAGATGGTTTAAAGGGATTAGTCAAGACAATGATCAACATCTTCCAAAGGAAAAACCAGTTGAACCTGCCAACCCCTTTGAGTGGTTTTGATGATTTTTCTTTCCTCTCCTCTACCCCATGACTTGGAAAGCCCCCATAGGAGTAATATAACAACCATAGGAGTGAAATCATGGTGGTTTTGGACACTATTTTGACCTGCACAAGATGACACAAGTGATGGAGTGCAAATCTAGAAAATTCAGATTCATACACAATCTTTCATCAATCCCCTTGACCAAAGCCAACTTCTCCTTCCCCTTGGCGGCCTACAAAAGGCCCCATCACCCCCTAATTTCTTCCACACCTCAGTTCAAAGTTTCTTCTTGAGCCTTGAAGAGCACTTTCCCCTCTTAGAGATTAAAAGAGTGAAACTGAGTGAGTTCTTGAGTGGTCTTGTATAAGGCTGTCTTGAGTGCTTGGAAGGCCACGAAATTTGTAAGTTTTTTTGCTTTTGATCTTAGTTAGCATGTAAAGCTTTGTTTCCATGAGTTGGTACAAAATTTGAGTGAGTTTGGGAAGGTGATCATGCTTAAATCCAAACGAAGTCAATTAAGGGATGATTTGATTAATTAAATGTTTTTAAGTAAAAAGTTAGTTATGGCATGTCTTAAGCATGATTTGATATGAGTTATTATTTTCTTGGCATAATTATGAAAGGTTTAAATTTTGGTTAGAAGCATGGCATGGTAGGTTTTGAATCTATCTTATTTTGATTATCAAGTATGAATAAGTTTTTGAATGAAGTAGAGATTAAGGATATTTTAGTCATGATTAAGTGTTGGGATGAAATCTATTATCATATAATTAGTATTCATTATGTCATTAAAGATGTTAGTGATCATTTGTGATTAAAAAAATCTTATATGCATACATTCATAGGGACGATTAGTTGAAAATATGCTTAGGCATCAACTAAAATGCATGCCACGGGTTGGGACCATTTAGGCAAGCTTCACTTTTATTTTAGAAAATCCAAGCGCATAAATGGTTTTAGAATGCCAAAAATATGAAATCTGTGATTTTTTTATTAAATTTAGAGTTCGTTTACAATTTGTAAAAATTTAGGGCCTTAACGGTAATTTTTGAGGGTCTAGAGGTATTTTTGTAAATACTCATTTTTGAAGCTTTTGATTTTGGATCTCACCCATCAAAGTATTAATCTTAACTTAGTATGCACTCAATTTACGCAGCTACGATATTATTTTTTAATTATTTCAGAAGTTTGTAAGTTAGCCTCTAATTTACACCTTGACAGATTATTTATGATTTATTGATAAATGCCTCATTTATGTTTCAATTATCTCTTTGAGTATGAAATATCATGTTATATGATACATTGAGTGTATATTTACATGACATGTGATATTTCTACCATTTTAGCATATTGCATTTATAAATGTCATTTTATATAAAAAGTTTGCTATATATACACATGTCGTGAAATACATTTTTTTTAACTTAGCATGAAAATAATATTTGTCATGATCCCAAAGGCTAGGATAATGAATTATCCTAGTGGAACTCCTCTGTCCACTTTGGAGTATTTAAGAATGGAGTGGTAACCTCTGGGTTGACAAAAAAAGTCAATGGGCTTCGAATGAGTTCTTTTTAAAGAAAGCTAGAGCGAAATCAATATGTTATAACACCTAATGCTAGTGGGTGTACATGTTATGATGTTACGTTATAATACTAATGCATTGAGAACGATGTTTGTAGACAATGACGTAGTGCCAACATGAGTTGTGCTACGGTCACCGTCAGGTGCTCATTGTGCATATGGCGAACCGTATTGCTACCAAACGTATGTTAATGATGGCTTTAATAAACGATGAAATGTTATGATATTTGAAAGCAATGAAGTATGAAATGTTCTCTTTTGAAATGTCATGTTTTTGGAATGAGAAAGTGAAAATGTTCTCTGAAAGCGAAAGTGCATCAAGATTTTTCTAAAAATGTTGAGGAATCTGGATAGGAGACACATGCACATTTTTCTGCATTTCATGCAATTCGTATTTATCATTCTTCATGCATAATTTATCTTTGTGCAAGTTGGTTGTTTAACTTACTGAGATTTTGAGTAAATCTCATCACTTGTGGGACCACTAACATTCCCCTACAATGAAAGAAGTTGTGACAGGACAGGAAGAGGATGAACATGATGGATCGCTAGATGCAGATGGTTGGAGAGGAGCTAGACCTTGAACGAAGACTACAAATAATTTTTATGCTCATAAGTATTGACTCTTCATACTTCAGAGCATATGAAAAGTTGATCTAACCATGGAACTTGGATTAAGTAGTTTGTATAAAGGAAATGCTATTATTATTTTTTTAAAACAGAAAATCTCGTTCCATTAATAAGGTAGGACAAACAAATTGACTTAAGAATAAGTCATTACAAGCGTTAGTAGAATCCCAGTACACTCCCGTGACTGGCATGGTCTAGTCCAAACAAAGCATCTCTACAGACCTAGTCTAAGAGATAGCACTCCTCTGTACAGTACAGAGGTACTAAAACCCACAAAACAAAGCCTCCATACCCGATTAAATGGGAAATGGAGGAGGAACGCCCACCAATTCTGCCTACACAGAGGGGGAGGAAACACCATTCGGACCCAGTCCGAATGGGCACTACATTTATGGATTTTTTTTTTCCTAGACCTAAAGACAAACAAAAGAAAATACACTAAAACACTGAAAACAGAAACCAGCGCACAAAATATAGGAGAAACCAGCGCACAAAAACCAGAAACGGAAAAGCCAAAACCAAAACGTGGGTGAACAGTACACTGGATTCGTCTATAACGCGTGCGGATACTGTTCACACTGGGGGGAAAAAGCGTTGAGCCGACTTTGAAGTCCCAGAGTCAGAGGTTCCTCCGAAGCCGAGCGTGGCGTCGGCAACAGTCTCCTGGGTGGTGCGTGATGGCCACGCGCCGTCTGGATCCGGAACTTCGTCCCCCGCGTGCGGGCTACGTGCCACTCCGATGGACACCGGATTTGGTAGATTTGGAGATCGGCGGCTGGGCGTCCTGCCGGTGAGACGCGTGTAGATGGTCGACGGCTGGATCGACTCGAACCAACGATCCTCCCTTCCTCGGCTTGACAAAATCAAAAACCTAAACAAAAACCAAAAAACAGAGAACAAAATGCAGGTAAACTAAACACAGGAGAGGGGGGAGGAGCCGAAGCTCCCTCCCCCTCACGTTTGATATGTTTTTTGTGAAGTTTTAGGGAGAGGGGTGAGGGTTTCACACTGTGCCGGTAAGTAGTTTGACTTTTTCGAAAATGCTATTATTAAGTTTGAACTTATGATGATTATTAATGCTATTGGAATGTTTTTTTAGTCCATTTTAGCATAAGTTATAACTAATCACCCTTATTCCGTTGAAATTATTGCATACTGCTAGTTGCATTTATAGGATGCATTGCATATTAACTGTCATAGATGGGGGTATGTAACCTTGTGTTACATGTCTCGACGCTCTAAATCTCTATTCCATGCCAAGCAGAGATTGGGGTATCACAAGGTGGTATCAGAGCGATTACGTCTCTGGGTAAACCAACATGTCCTTAGAAATTTTATGCCAGAATATAGGTTTGAATCATTAGTTTTGTATAGGCTTGAATCTTGAAATGGAGCTTGGTCTGATAAGCATGCATCGTAGGAGTTGGAAGGATTAAGCCAAGATGACACGTGGAAGGCAAGAAAGGAACGCTGGAGGTTCTAACACCCGCAAAGAACAAGATTATTGCTTCAATGGAGGATGTGATTTGGCGGACGCAATTCGCTAGATGACGAAGACTATGAAACCGCAACAAGAAGTAATTTTGAGGCAAAACTAGCCACGCCCACAGATTGAGAACCAAAGGTGTTCCTACGAGAAGTTCCTGATATATAGATACCCCAATTTCATGGGAACTGAGGGACCCATGAAAGCCAATAAGTGGTTATTGGATCTCGATAGGACCTTTGAGATCAGCGGCTGTACTGAGGAGCAGTACACGGGGCACCTACCTCAAGGTGAAGCCGGAATCTGGTGGGACACCAAGAGGCAGCTTTTGATTAGAGAATTAGGAACTATCACCATTTTGACCTGGGATAGGTTCAAGGAGGAATTTGACAATCGATTCTTTCTTGAGTCAATGAAGACTCAGAAGGCCTAAGAATTTGCCACATTGATACAATGCAATCTCATCGTTGAGCAATACGCTGCAAAGTTTATGGAGTTAGGGAGGTTTGCTCCACATCTGTTTGCCACTGAAAGGATGCAGGCTCAGAAATCTCAAGGAGGATTGCAACCCAGGATTCACAATTACGGCTAGATTTCGCATAAAAAATTTTCAGGAATTGGTTAACGTGGCTGCAATATTGAAGCAGAATAATGAAGTTTGGCAGCCCAGTCAACAACGAACATGTAACTTGCCACAAATAGAACATCATACTATACTTGATAGAATTAAAGGAGTTGAAGGTTCAGATAGAGAAACATAGGCAGCATCTCAGCTTAAGTGCTAGCAAGATTAAAGGAACATAGTTTATATGCAACAATGAATTTTGGCTCAAAGAAGTAAAATTCTTAGGGCATCAGATTTCGACGAATCTTTTGCATCCAAAAAGTTAAAATGACTTTTTGCGACTATTTTTTAGTCACCGTAAATAAAATTGATTGCTAAAACCTCCTTTTCTTGTAGTGCTCTCACATTCTTCGACCTCTTCTCCAACACTCATTTGTGACTTCTTCATTTTCCTAAAATTCGTAGTTGAGGTACACCTATTTTTAAGAAAGCGACGGTTCTCTATTGGCAAATTTCTCACAGGACGTTGCTATGTCCACAAAGGATATATTGAAATCCTTTGCCGATCAGTTAAAATCTTTTTCTATATTTTTTACTTTTGCTTTCACCATTTTTTTAAACTATTTAGATATTTAGAAAAAAAAATACATATTCATTTAAAAACCCTTACTTAATCACTAAGTGAAAAAAAAAAATTAAAAAACATTTCTTGTGAGAAAAGTAATTTCCTTTCTCACAACATGAGTACTACACAGTACTGCATATCTTGTTACAGTACCATCGATCCCATTGTACCATTAATTTTAAATCAATGCGTTCCATAATGTTATGGGTTTTGATCACGATGATCCGTTTTTGGTACTAGCTCATGACCAACCCAAGAAAATCCATGACGGAATTATTTATTTGGCTACATTTTTCAATGTTTTTTTTTAATTATAGTACTATTGTAACATTTGTAATTAATGGTACCCCTTTTTTTTTTTTTTTTTTTTTTTTCCAGTTAGATAGCCCGTCGATCGGCCGCTTGAATCTCTAATATTAATATATAGATTATTTAATTTCTTATTAAAAGAAACTTTAGTAAAATTAAAGTGCTCATTATCGGAGACGGGAAATGAAAACTTTACAATCTAATTGGTACGTTATACGTACGAACTTGGGGATGGAATATTGTTAATTTGTAAAACCTCTAATTTATTATCAACTTTTTTTTTTTAATTATCATTTATACTTCCTGTTGCGGCGCCCCTACCTAGCTGTTTCAAGATTTTTAATTGGTCGCTTTAGTATATTTGTTCGTGCTTTATCTTTAATTTTTCATCACTACAAATTGAGCATCAGAAGTTCATAAAAGGACTGCATGCATTAGTATATATTGTTCAAAGAAAAGCATCTTTGACAAATGTGACTAAATAAATACATAGATATATAGATGATTTTCTGGAAACATGGAAATGCATGGGAACCGCTAGCTGAAATACAATGATCGATACCTAAAATGATGTCATTTAAAGTAGTTGACTGGGGAACTTCATGGCAACAATTCCCTCTCCAGAATAAAATTTAAACGCTTTTCTCTTCCATACAAAATACAATGACACCGAAAACATGTCATTTTTACATGAATTGACTAGGAAACTTCATGGCAATAACTCCCTCGCTCTTGGGAATAGTAATGTTTGATATAATGAGAAAATTGGTCAAAATCAGCTTGTAATATTGTCAACTCAAAGATCATGTGGTCTCCTTCAAAAAAGAAAAAAAAAAAAAAAGAAGAAAAAATTTACTTAATTACCAAACATCGATCCCACGACACATTACATATATATGAATTGTGAAGTCATTATATATATATATATATATATATATATATATATATATATATATATAAATCCTCTCTTAATGCATAAGTTTTTTAGCTATAAAGATCATGTCATTACATGATTTCAATTGCGTCAAAACTTTTTTTTTATATAAGAAACAGCACTTCTATTAATAAAAGGAGATTACAGACATTTATCAAGCCAAATAACTTGAGAAATAAAGTTCGGAATACAATCCCATCACTAAGCAATATCATTCACATTTTTCACATACCAAGCTAAAGTATGAACTACCCTATTTCCTTCTCTAGGAACATAGACAAAATTACACTTAACAAAACATGAGGAAAGTAACTTAATCTCCCTGTATAACAGCCCCAATAGAGATCCATCCATAGTATTTTGCTCCAAATCCTCCACCATCAACAAACAATCTGATTCAACTTGAAGTCTTGAGATGCTCATGCTGACACACAGTTGAAGACCCCAAAAAATGGCTTTTAACTCAACTTCTTCTGGTTCCTCAACTTCACTCTCAATCTTGGAAGCAGCCATAAGCACCTTGCCTTGATCATATCTCAATATACAGCCAATACCAGATATGCACAACTCTCCAAAAATAGCTCCATCAACATTAAGTTTTAGCAATCCTGGTGGAGGAGTTTTTCAACAAAAGTGCTGTTTTACTTGAACCCTTGACATCAGTCTAACTTATTTATAGTTTCTGATCAAACTCAAAGCATTATTAGCAACCTTCCTTGGACTTAATACCACCTGAAAATCCACCATTTGATTACATCTATACCAGAAGCTCCAAGCTAAAGTAAAGAAAAGAGATAATTTTTCACTTTGTATCCCCTAACACAGATTCAAAGCTATCTCACAGATTTTCATATTGGTGTCAAAATCCAAATCAGGCAACAACTCTTTCCACAAACACAATAAATTATCACAAGTATGCAATGCATGATTCAGATCTTCGCATAGGAAACCACAAAAATTGCAAACAGGATCCATGAGCACATGTTTCTTCATTAAGTTTTGTTTTGTGCGAAGGCCTTCTTTACAAGCACACCAAGCAAATATTTTAGTTTTGCTAGGCACTCATATCCTCCATAGTTGCTTCCATAACACTTTCAAAGAACTTGTTGTTGATGCCTCGGCAAGCTGAGAACCCAATCTTTCTTTAATAAACCTGTAGTACCTTTTAAAACTAAATACACAATTTCTCTCATGAGCCCAAATTCGTTTATCATCATTAACACTTGGAAAAATAACAATCTTGAGAATATTTGACACCACATTTGAATTGAAGAGAGATCTAAGTTTGTGAACATTCCAACTTTTCGTGTCAGCATTCATAAGAGTAGCCACTACCTCTTCTTATGCATCATCTAAACCATGAAAGCCTTCAGAAAATAAATCCCCATTACTTGGAATCCACTGGTCAGACCATATTTTTGCAGTTCTCTCATCCCCAATTCACCATCTACACCCTCCAATCACCCATTTCTTAACTTCCCAAATGCCCCTCAAAGTGTAAAAAGGGCAATTGCCTAAAACAACTTGCTCAAAAGTTGTATTTGGGAAATATCGTGTCTTTAATAATCTAAAGACTAAAGACCTTTCATCCTATAATAGACGACATCCTTGCTTAGCTAATAGAGCTAGGTTAAACAGCCTCAGATCTTTGAATCCCATTCCCCCACCAGCTTTTGTCTCACACATTTTTGCCCAAATCAATCAATGAATCTTCCTTTCCACACCCTTTTGGCCCCACCAGAATTTGGCTATTAAGCTCTCCAAATCAGAACACAATGTAGAAGGTAATAAAAAACAACTCATCGAATAAGTTGATATTGACTACGCTACAATTGTCAACAACACTTCTTTCCCCCTTGTGAAAGCAATTGTTCCTTCCAACTTTGAAGTTTTTGCCACACTCTTTGCTTAATAGAATGGAAAGCCAGATGTCTCGACCTCCCCACCATAGGAGGAAGTCCTAAATACTTTTCATACTGTTGTATCTCATTATTACCCCACAACTATTTAATCTTATTTTTAACCTCGCTTCTAACATTGCTGCTGAAAACCGTAGTTGTCCTCTGCTTATTAATTTTCTGACTCGAGATAGATTCAAAGAAATCCAAAACAACCTACACTCTTCTATTTTCCTCAATCTCAGCCATACAAAAAATAATACAATCATTTGCAAAAAGCAAATGATTAATGTTAGGAGCTCCCCTACAAATTTTCACACCAAAAATTCTCCCCCTTGTCCCTGCTTCCTTTAATAAAGTGATCGATCTTTCAGTACAAAGTAAAAACAAATAGGGAGACAAGGGATCCCCTTACCTCAAACCTCTAGAAGGATAAATAGGCCCTTAGGATCACCATTGATCATCAGAAAAAATGAAACTGAGCAAACACAAAACATGATCATAGTAACTATATGAGGATCAAAACCCATAACTTCCATAATTGATTGAAGAATACCCCATTTTATTTTGTCATAAGCCTTACTCATGTCTAATTAAATCGACATAAACCCATTTTTTTCCTTTCTTTTTTCTCTTAAGGAAGTGCACAAGTTCATAAGCAAACAAAACATTATCTGTGATCAAACGTCTCGGAATAAAGGCACTCTGGCTCTCCCCAATGATAGTAGGCAAAACAACTTTCAATCTATTTGTTAACACCTTAGCAATGATTTTATAGACCATATTACAAAGACTTATGGGCCTATAATCACTAACTTTTACAAGATACTTTTTTTTTCGGGATAGGAGTAATAAAAGTGTGATTTAAGGAAGCTGAAAAAGAACCTGAATTCAGAGCACTCAAAACTACTGATGTTACTGAATCACCCACCACATACCAATATTTTTGAAAAAATACTAGTGACATGCCATCTGGACTTGGTGCTGTCGAGGGGTTCATTTGTTGAAGAGTACTTCATATGCAGAAAAAGCCTTGGTCAATTGGTCATTCATTTGACTGGTCACACATCCAGCTAAAGACTCCAAAAAGTCCAAAGACCCACCCGGATAGGAAGAAGTAAACAGAGTTTTAAAGTAGTCGAGGATAACCTTGTCTCTCCCTTCCGACCCCTGCCAAATCCCACTATCATCCTGTATTTTCAGTAACTTGTTTTTCCTTCTCCTTTGTGAAGCTTCATATGAAAATACTATGAATTGTGATCACCATCCTTAAGCCACAAGGCTTTCAATCTTTGACGCCACATAATTTCATCCCTTTCGAGCCATTTCTGCACTTCACTTCTTGCTAAATCATTTTTTTCCCTACTCACCCCTACAAATCCTTTTTCATGAACCATAGCCAAATTTTGTTTAGTTTCCAGGAGTTGCAGTTGGACATGCCCAAAAGACCGCCTATTCCAAGTAGACAACTTATTTCCACATATTTTAATCAGGGACATGACTTCACTTGGACTAGCCTGTGGTGAACAATTACCCCAATTATCTTGTATAATAGCCTCACAGTCTTCCACTCCCACCCACATGGCCTCAAATTTAAAAAGTTTTTTTGATCTAGGGAGAACCTCAAGGCCTTCCATATCCACCCAAATAGGCATATGATCTGAATAGGCTACTAAACCATGAGTAACACTGGCGTTCAGGAATAAATGCCTCCAAGAAGAATTAACTAAACATCGATCAAGCCTCTCACTTACACACTGATCCCATTCCCTACGATTGCACCAAGTAAAAGGATAACCCTTAAAGCCTAGATCCCTCAATCCACATACATCAACCACCCCCTAAAAGACTGAATTTGCCTCTTAGGACGTGGTCTTCCAAGTTGTTTCTCATGTTGGAACAAAACTTCATTAAAATCCCCCAGTAACAACCATGGGCACCCATTTTCACGACACAAATGCCTGATGAAATCCAAGTTCTACCGCACTAAGAAACATTAGGATTACTATATATTCAGGTAAAAAACCAAGTATTCAACTCATCATATTTAATAACAGCATCAATAGGCGAGTTGGAATAATTAATAATAGACAAATCAACTTCTTTCCCCCATAACAGTGTCAAACGCCCCCTTACGACCACAAGAGCTAATCGGTAAACAATTACTAAAACCAAGCTTGTACTTATAGAGATTAAATTCATGAACAGTGAGCCATTTCTCCTGCAAGAACAAAACATCAGGCCCTTCCCTCTTGATCAGATCACAGAGGGTATGAATGCCCCGTGGGTTCCCAAGCCCATGGGCATTCCAATTCATTAGTTTCATGATTCTCGACAGCACTGGACCCTAGCCCCCATCGATAGAACTGCTAAATCATCTGCTTCCTCACCTGCAGTAGGCGAGACCAGAGTATGCTTCTTTGATTAACCGCCATTAGAAACTGCAGGTTCATCCTTCTCAACACTCACTTTCCTCTTTCACAAAATCCCCTGAGCTCGAGAGTCTAATTTTTGAGAATCGGTCGTTTTATTCAACACTGACACCCGTTTCCACCTCTTACTAATAACACCATCAAGCCTTCGAGTACCATGGACCTCATTTAATGGACGCCTCTCTTGAACAACGGCAGCGCCCTTGTCTAAACTTTAAGCCAGAGAGTCCACAAGCCCAGTCGATGTTTGGTCTTTGGGAATTAAAAGTGGGCCTTTCAACCCTACGGGCCCACCATCTATCTCAACTGGGAACTTCCCTTCTTCATGCTCCTCTGCTAAACAGTTAAGACTTCCAGTGGACTGAGACTCCCCACACCGAAATTGGTTATCCATCTGCTCAGTGTCATGCGCCCCAAAATTCGCCATCTGCTTCCCCTTATTCAACATGACCATTATTTCGTTATCTGTAACTGATGGAGCTTGGTTACCCTTATCACTTTCGAAAATAATGCCCCTTGTAACCCCTCTCGAAGCACCTACATCTGGCACTGCCCTTGCCACCCTAGTTGACGTCATCGGGGGTCAACTCTTCCCTGTGACAGATTGTTGCTGAACAATCTTCGATATTTTAATAGAGCTTCCTTGATCCCCATAACTAGGGGCTCGCAACCAGGCACCGTATGGAAGTACACCATCTATAGTGGGTTGGGATTGACAATCCTTCTTAGCATGCCCCAAACAACCACACCTATAACAAAAATTTTGCAATCGTTCATGTGAAAATTGAACCCAAAAGGTTGTGTCATTCCCAATGTTAATTTTGGTACCTTTTAACAAAGGATTATGCACATTGACAGAAACACAAGCACGCATATATTATCCCCAAGCAATTTCGTCCTCATCGAGATCCACCTCCTCAACTCTACAAATATTGTGTTCCCACTAATTGTCCCACAACCTCATTCTTGGCCCGAAAGGGAAGATCATGAAGACGAACCCAAAACAACACTTCAATAAGATGAATCTGATGAACTTGTTTACCGCCATCCACTTCATTAAAATAATTTGCTTATCACACGACCATGGTCCTTCTTGGAGAACCTGTTCTTTATCACAGATGTCATCAAACTATGCTAAAAACAATTCGGCATTGAGATCTCGAAACTTTACTCGCATCACAGGCCACCAGACTTTCGGCATTGTGGATTTGAACATTTCCTTATTGAAATACTTATCAGTAAACAATTTGAGAATCAAACACTTCCCCCCACATAAAGCTTCATCCTCTAGTTTATCCGGTGCCACCACCACCGTATCATTCTCCTTCTTAGTCAGAGAGAGTCGCTTGTATAATTCATCCAGGTTATCCTCCATAGAGCAACACCTTAGAAGAGAACAAAACAACGAAAAAATTACACTCAAGAGGCAGTGCCAACACCTCTACAGAGGAAACCTAGAGAGGAAACTTGTGCACCCAAAATAGGTTAAACATGATTAATAAATAATAATTGCATCAACACTTAAATCTCTATCATTGAAGATTTTATTCTTGGTCATTACACAAACACAATCCAATGACAAGCTAGTTAGCTCTATATCTTATATTCAAATGAGAATTAGGGTTAAGAATGACAACTAAAAAATTACCAACTTTCATGATTACTTGAGTTAATTAAGCAACGGAAACTGAGCCAAAAAAAAGGTGCAATTAATAGTACATAAACTAACAATGAATTAGAAAATATTTGGTGCTGAATTGATTAGTGATGGGTTCCTTTACTTAACATGATATAATTATTCCATATTCGAAAGACAAGTCTCATATAGTTGTCAATAAGAAAACATTGCAGAAAAAGAGTACTATAGAGAGACAAGTTACAACTAACCTTGAATCCAAATAACATGACAAAACATCGTAAACTGTGTGATCACTAGCTAGAGGATTGACATTTCTCTTAAGATTCTCACTGCAGAGAAATGAAGCTTCATGTCCACGAGCTCCTTGCTTATTTTCATATATTAAAATAAACAGTACTCTGGTTTTATTGTCAACTTTAAAGAAGAAATATCATGAGAAGCCTATTTTGAAGCTTCAAATAATTAGTCCAAATATTAATCATAACTTGTTCATCATAAATAACCACTGAACTTCATTTGATTATACAGATGAGTTGAGATAAGATGAAAGTTGAAAATTAAATAAAATATTATTAGAATATAATTTTTTTAATATTATTTTTGTTTTGAGATTTGAAAATTTTGAATTGTACATTGTATTTTATATGAAAATTTTAAAAAATTATAATGATTAGATAAGATGAAATGAAATGGTTTGTGTAACCAAAAACCATGAGAGCCGATATATTGGGAAGTGGATCAACCGTAGGATGTGGGCACGGGGTGTGGGAGTAATTTCCTCCTAAAAGTAGTGCTATACGACAGGAAAACAATATCAAGACGTTGTTGGTATATTTCTACTGTTTTTGTAGAATCCATGCATACATTTCTGAGATCTTTCATGCACGTACTGTGTACGTGTGTCTGTGGATTTTGAATAAATATGATTTATCACATTTATGACACCTTTTAAGCTATAGTGACGCTTCA
Source organism: Cyclocarya paliurus (assembly GCA_029856935.1). Classification (NCBI taxonomy): domain Eukaryota; kingdom Viridiplantae; phylum Streptophyta; class Magnoliopsida; order Fagales; family Juglandaceae; genus Cyclocarya; species Cyclocarya paliurus. The sequence continues at coordinate 28,633,653 of CM056950.1, read as the reverse complement.
ACAAACATTGTAAGTCTTCTTTACTACCTGTAACTATCTTGCCGAGGTACTGACACTACAAGAAAAACCGCTTTTTGCGGCGATTTTATGTCCGTTGAAAATAAAATCGCTGCAAAAAGGATCTAATTGCGGCGATTTTCACATCGTTGGGATTGAACTTCGTCCAGTTTTCTGAATAGCTTTTTCCGGCGATTTTTTTATTATTTGCGGCGAATTTTTATCGCCGCAAATAATAAAATGCCTTTTTGCAACACTTTTTACTTTTTGCAACGAAACTATTCGCTGTAAAAAGTCAAGTAACTTTTTGTGGCGAATAAAATTTCGATGAAATTGCAAAAGTTATTTTTTGTAGCGAGTTTTTAACTTTAAAATCGCTGCAAAAAGTAAAAGGTATGTTATGGCGAACTAAAATCGCCGTGAAAGATGATTTTGAAATTAAGACTACGGCTCGCGCGATGTAATTCATTTTTCCCTCCCGCCCGTAATCTCCCTCTCATTTCCCCTCTGTTTCGCAAACCACCGCCCCGGGGGACTACTGGCTTCCTCTCTCTCTCTTCCTCTCCGGGGTCTCTCTCTCTCTCACTCACGATGTCCGCATCTTTCCCTCTCTCTGTTTCTCTCTCTAAAGGCCGATATATCTTTCCCTCACTCACGATGTACTTCCCAGCGAAAAAGAATATCGTTGCAAATATACAGTATTTGCGGCGAAAAAAATTCTATTAGCGGCGATATTTATTCGCAGCAAATAGATTATACCGATGATTTTAGAAAATCGCTGAGAAAGAATTGACCTTTATCAGCGATTTAGTGTGAATCCGGGACCCCTATTTCCGACGTTTTTTAGGCCTATTGCGGCGAGTAAAAATCGCCGGAAATGAGAATTTTCCCAACGAATTTTTGATATCGCTGAAAATTCTCAGAATCGTCCCTTTAAAATCGTCGAATGTGCGGCGATTTTAAAATCGCCGAGAAAGAGTAAAACTAGCGATTTTGGAGGGTATTTTCGACGATTTTACGCGCTGAAAAAGACCTGATTTCTTGTAGTGTGAAGGCCTTCACGTGAATTGTGTACGTGGAGGATAACACTTTGTTCGGTTTGGGATGTATATATGAAATTAATTGAAGTTTATCTTTCTAGAACTTTGTCTCTTTCTTTTTTCCTTTAATTTCTTTTTGAAGTAGTTGTCGTTATCCTTTTCATCATGATCATCGTCAAAGGCTTTTTTTTTTTTTTTTTCCTTCTGTTTTTGATTTTTGGTTTTGGTTGATTTGTTTAATCCTCAAAGAACTGATTGTTCCCGTTTTTAGTATTCAAATTAGAGGCATGAGCCAGGCCTCCCACCCCGTGTAATAAAGAATAAAAGACGAGATCGATGTCATGTTCTTGCAGGAACAGTTTACAGTCACACATTTTTTTAAAAAGGAAAATATATAACATGTTACCATATATATATGGTGGTTAATTAATGTATTTTATTCTTTTGCTTCCATTTTTAAAACTCATGTCGTCGTTAATGCCACCAGGCAGCAGACGATTTTCTAGGACAAAAGCTATGATATATATATATATCAACGTACTATTAGCTAGTGGATGGGGATAACACGATTTCATAAGTATATATCATGAATTAAAGTTATTCTTTTAATTCTTTTATTCTTTTATTCGTCTTTGTATCACGTGTTAGTTACATGTCTTTTATTTCTTCGTGTACTACTATAAATACCGGTCACTGTACACATATGTAAATAATATTTTACATAATATTTCAACTTTTTTATTCCTTTCTTCCAGAAGTTTCTCTATCTCGACTTTTGGTCTGCTAGGGTTTCATCCCTTGTCGTGCTATGCTTTAGCCCATTTGTATTCTGCTAAGGTTTACATTTTATATGGTATCAAATGCCCTTTTTTTATTGCTTCCATGGCGCCGTCTCACAAATCCGTCTGCAAGGATGCCACTTCTCCTTATTTTCTTCATCCTAGTGACAATCTTAGTGTTCTTTTGGTTACGCAGCCTTTTCTCAGTGAGAACTACCATGCTTGGTCCCATTCGATGTTTATGGCCCTCTAGGCGAAGAACAAGTTTGGATTCGTTGATGGATCTATTCCCAAACCTTCGGATCCAACGGATTCTCTTCTTTCTCCATGGCTCCGATGTAACAATATAGTGATATCTTGGATCTTAAACTTTGTTTCTCCTAAAGTTTCTTCTAGTATCTTGTATATTACAACTGCTTGTGAGATCTAGTCAAATTTTAAGGAACGATTTTCTCATAAAAATGGACCTCTCATTTTTTAGGTACAGAAATTGATTTCCTCTCTTTCTTAGGGTTTTCTTTTGGTGAGTAATTATTTTACTCGTCTTAAGGGCCTTTGGGATGAACTTACTAATTACAAGCCTATTCCTGCTTGTTCTTGTGGAGCTATACGAATGTTGAACTCTTATATTCAATAGGAACGTATTTTACAATTTTTGATGGGATTGAACGAATCTTTTGCACTTGCTCGTGCACATATTCTACTTATGGAGCCTCTGTCTGCTCTTAATAAAGTTTTTTTCTCTTGTTTTACAAGAGGAATAGCAACAAGAAATCTCTTATATTTCTCTGCCCCCTGTTGATTCACATGTTTTTATTTCTCAAAATGATGGAACCAGATCTGTTAAATCCTTTTCTAAGAAGGATATACCAGTTTGTAAACATTGTAGAATTACTAGTCATGTGGTTGAAAAATGTTACAAGATGTTACAAGTTGCATGACTTTCCCCCAGGCTACAAACCGAAACAGAGGCTATAGTCTATGGCTAATAATGTTGTCCTCAATGATAGCAATTCCTTGGTTATTTCTCCTTTTTCCTTGACTGAGGCTTAGTATCAGTAGCTTCTAAATATGCTTCATCCTTCTAAATCTGCTATTGAAGTTCCTTATGCTGTCATTGTAGTTGTTTCAAATAATTTTTCTAGTATTATTTTTCCTCAAAATAATACTCATTCTGTTTTTTCTATTGCTCAGTCTACTATATTTAATTCAAATTCTTGGATTCATGATACTGGAGCCACTGATCATATGGTTCCTTCTATTGATTATTTTACTTCTAGTACCAGTTCTGTTAATGCTTCTATGAAGATTCCTAATGGTCAATCTATGTCTGTTACACATATTGGCTCTATTTCTATTTCTGAACATCTTGTTTTCCATGATGTTCTATGTGTTCCAACCTTTAAATTCAAATTTATTTCCATTAGAAAGTTAACACAATCACTAACTTGCTGCTTTCTCTTTTCCTTTGACATTTGTTTAATACTGTTAGGAAAAAGACTCCTTTTGTATATTATATTTTCATGCATGCTTTACAATGAGGTAGGACCTCGGTATTTATAGTATATAACAAGAAAGAGGAATATTCCTCTGTAACTGAAAGTCTGCTGCTAGTAATATAAGTGAGTGTGTGAATTACAGGTCTGCTATAACAAATGGTTAGTGGAGAGGACTCTGTATGGCACAGGAAGTGCGGGCAAGGCCTTTGGGTGGTACTGCATGAGGTGGTCTTGCACTAGGTGGTCCTGCATGGTATGCTATATTGTGTGCCTTGCACCTGCACTGTGTGTGTATAAGTCTGCTGTGAAATCAGCAGCTGCTACGTGCCTTGCACCTGCTGTGAGTGGTGCTGCGTGTACTGCATGGTTATCTGCTTGTAGTGCTTTAATTGGCCCCGTTAAGTCAAGCGGTAGAGAACACAAGCGTAGACTTGAACATAATTTCTGGAAACGTGATGAGGACAAGGGTTTGGTAAGCACATCAGCCAATTGATCTTTTCCTGAAATGAAGGCCACTGATAAAAATTTATTTAGGACTCTGTTACGCACAAAGTGGAAGTCTATTTCCACATATTTTGTGTGTGCATGAAAGATAGGATTAGAGGAGAGGTAGGTTGCTCCCAAGTTGTCACAGTAGAGAGTGGGTGCCGCAGTGAGATGTATTTCAAGGTCGCGACATAGATGCTGGACCCAAATTACTTCGGTAGTGGCATTGGCCACTACTTTGAATTCTGCTTCTGTTGAGGACCTTGCGATTGTTGGTTGCTTCTTTGAGGACCATGAGATGAGATTGGATCCTGAGAAAATGTAGTATGCACCTGTAGATTTCCTGTCATTTGGACACCCTGCCCAATCCGCGTCTGAGAAAGCTGTTAAATTCATTGTTGAAGACTTGGAAAAGGGCAAGCCAAGATGAGATGTCTGCTTGAGGTATCGAAGGATCCTCTTTACTACTTGCTAATGTGGGACACGAGGAGAGTGCATGTATTGGCACACTTTGCTCACTACAAAGGCTAGATCAGGGCGTGTGAAGGATAGGTATTGTAGGGAATCCATTGTACTTTGGTAAAGGGTAGGGATCTTCAAAGAGATTTCCAGAATGGAGAGTCAATTTTTCTAATGTTGCCATGGGAGTTTTCACAGGTTTTGCAAGAGACATATTGGTGCGTTGTTGGAGCTCAGAAATATATTTCTTTTGGGTAAGAAGAAGTCCTTTATTTGTATGAGTGGCCTCAATGCCCAAGAAAGAGTGAAGCTTTCCAAGGTCAGTAATAGGGAAATCACTACGCAAAGCTTGAACAAGTTCACTAATCAGAGTCATATTTGAACCTGTGACAAGAAGATCATCAACATAGACCAACACATAGATAATATTTGCACCATTAATTCGAACAAACAGAGAAGTGTCAGCTGAGGAAGATTTGAAACCAAGATCAATCAACTTGTCACTTAACCTTGAGTACCAAGCCCTTGGTGACTGTTTTAGTCCATATATAGCCTTTTTAACTTTGCATACATGCATGGAGTATTGAGGATGGACGAAACCTTGAAGTTGTGTCATAAAAACAGTTTCTGTTAAAGGTCCATGGAGGAAGGCGTTTTGTACATCATATTGATGAACATGCCAACCTTTAGTGACTGCAAAGGCAAGAACAAGTCGTATTGTTGTAGTTATGACAACCGGACTAAATGTTTGATCATAATCGAGTCCCACCTGTTGGAGGAAACCCTTGGCTACTAAACGAGCTTTCCTACGCTCGATAGTTCCATCTGCAAGTTGCTTGGTTTGAAAAACCCATTTACAGGAGATAACATTGGGAGCTTCGGCTGGTGGTACAAGAGTCCAAGTATGATTTGCAAGCAGTTCATTAAACTCTTTTGTCATTGTTGCCCTCCACTCTGGGAATTTTGGTGCAGTGGAAAAACATGTGGGATTGTCTGGTATAGAAGATAGAGCTGAGGTGTGTGCTTGCGGTGGTGGCCACCTAATGGTACCATCGATAAACTGACAAGGCCGAGTAATGCCAGCTTGTGACTGAGTCAACATAGAGTGTGAGTGCTGCGGAACATCTGGTAATGAGTTTTCAGTTGAGGAGGGTAAGGTTGAAGATGAATGTGGAATTGGACCGAGTATGGATTGTGTTTGAGAAAGGGGATTCTCGGTAGATACGTGAAGTGGGAGAGTAACGTGTGTGGACTCAGTTGGAGTGTTTGATTTTGAAAGAAGCGAGAATGGAAAATGGGCCTCATTGTGTTTGACATCCTTAGAAATGTAGATTCTGTGAGTAGGGATATGGTAACAAATGGATCCTTTGTGAGCTGGGCTTCGACCTAAGTATGCACATTCAAGGGCACGATAGGCAAATTTATGTTGATTGAAGGGTTTGGTGAGGGGCCAACATGCTGAGCTGAAGATTCTAAGGGAGTTAAAGTCAGGTTCTTTTCGATACAAAATTAGAAAAGGAGAGGAATCTTGAAGTGATGAGGATGGAAGTAGATTAATTAATCGAAAGACATGTTGAAAAGCATAAGGCCAAAATTGTAAGGGAATGGAAGCATGTGCAAGTAAGGCCAAACCTGAGTCTACAATATGCTTATGTTTCCTTTCTATGATGGCATTTTGAGTGTGTGGATGAGGGCAAGTGATACGATGTTTAATGCTAGCGTTGGATAAGATATCTTTGAATGGTCTAAACTCCCCTTCCCAATCTGTTTGAACTTGTTGAATTTTTGTTTTAAATTGTGTTTCAACATAAGCTTGGAATTTAATGAAGGTAGACAATGCTTGAGACTTTGTTTGTAAAGGAAAAATCCATGTATATCGAGAGTAGTCATCTACGAAAGAGATGTAATATCTGAAACCTTTATTAGAAACATTAGGTGAGGGACCCCAAAGATCACTAAAAATAAGAGAAAATAGTTCAGTTGATTTATGGAGTCTTGCATGTGCTGGCTTTCTATGATGTTTAGCCATGGCACATGCATTACAAAAGGTCATGGAAGAAAATTGATCAAAAGGAAGGCCACTCTTAAGGAGAACAGATCTAACTATCTTTAGAGATGGGTGACCAAGTCTTGAGTGCCATCATGGAAGGTTGGACAGTGAGCTGGTGTGAGCTTGAGGCAACGGTGAGAATGTGTACAAGCCATTAGTTGTGTTCCCTTGGAGTAGAGTTTTCCCCGTGATGCATTCCTTGACAAAAAAATTGGAAGAAGACATTATTGTCTAAACAAAATTGTCTTACAGAAATTAAATTTTTGGTGAAAGAGGGAACACATAATAACTTTGTTAAAATAAAGTTGGAAGAGTTTGAAGGGAAAGTGGGAGAACCAGAGTGTGATATGGGTATTGGAGTGCCATCTCCAACTCGAAGTTTATCACCATGATGTTCAGTAGCATACAAATTTAGGTTGGCAAGCTCACTTGTAACATGGTTAGTAGCCATTGTATTAGGGTACCAAGGTCCATTGATGTTATAGTTTGAGGAACTGTAGTTTGTAGATGGTGGGGCAGCTGCTGTGTATGCTTGATTGAATCAATAGATGCAGGTGAGGGCCGAGTGTCCAACTCTGTTGCATACTTGGCAGATGGGTTGTGAGTCAGTCATTGAAGAAGAGAAATGAGGTGAGAATGTACCTGAAGGTCTGGATGAACCATGTGAATAGGTTGAATTTGAATGACCCCCATGACTGCGATTGAAATTTTGACGTCCTCATGAATAGGATGAGCCACGGCCACGTCCAGGAGAAGAAAAACTAGCAGAAAAATTTGCCGATGTTTCAGGAGTAGACAGCAGAGAGATGTTGTCTGAGTGGTGTTGTAGTCAAAGCCTCATGGGTGAGCAAATGACTAAGAAGGGCCTTAGTGGAGATAGGATCAATTCTTGTAGTAACAGACGAGACTAAGGCATCATAGTCAAGTCCCAGGCCAGCCATTAAATATGGGACAAATTCCGTAAATGGTAAAGGTCTTCTAGCTACAGCCATTGTATCGGCAAGGGTTTTAGCACGTTGAAAGTAAGTTGAGATAGAATCAGTACCTTTCTTTAGACTAGCTAGCTGAAGTTGCGTTTGAATAAGGCGGGCTTGAGAGGAAGAGGCATATGTGGTTTGAATGGAGAGCCAAACATCACGTGCAGTTGCACAACCAACTACATGAGCTATAATAGACTCGGAGAGGGAAGAGATTAGTGCAGACATAACAAGCTGGTCTTGTTGGATCCAGAGTTCGTGTGCTGGATTAGGTGAGTTATTAGGGAGGTTGATTGGGGGTGCAGGACATGATCCATCTACATATTTGAATAGCCTCTGGCCTCGCAGATATGGGACTATTTGAACTTTCTAGAAGAGGAAGTTCTTTGGTGTAAGTTTAACAGAGATAATATGTGAGAAATTGGGTAAGGGAAGAGTAAGGAGGGTGGAGGAAGAAGATGAATAAGAGGAGGTAGACATGATGGACGACTAGTCCTTGGTGTGTTCTGATACCATGTTAGGAAAAAGACTCCTTTTGTATATTATATTTTCATGCATGCTTTACAATGAGGTAGGACCTCGGTATTTATAGTATATTACAGGAAAAAGGAATATTCCTTTATAATCGAAAGTCTGCTGCTAGCAATATAAGTGAGTGTGTGAATTACAGGTTTGCTATAACAGGTGGTTAGTGGAGAGGACTCTGGATGGCACAGGAAGTGTAGGCGAGGCCTTTGGGTGGTACTGCATGAGGTGGTTCTGCATGGTATGCTCTACTGTGTGCCTTGCACTTGCACTGTGTGTGTGTAAGTCTGCTGTGAAATCAGCAGCTGCTACGTGCCTTGCACCTGCTGTGAGTGGTGCTGTGTGTACTGCATGGTTATCTACTTGTAGTGCTTTAACAAATACATGACCTAATTCGTTGGAGGTTGTTGGAGTGGGAAGATTGCAGGGAGGCCTCTATATACTAAAACAGTTAGGCCTTTCGATTTCTAAACCTAATTTCTTTTCTAGTACATATGCTGCTTGTTTACCTGAAGCAACATCCTCACATGTTTGCTCCATTTCTTCCAAATGCTCTAATTATGAGCTTTGGCATAATAGACTTGGTCATCCTTCTAATTCTAGGATGCTTTTTGTGAATAATTTTGTTCCTAAATTGACTATTCCATGCAATCCTTGTATGATTTTTCCTTTAGCTAAACAAAGGAAATTACCTTTTCCTAATAATATTCATTTGTCTGCTGCTCTTTTTGATCTTGTTCATTGTGATTTTTGGGGACCATATTTTGTACCTACTATTGAAGGTTACAAATATTTTTTGACTATTGTTGATGATTCAACTCGTGCTACGTGGCTTTATCTTCTTAAGCATAAATATGAAATTTCACATAGTTTTAGAATTTTAATAAAATGGTTAAAACACAATTTCATTTAAAAATAAAATACTTCACACTGATCATGGCACTAGATTTTCATTTGCTCATTTTTTGCATTTTAAAGGCATCATACATGAGCATAGTTGTGTTGAGACTCCTTAACAAAACTATGTTGTAGAGAGAAAATATCAGCATATTCTTCATATAGCTAAAACAATGATGATTCAGTCTCATCTACCTATTAATTTTTGGGGTGATGCTATTTTAACAGCAACTTACCTCATTAATAGGCTTCCTACTCCTCTTTTAAAACAAGAATCTCCTTTTAAGCTTTTGTCCAAAACTTCTCCCTCTTATGCTCATTTAAGAAACTTTGGCTGTCTTTGTTTTGTTTTCACTCTACAAAGATGTCGAACCAAATTTGATCCTAAACCTCGAACTTGTATTCTTCTTGGTTATCATTTTGGCATACTAGGTTACAAACTTCTTGATTTAAAAACTAATCAATCTTTTATCTTAAGAAATGTTGTTTTTCATGAACATATTTTTTCTTTTACTTCTCAAAACACCACTGATCTTTCTTCTATTATACCTTCTATTTTTCGGTTGAATATTCAACTTTAGATTCTTTAACTGTGCCTTCAACAACACCTTCTGTTGATTCATCTCTTAACTCCTCTTCACCTTCTCATTCAAATGATTTTTATATTCAGTCTTCTTCCCCAATTTCTGTCACTATACCATTGCCTTCTGATCTTCCTAGAAGATCTTCTAGAATAAAAAAGGTACTTGGTTATTTGCAGAATTTTTATTGCAATTCCTCTTTTGCACACTCCACATTAGACCCTTCAACAATTTCTGATTCATCAGGTTCTTCTTCCCTTTTGTCTTCATCTTCTAAATATGATATTTTTAATTTTCTATCTTATGCTAATCTTTCTCATTCGCATAAATTCTTTCTCATGTCCATTTCTGCCGATACTGAACCTGAGTTCTATTGTCAAGCTGTCAAGCGCTCTCATTAGAGAGATGCCATGTCAGCTAAGATTATAGCCTTGAAAATTAATAATACATGGACTGTTACTTATTTACCTCCTGGTAAGAAGCCTATCGGCTGTAAATTGGGTTTATAAGATAAAGCATAATGCTAATGGTTCAATTGAAAGATATAAGACAATGTTGGTTGCCAAGAGTTATACCAAAATTGAAGGATTGGATTATTCTGAAACTTTTTCACCTATTGCTAAAATGGCTATTATAGAAGTCTTTTGGCCATTGCTGCTGTGAAAGGCAGGCATCTTACACGGCTTGATCAACTTCTATACTTAGTATGGGTTTTCAGCAATCAAAAGCTGATTATTCTCTTTTTATTAAGGCTAAGAATTCTCTTTTATTGCCCTTCTTGTTTATGTTGATAATATTCTTATTGCTAGTAATGATATGAAATCTGTTGAGCTTTTGAAGTCATTGCTTAATGAGAAGTTTAAACTTAAAGACCTTGGTAAGCTCAAATCTTTCCTTAGTTTGGAAGTGACTCGGTCTCCTGCTAGTATTTCTTTGTGTCAAAGAAAATATTCTTTGGAGATTCTTCAAGATGTTGGTTTACTTGCTTCTAAACCTGTTACTTTTCCTACGGAACAAAATATTAAGTTAAGGATGTGGGAGACTAGTTGCCTAACCCTACAGTTTGTAGAAGACTTGTAGGTCGACTTCTTTACCTCAGATTAACTCGGCCAGACTTATGTTATTCTGTCAATAGGCTTAGCCAATACAGGGCTCAGCCTAGACGACCCCATTTACAACCAGTCTATAGGATGTTACAATATGTCAAAGGCACTCCTGGTCATGGTCATTTCTTCCTAGCTGCCAATACATTGTCTCTTAAAACTTTTGCTAATTCTAATTGGGCTTCTTGTCCTAATAGTAGAAGATTTACTAGTAGTTATTGTGTGTTTCTTGGGGATTCTTTGGTTTCCTGTAAGACAAAGAAACAAAACACTGTTTCTAGATCTTCTGCAGAGGTTGAGTATAGATCCATGGCTTCTATCACTTGTGAAATCATTGGTTTCTAACTCTCTTATTTGATTTTGATATTTCTCATATTAATAGTGCTCAACTTTTTTGTGATAGTCAGACAGCCTTACAAATTGCTATCAATCGAGTCTTCCATGAAAAAAAAAAGTATATTGAGTTGGACTATCGCTTTATTCGGGAAAAAATTCAAATTTGAAAAAATTTTGTCTCTAATAAAATAACCGTTCGAACATAAAAGAAAAAGATTCTAACAAAATAAAATAAACATTCGAACAGATATTATATATAGTCGAACGAAAATTTGGTGCCTTAAGTGACAAAATTTAGTGGGACATTAACTTAGCGTTCGAACAACATACCACAACGTTTGAATGTCAATGTTAATCAATGTTCAAACAGATATTATATACGATTGAACAGGAAATTGGTGGGTTAAGTCACTAAATTCAGAGGGAAATTGGGTTACCGTTCAAACTAATAGGTTAATCAATGTTTGAATGTAAAATATAGAGTTCAAACGGTAATTTATTACAAAAATATCTAGCGGGAATGGAAAAATGTTTGAATGGTATATATTCCGTTCGAACGGTGACATTAATTTTATAAAAAAATTCAATTAAAGAATATATATAATAGAAATCAACAATTAATTTAGAAAAAAAATGTTAATTTAGAAATCAACAATCAACCACTAGTATGTCCATTTGGTGCAATGCGTGGTTATGATTTGTGTGGAAGAGAGTTTGAGAAAACTTAGTAGTACGTACTAAATAATTGACATGAGATATAGAGCCACTTGAAGAAAGTTTTCATTATTTGTTAATTAATATTGTAATTTACTTAAAAAATTATAAGAATATAAATTATTTGATAATCTTCAATTTTAATGATCATATTAATGTGTTCAAAGAACTAGGAGTAGATGATACAACCCATAAACATGAAGAGGACTTCCCATCAAAACTCCATAGTTAAGTGTACTTGAGCAAGAGTAGTACTAGGAGAGGTGACCTCCTGGGAAGTCCTCATGTTGCACCCCTCGTTTTTGTTTTTACTACCTTGTGTGATGAATTAACATGAACGACTACACAGATGCAGAGATGCGAGTTTGAATTACCAAAAAAAATATTATGATTGTTTATTTATGTATGTTTATGCTTTATTCAATATGTAGTTTGTACAAATGCAAGCAAGTAATCCAAATGATATATCGGACAAACTATATGCACTGCCACGTGGCCTCTCGAGACGTGTTGTTCGATATTCTGCTTGTATTTTTCATGAAAGTAGGAATCACAAAATGGATCGAGAATGCTATAAAAAAATACAAAATAGTGGTATCTTAGTCGAATGAATTTATGACTTAGAAAACATTGATTTCTATAGGATTATTGTCGATATAAATGGAATGAGATACTTGAGTGAGCTTTTGGTGTATCTGTTTAACTCCGATTGGTGGGATTAAGCAATCCTCGATGGGGACTGTGCGATGATGAATATTTTTTGAGTACTAATACATCAAAAAAATAATATGAAGATGATCCTTTTATCTTGCAAGCATCTCAAGTATTCTACATAGATGATCTTGAGTTAGGAAATTAATGATGAGTAGTACAAAAGTTTTCTCTAAGAAATATATATAATGTTATCCATGAGGCAGAGAGACAAATGAATAAAAAGATAATCCCTCTACTTAAAAAGCATACCAAGAGAGTCAACCCGTTTTTAACTTGTTTGTGGATTTGAGCTAGTATGAAATGATTCCATTACATAGGAAATATATTAAGGCTGAAATTGTTGATGTGACAATTGAGCAAAATATTGAATCATCTGAAGTATCTACAAATATTAAGGAAGTTCGCACCACATTTCCACTTGTTCCTAGCTCTCCATTTGTCTCACCACTAGAGATTGACTTACAGAATAAGGTAAAAATCTAATAGTCATTTTGTATCAATTAAGGTCATTCATACATTTTACATTGTTTCTAACCATCATTTACTTCGTTTCTACAACGAATATTATATTCTATAGAGTTAACAGTATAATCTCATCAAGGTCGAGACACTACTAGAGGCATGACGTTAGAAAAATATCATAAAGTGGATAAGATTAAGGTTAATATTCCTGACGAACATACTAGAGGCGAAGGACAACCAGCAGCTTGGCTTGTACTGCATGTGGGCGCTCTTACATAAACTTATGCACCTTTGGCTACAAGTTCATGGCATAAAGTCCTCCAAGATATGAAAGAGTTTATCAAGAAGTGTTGTTTGGTAATATTTAAATAATTGATTTATATGAATATTATTTAATATCTATACACAATTTAGAATATTATGGGTGATAATATCTTTATATATATATTTTTAAAATATGACTTGAAACTAAATTTGGTTAGACAGAGGAGCGTAAGACTGTCGATGAGCTCATGTATAATGCATTCCAAAAATATAAGGCGAGGTGTCGTGAGTATTATAATAAGTTCGAGAACAAGGAAGATGCACGCCAACATCATTTTCAGGATGTCCGACCTTCCGATTGAGAAAACTTTTGTAACATGTTTGAGGATCTATCATATAAGGTAAATTAAACGAGTTTTTTTACATGCCCTATTTAAAATTTTTGCTTCCTAATATTTAAAACGTCTATGTAGGAGCGAAGTTCTATAAACAAAACAAATAAATTGAAGTTGAAGATTCATCATCATACAGGCTCAAGATTTTTCCATCACCTCTCTAAGAAATTGGTAATGCAATTTTTTTTTATTGTATATAGTTTGTTATTTGGAGGTATTCTAATGACTTTATATATCAACAAAGATCTCTTGTAGTAATTGTCAAATACCAATTATGATTCTACAAAATTATATGCTGCATCACATACTAATTGTAATGGAGAGTGGACTCATCCCGATATCCGTGAAAATTATGTAAGTATTATTATCTATTTTAATTAAACATATTTGAATATTTGTGGCGATATTAATTCTTTAGCTTCATGTGTGTAGGATAAAATGGTTGCCCTACGTGCTAAATCTGCATCAGATAAAAATTCCTCAATAAGTGATGTTGAAATTTTTACATAAGTTCTGAGTCAAAGTTCAAGATATTTGAGGGGTTTGGGTTGCTGTGTAAAGCTTTGTAGCTCTTCCTCATCGTCCGGGTATGCCTTTAACACCTCTATAGCGTTAGAGAAAACGAATTCCAAGATCGAAGAATTGAGTACAAGGCAGAATGAGTTAGAGACTCAATTGGTGAAACAACTTGACATGGAGATGTGCATGAAACAATAAGAACAACAAAAAAAAGAATTCGGGAGAAAGGTGCAACTTCTAATGCAGATGCTTATGCAACAATTCAGGCCTCTAATCATTTGATTTACATTATACGTATAGATTTTGGAATCTATTTCTGTACAAAGAATGCTAGTACTATTGTTTTATTTATTTAGTTCGCATTTATGAGACTACTTTTATGGTATTGAACAAATTGTAATGTATTTTTTTAAATATTATATATGTCTATTTGGTTTTTCATTATTGGGTAAAATAAAATAATTACTGTCCGAACGATCAAAAACTATTCGAATAAAGGAAGTAAAACCATTCGAATGTAATCGTTATTAAATATTCAAACAGTACTTGAAACTGTTTGAACGAAATAAACGTTCGAATGCCATCTCATAACAAATCATTTGAGTCTATCATGGTCCGATCGAACGTTTTCCTCAATATGTTCAAACATATTTTACTGTTCAACCATCAAGTTGTTTGTTCGAATGTTTCCTCATGCCTATTTAATTGAAGGAACTAGTATCAATCGACCACTCACGAAGGATGTGTTCGAATATATTTGACGTTCAAACGTCAAGTTTGTACCTTTCGAACGTGATTTTGAGACGAAATTTAATCCTAAAACAAAAATAAATAAGTAAAAAATAAAAAGTTCCGTTTGAACGCAATTGAACGGTTTTGTTCAAGTTTGTCCCAAAAAATATTTTTTGGGACGAAATTGATATGTTCGTCCTAAACTACCTTTCGGAGACATTGTTATTGGAACAACCTTGGGATGATTGTTTTTCATCTCAAATATTATTTGAGATGAAAACACAGTTTTTTGAGATGAAAATTTCCGTCCCAAAAAACCAATTTTGTCGCAGCTTTAGAGTATGCATATATATATATATATATATATGTGTGTGTGTGTGTGTGCAGTTGCTGCCATTGATCATTTACTCCATTTGTAATTTTGTTGGGGACATTCTTGAGTCAGGATGAGGGACCATATTACCTTTTGGAATAGCTCTGGTTCCCATATGCATATGTACCTTTTCTGTTCAAATTATCAATTTATCCTCCAAACAAACAGACAAGATATACGCATGTGAAGTGGATCTTTAATTCCAGCACCCATGCATTCTATGGTTCATCTTTCGCCATGCATGGCCATTATCCATGGCACTTTTTGTTATCTGGCCTGTTGCACCTTGGCGTATTTAATTATCTCTTACATATCTAGGAAAATTTATATATTACAAGGTTAAAACACCAAAAAGGAAAAAATAAAATTGTTTCTAGCTAGGCAGTACTTTGAGTGCATGAAAGAGATTTTCTTGCTACATATACAGCAATAGTTAAACATGACATGCATGCATGAAGTGTGTGAAATGTGGTCTTCTTGATCAACTACTGGTAATAGATTTAATATAGAGAAACATATATGAAGAATTATTGAGGAAAAAAACGAAGATAAAGTGTCACCTAATTTTAAAATTGCAATAAATTTTTTAATATTTATTAAAATAACAATTCAAAATATTTTACAATAAAATTTTGTGGTCATTTAATGCTAAAGAGTGGATGATCACATGGCTCAACAGAAATAAAATATATCTCCGCAACAAAATTTATAAATAATATAGTACTGCTTATTATTTATTTATTTATTTATTTTAGCTCTAATCTCAATCATGAGAAGCCATTTATATACGCTATTTCCTCAACCATATCGCGTGTTTGACTGTTTGTTTCGTATATATTTACAAGTTTGGGGTTTATAAATGGATAGAACTAACTTATTTGTATTACTATTTATAATTGATTACTACGCACGTACCTTAAAACATAAACAATATCGATACCTGCCTAATTTATTAATTAATTTCGATCCAGTCATATTTATTTAAATAAATATTCTAAAGTGAAATAAGTAAATATGATCATCAAACATACCATTCAGATCACAGCTTAAATTAACCTGACTTTTCTGGTAATCCATTCATGATTGATCACTTCACTCACATGATCTTTCAAAACCCTACTTTTAGTGTAGTGTCTGATCTAAAGGTATTCGTAGTTCATTTGAGCTAAAATCTAGCTAGCATGAAAGAAAACTTGAAAAGAAAAACTATACGTTTGAAAATCATCAATTTTCTATGCTTTGCTTCCACAACTTTTGTCTATTTGGCTAGTCTCCACCGTTTAAGAGCAATGACATATAATTCATGTCTACAGTTTTTTATTTGGCCCTTTAAGCATCTATGATATATATATATATGTATGTATGTATGTATGTATGTGTTTATATATATATATATATATATATATATATATAGGGATGAAGTTAGGATTGTAATAATTTTGGACAGGCTAATTAGCCAGGATTATAAAGAGTAAGAAATACAAAGTAAATTCAAAACTTAAAGAAATTAAAATAGGTATTTCCCAAAAATTATAACAACAAAAAATTTATATAATGTTTTAATTAAAACGTGTATACATAAGTTTTAAGCAAACATAAAAATTCAAATTATGATTTAAAATCTTCACAAACGTTTTAGATAATATTAATGATAACTACAAATAAAAATACTTCAATTATCTTCTCCAATGTTTTAGATGTGTTTAAAAATAAATATTATTTTTCTAATAAATCTTCCTAATAATTGAGATTTTATCTATCAAAATGTTATATAAAATTAAATTAAATAGAAAATAATACCCATGAAATATTAAGGCACCGTTTGGATGTTGAGATGGTCTCGTATTAACCCATCTCATCTCAACATCTAAACACAAACACTTTTCAATTTCAATTTTTCAATTGTTTCATCTATCTAATTATTATAAATTTTCTAAACTTCTAAGTAAAATACGAAAAGTAATTTAATTTTTTTAAATCCTGAAAAAAAATAATATTAAAAAATAATATTATAACAATATTTTAACTTTATAATATTTTTATTCAACCTTTTATCTCTTATTTCTCAAACTCTATAAAACATCTTAACTAAACTATTTCACTACTAATTCATAGATTTCTTATCTCATCTCAACATCCAAATGAGGCCTAATTTAAATTGCTTGAAAATTAGTCTCAAAAGTTAGGAAAATAGTACAAAATCACACAATTAATCAAATTTTGTTCATAGCTAGCCTTGGGACCGTCGCCCCCAAAAAATAAAAAATAAAAAATAGTTGTGCTATATATTGTTATTTTTGCATATTCTTTGGCATTCTATTGATATAATTGGTCATATCAGTTATTTTATATTAAAAAAAGTGACACATCTAATCATATCAGTGAAATGCGCAAAAAATAGTACAAAATCACACAATTAATCAAATTTTGTTCATAGCCCCCCCAAAGTAGTACAAAATTTGATCTAAAAGGACGGTCGATCTGGCATGCAGAAAAATATGATGGCCTTCCTCCAACAAAATTAGAAAACTGGCAATTTTTAAGACAAAAACTGGCAATTAAAAAAAAAAAAAAAACAGACAATCAATCTCCGAATAAATGAATCGTGAAGGGATTCTATATATAGTACACATGGATGTGCACAGGGTAAATTTAACAAAGTTTTTGTTACTGCAACGAATCTTTAAAATCTTCAAAAGTGCATAAATAGTAACAAAATTTGTCTTACCTCGTGCACGTACAGCCTGTGTATAAGATCAGCCCGTGGATGTATCAAAGCTCAGTGAAAACTGGGAATGCAGTCCATGAAAGTGGATGGGGGCCTCATTTCAATGCAATTTACTACTGATCTGTTTTCTTTTCTTTTTTTTTTTTTTTCCTGCAAAACCTGTTTTTTTTCCCTGAGTTCGAACCATGGATGCATTCTTGGGAATGATTTCGAACATTTTTTAACAGACCATGATTCATCAGAAGATATAAAATGTGAAAATCTCCTTTTTAGTACTAATTTCCCCTTGGAACGAACAGCTCCACAGTTGCGAACAATAAAACTGAAATTCTAGTATAAAAAAAATACTTAGTAATTACGTATTGCAAACTAAATCGTAGTCTAATTAATAAAAAAATTACCATGCAGTTTATATATGAATGTTACTTTTGATCAACATATATATAAGAAAATCAAGACAGGCGAGATTTGCAATATCAATTTCAGATAAATGTAATTACTATTAGTATCATGATCATCATTAATATTATTATTAGAGAAATGATAGTTGTAATCGTGAGTGTGTAAACGCCGTACAATCATTTTAAAAAAATAAATAAATATAGAATCTAAATAAAAGGAATTAAAATTAATTTATTAATAATAGATCTCATTCTTTTTCTAAACAACTGTACGTTGATTGTATACTCTACGATTGTATATATTATTACTCTTATTATTATTTGCCTTAAAAAAAAAAAAATTAAAGGGCATCCAAAAGTCTTGAAAATTGTCTGTGGACTATGTTGTCGGTTTTAGATGCATACCGCGGTCAATGATGATGATTAAGTATATTATAACCCGAACACAACGAAAAAACGGAGAGCGCATTATAATCTGGTAAATGACAGGAAAAACAGAGTTGTAGATATACGCGCTTTTAAAGTCTCTCAATTCAATTATAAAAAATGTAGTGTTATATATATTTATAATTTTATTTATAATATTCATTTTATTAATTTTTTTTTAAATTTAAATTTCATAATTTTCAACATATCAATAATCAACATATAGAAAAATAAGTTTTTCATAAGAATATCTAGCATTTTCTTTATAAAATAGGTTACGGTAAGATCAGTCAATGAAATCTTTCATTCTCTCCTTTTGTGAGTGAAAAAATAGATAAAAGGACGAAATAAGTTTCCACGTCCCCTTTTAGCCATATACTCGATCAACTTTATACAAATTCTTACTTTGCTTGTTATGATTCTCTTCACCTTACTTAATTAGTGAGCCATATCTTTTTGGTTGAGTGTGTTGATTATGGGTAAATATAAATTAACTTTTTTTTTTATATTATATCCTAAGCATTTTTTCAGCTCGTATTTGGATTAGACTCTTCTCTCAATAAGTAGATCCAGCACGTGGTATATTTAATTAATTAATGTGGTGTAGTATAAAGTTATGGTGATATTATCATATGGATTACCACTTAGCCGAAAAATTTAAATTAATGAGAATAGATAGATTTAATAATTTTTGTACGTTTAAGGGACTTTTTTTTTTTTTTTGAAAGAAGTGGATCACCCTTCATTAAAAATGGACTTACAACTCTGACTTGAAAACAAGTCAAGTACATACGATTAAAAGCACTTCAGAACACATACGTGTCCTACGCCACACATGATAGCATAGTCGGACTTTAAAATGGACTTTAAACTTTACGTCAATGACCATATGCATAATGAATCCTACGCCACACATGCACATAGTCGGAAGTGTTATTTACAAGCCATTTCCCCATTTTTTTTTATATATAAGAGAAGTAAGAACTTTGGACAGCAATCGGCCCCTATGGTACGACAAATTTGAAATCAATCTACCTAGTCCATTGGTTATCAATTCTGTCCATCTGAATTAACAGAAAATACATGATAGCATGTAAGATTATCACGTGAAAATTTTTATTCTTGAAATTAAGAAAAATATAGAGAATTTTTTAAAAGTATTTTTATTTTAAAAAATAAAAATAAGTAAATTAAAACAAAAAAGAGAGGACTGATGGGAGAAAAGTCTTCACCACCAGCCACTAGAGGACATCAATTCTAGCCACCTCGTAGTGATCGAGATCTTGGCAATCTCGTGGGTGGCCCATTTCAAGCCACCACATGGTGGTCGGGCCGCCTGGATTCAGTTGCTTGTGGCCCGGAAAAGGACCAACATGGTGGTGGCCATGGTGGCTTTGAAGCTAGGGCGCCCACCATGGGGCCGGGGGCAGGATTTGACCCAATGGTGGCTGGTCCAAATTTTTTTATTTTTTATTTTTAAATGTTTCCTGTATGATTTTAGATCTAGTTTGTTTTCGAAAATGAGACGAGATAAGTTGAGATTAAAATTAAAAAGTAAAATAAAATATTATTAGAATATATTTTTTAATATTATTTTTATTTTAGGATTTGAAAAAGTTGAATTACTTATTTTATTTTGTATTAGAAGTTGGGAAAGTTGTAATGATTAGGTGAGATAAGATGAGATGAATTTAAAAAAGTTGAATTATTTATTTTATTTTGTATTGAAATTTGAGAAAATGTAATGATGAAATTGAGATGAGATGAGATATTTTTTGAAAACAAACGAAGCTTTAATATTTTAAAGTATTTAAAAAAAATCAGTATATTTTTAAATATTAAAAAATAGGGTTTGCACGTGGTAGCTAGTCTTACGTACATGTCGCGGCCATATGTATTGATCTGTTAAGTCATATAAACGAAATTTATTATAGATGGAGTAGATTTTAAGTTTGTCGTATTACAGGATATGAGATTGGCCAAATTACTTGGGTCTCTATATGTCATCATTAGTATTATATATCTAAATGGATGTTATTTTTCCATTAAAAAATATCTCTCCCCTCAATCCATGCCTATAAGAATTGCTTGCATGAGTGAAAAACCACGTGAAGTAGATATCCAATCTGGCAAAGACTTAAGACTTTTCCTGATAGATTTACTGCTTAGATCCATATCTATGTCGACAGACTCTGATATATATGGTACTGACCAATTTAGGTTTGTATGCCAGCTTCAAAGATAGGCAAGGACCTTACTAAAACCCAAACAAACATGCATATATATGGCTAAGTTTCGAAGAAATTTCTTGTTAGTAGTTTGATCAAATAAAGTTTGGCAACGGGTTGAAATCTTGGACACGTATGGAGACTACGTATTAAGATGAATGACAAAAGCTGATCAATCATGTACGTAAGAATTTTAGTGCAACAGCTAACTTACAGCAGCCAAAAGCGCCCATTGACCAAGATTTTCCGCTCCCTGTTTTCATTTGTTGTTTGAGAGCAAACATGTTCAGTGCCAAACTGCCCATAGTTTTGTTTATAATGATTATAATTCAAAATACAAGAATAAACCACTATAGTATGTTTCCCAATAGAGAACGCATAAAATAAAGCGTGGTGGACCTTTTTCTGTACAGAGAAATAAGGGAGAGAGAGAGAGAGAGAGAGAGAGCAAATCATGATGGGAATTACATGGGGAGAATCAAGCGATGAGGGAAAGTTTTTCTTAGAAAAATGAAAGAGACAAAACTTAGTGTACAAGGGAGAATTTGATTGACTAATTGATCTGAAGAAATATATAGAAAAGCACACAGAATCACATGGTAGGGGTTAGTGGAGTTGGACTTGTTTATTATTAGCCTCGTGATTTTCAAAGCTGACCCAAGTAGTTTTTTATTTTTTTTCTCCTTTCAGCAGGTTCTGGTTAGTGGGTAATCTATAACTACCATATCTTGGATTCCAACAGCCCTCCAATTACAGTAGTGGTAAATATTCCCTGTATAAGCCTATATATACCCTCCTGGAGTAACCTATTTTTTGCAATCAGAAATAGAGAGGAAGAGATGGAGATCCCTGTGGTAGATTTTAATGAGCTCAATGGTGAGAAAAGGAGAAAGACAATGGAGCTTCTGCACCATGCTTGTGAAAAATGGGGCTTCTTTCAAGTAAAGAGGATCTCTTCTTCTTATTATATTGTGCTTCATAGTCTAAATTGTATATCAAATTACCATTCATTCTAATGAAAATATCGCTTATGCAGGTTGATAATCATGGCATTGATAAAGAGCTGATGGAGAAGGTGAAGCACTTGGTAAATGGACACTATGAGGAAAACTTGAAGGAGAGCTTCTACAAATCCACGATAGCTAAAAGCATACAAAACCAAGGAAATACCTCTGATAAAGACTGGGAAAGCAGCTTTTTCATTTGGCATCGCCCAACATCTAACATCAACGAAATCTCGAACTTCTCCAAGGACCTACGGTGAATGATCTGTTAGAATATAATTAAATCACTAAATTTACTTCTCATCAATTTAAACGTTCGGGCTCATTGACATTTCTTATAATATATGTGTATATGTATGCATACATATGTGTGTGTGTGTGTGTGTGTGTGTGTGTGTGTGTGTGTGTGTGTGTGTGTGTGTGTGTGTGTGTATGTGTGTCTATCTGTGTATGCATATTGACTGATATTGTGCATAATTCAGGGAAGCAATGGATGAGTACATTGCTCAACTGGTTAAGCTGGCAGAGAAGCTTTCTGAGCTTATGTGCCAGAATCTTGGTTTGGAAAAGGGTCACATAATGGAAGCATTCTCAGGGAATAAAGGTCCTTCTGTGGGGACGAAAGTGGCAAAATACCCTCAGTGTCCACATCCAGAACTTGTTAGAGGACTTCGAGAGCACACTGATGCTGGTGGGATTATACTCTTACTCCAAGATGACCAAGTCCCAGGTCTTGAATTTTTCAAAGATGGGGAATGGGTAGAGATTCCACCATCCAAGAACAACACCATCTTTGTGAACATAGGAGATCAACTGGAAATTTTGAGCAATGGAAGTTATAAAAGTGCTTTGCACAGAGTCATGGCTGACAAAAATGGGAGCAGACTTTCCATTGCAACCTTCTACAATCCTGCTGGTGATGCCATCATCTCTCCAGCTCCAAAACTCTTATATCCCAACCACGTCCGTTTTCAAGATTACCTCAAGCTTTATGCCACCACAAAGTTCTCCGACAAGGGTCCCAGATTTGAGTCTATGAAGAACATGACCGAGGGTCACCATCATATAATTGCCTGAAACTACATATCATTTAGAATATGTCTGGATCACACTGATCTTGGGTTTGGTTTTCAGATTTTGTTATTGTTTTCTTCCTCGTGTGTTTTTTGTGCTGCCAGTAAAACTATTATGTTTTCCTTAACTCTCAATAGAGGGAAGGTATGAAGCATGTATTCCTTTAGTCCAATGATCTGGAACGTAATCAAAACCATTAATGTGACAATGGTAAAGCTGCTAATACATGTAAAAACATAAGGGTCGAATCTCAAACTACAAAAGCAATAATGGCATTTGATAAAAAATAAAAAATAAAAACTTAATTTAATAATGGACAAATTAAGCACAAAGCAACGTCATGAATCCAGAGATTTGGGGAGGTTTTCTTTGTTTCCTTTTAAGTTGAATTGGGTTATATAAAACTTGGGCTTGCTGCAATGGTCTGCCAAATTTTTGGGTCCAACCTTTAACCCATTTGGGTTTAACTTCATTCGGCCGGATAAAGCCTCATATCTATGAGAAATGCTACACAACCTCCTACTATTCACCCACACTCCACACTCCATACTTTTTAATATTTTTTAATTTTTTTTTAATTTTTTTTTTGAATTTATTTTTTTTATTCACTATTCATAAAAAAAATATTTGATAAAAAAAAATTAAAAAAAAAAAGTGGAGTGTGGAGTGTGGTGAATAGTAGGAGGTTGGGAAGATTATTTCCATATCTATACCGAAATACATGGATTGACCTTCTGACCAACTCGTTTGGTACTCGGGTTGGTCAGTCAACTAGATTTAACCCTCTGGTTGACCATTGAAATAATCATATTCTATTATAATTTTTTTAATTTTTTTTTCTATTTTTGAATAGCTCTATTATAGACCTATTATTTAATATTGTCTTGAGCACAGTTATTTTGTTTGAGATATTCATTAGAAATTCATACTTAAGACAGACAAATTAAAGTGATACATTGTCTAAGTGACCTCTATCATAGAAATCTTCTATTTGGCCTAAAAAATGTAATGACTTAATAAATTACATTTATATCCATGAGAATAAGAATAGGCCCAAGGGTAGGTTGTTATATGGCTGGGACATGGATGGTATAAGGCAGTTAAATGTAAATTGTATAATTATGGGATCAACTTATGCATTCAATAGGCGGACCAAATGAAGGCTATTGTTTGGCTTGCTCCAATTATTTTATATTATTTACAAACTAGCCTTATTGGGTGAAAGTCACTTGCATGTTATAATTATTGTTCACATTGCAGCGATGCACTAAGTATCTTATAAGGGCCAACTTTTTTTTTTTTTTTGAAGAATATAAGGGCCAACTTGATTGTTGTTCAATTAGATTAAAATTCGCATGATGATAATTGTGGTTTGTTTATCATTGGCAATACATTAAAATTGATGCGATATTTATCTTTTACGAATTTCTTTTGTTTTGCTTATAGTGAATGCATCTTCATTACCTACTAATTTGATTGGCATTATAGTTATTAATGGATCCTATTTTTTAAAATAGGAAGAACATGTTAGTATTATTCTTGGGTGTATGGATTTGAACTACGCACTTTAGGTTGATAAGCCTCCCAAGCCTACTAATCGGAGTTTTGCTAATCAGAGGGTAGCTTACACTACAACACAAATGGTTTTTAGTGATGGTTGTGAATTTGTGACAGTCTCTAAACCGTCACTAAAAATGATTTTCTGTGACAATTTCTGAAAAGCGTCACTAAAAGTGCGAGAGATTCTTTTTTCGTTCGAACGTATTAAAAAAAATCGTCGGAACGTCCCATATACGTTCGAACATGTCGCTACTTAAGTTCGAACGTCAAGAATTATGGCGCCAACGTTCGAACATTAGTAATTAATATTCAAACTTTAATTGTAAATTTAAATTAATTATGACTCTAATTAAAAATTTATGTGGTTTTTAGAATGCATAATGTGTATTTATAATTATGTATACAAGTCTAAAAAATTTACTTGTATATATTTATATATACACAATTTGTAAAATATAATTATAAATATATATATTTATATTTATGTATATTTGAAGTGCAGTGATTTAGTATTAAAGTTAAAAAATATAACATTAAAGAAGATTGAGAATTGAAATAAAAAAAAAAACTATAGATATATTAAATAATATTGTTCCCTACAAATATTAAAAGCAAAATACAAAATATGATAAAAGTACGTAAACAACACTCAGATGATAGCGTTGTCCAAAAAATCCGTAGCCCGTATCTCCTCAGTCAAGGTATCAACCTTGTCGTTAAGGATACCTACACAGTGGGCTACCTCAGCGATAGATGCCTCTACAGCCCCGACCGATCGATCGATCTTACGATCGATATGCGCAGTCAGCTGTGAGATAATTGTATCAACCCAAGCAAGCCGCACATCTCCAGCAGATGTACTCACTGGCTGCTGACCACTACTCCCCACACCATGCTCGGGCTGTGTCGGAGGAACTAGATCCTGTACAGGGGGTGGTTGACGTCCCCTCTCCTGTCCAATGTTATGTCGATGCGTAGTCATGTCGAGGGCACTCATCTGATCTTTGACCCGCTCCTCCTGCTGGGTTGGCACTCCCCGAGCAAGTAATAGCCGGCTGATCAGGACACGGTATGGGAGGTTGTCTGTGGAGACGATGCTCGCCTTGTAACGGATCCTCTCAAATATGTGCTATGGCAAATCTATGGGATCTCCACGTGCCACTCATATAAAAAACTGTGCCCAAAGCCGATTGAATGTGGTCTTATATGCCACAGGATCTACGTTTGTTGCAACAATAAGATGCAACATGCGGAAGAATGGTAGCAGATGGTTTTGGTGGAAAGAGTTTGGCCTCTCGATCTGGATGCGGTCTCTCCCGATGAGGATGTAGAAATCCTCATTTCGGTCATCATCCCTAGCCGAAGGGCTAACACCCTCGGCCTCTGACCGGTCCGCATCTCTGGCTGATGATGGATCAAATGGGCCAGTAGATGATGCAGAAGTGCCTACATCTGCCTCGAGTCAGCCGTGAGCAGATGTAGATGTGCGAAGCGAGGCTAGAGAGTCAGCCTCAGTCGATGTCTGAACTCCTCAACAAATCCCGAGGTGCTCGGCGATGACATCAGGTGAAATATCAAACGTGACACCGCGTACGGTCATAATGTGAGAGGATGCGTCCTGAGGCATATCACACATCCCCATATAGAACTCCTGAACCATAGAGGGGTATACCTTCCCCTTCAATGTGCAGATATTTCTCCAGCCTCTACTGAGAAATACATCTCTTAAGTTTGTCTGCTCCCATTTGAATTCGTCGAATTTGTTAATTAGGGTTTCTCGCTCTACCATAACAGTACGAGCCCCGATCCAAGCAGTGTCCTGAGTGGCTCCTTCCCTCCCTCGTTTTCTGGTATGCAAAGGATGAGCCATATCCTGGAAATAGAATATCTATTAAAAAAAAAAACAACTTTGAGTACTATTGATGCATCTTTTGTTATAATTTTAAACTGTTCTGAATAAACATTCGAACATAGAGTAACATACGTTCGAATGTTAAATAAAACGTTCGGATGTATAAATTTTACATTCGAACATAAACACAATTCGTGAGAATGTAAAACGAAACGTCCGAATGTATAACATATAATTAATTTAATTGATATACGTTCGAATGTAATAGGTACATGTTCGAATTCAACATATACATTCGAACGTATTAGTTTACGTGCGAACTTAAAGGATAAACGCCAAATAAATTAAACGAATTACGTTCGAACTTTAAAGTATATGTTCGGACGTAACCACATAAAACGTTCGAACGTTAATTATATGTTCGGACGTAACAGCTTGTATAAAATATACGTTCGGACGTGGATGACAAACGTTACAAACTTGAAACCTTGGTGTAATGTTCGAATGTATTAGTGTAACGTTCAAACGTAACGACACAGAATGGTTGAGTCGACTCAGCCATTCTCGAAAGCTCCAAAATCTTCATGAAAACCAACTAAATGTGAAAATGCCACCATAGAAATGAAGTATACACTTCAAGAAACTTTTCTACGGTAACTTTTTATCCAATGGCAACCCATGGTGGCCGGAAAATGAAGTTGAAAATTCGGCCACCATGGGTTTCAGTTTTAAGTAAAATTCATCCTAAATCTATGTATAAAATACATCTAATGCTTCAAAAAGAGATGTCTACCTTTTGGTGACGGTTGCGGTGGAGAAAATGACGTTTCGGGCATTCGGTTTTGGACTTATATACATATCACGTTCGAACGTTATATATATAACGTTCCAACGTTTAAGGGAACGTTGGAACGTTATATATATAATGTTCGAACGTTTACTTACCCTTCAAGCGTGTAATGAAACGTTTGAACGTGAGATATAATACGTTCGAACATTCTAAGTCATCGTTCAAACGTTCATCAATTGATTTTTCAAAATATATTAATAATATTTATTTTATTAATATATGTTATATTAATTATAATGTATATTATAATAGTTACTATACTATATCTAATATTATATTATAATATAAGTTTAGTATATGTTATTATGAAATATTTTATGTAACTTTCGTTCAATTTATAATTAGGTTATGGACTTATCTTTCTAATTCTATCAAGGATATATATAGGCTGTTGTTAGTTTTATTAATTATAGTCAAATATCTATCACTATGTATTATGTTTCTATTTAAAGTATTATGTGATAATACTATATATATGTAGTGTATGTACATATATATATATATATATATATTCTTTTATATATAGTTTGTTAGTTTTATTAATTATAGCCAGATATCTATGACGATTAATTTGTTTTCATTTAAAGTATTATGCTATCATAGTATACACATATATATGAATTACTTATATATATATACTATATATATATGTTGTTATTAGTTTTATTAATTATTACCAAATGTCTATCACTATGTATTATGTTTCTATTTAAAGTATTATGTGATAATACTATATATATGTAGTGTATGTACATATATATATACACTATATATATACATATATATATTCTTTCATATATAGTTTGTTAGTTTTATTAATTATAGCCAGATATCTATGACTATTAATTTTTTTTCATTTAAAGTATTATGCTATTATAGTATACATATACATATGAATGTACTTATATATATATATATATATATAATATATATGTGTTGTTATTAGTTTTATTAATTATTTTCAAATGTCTATCACTATGTATTATGTTTCTGTTTAAAGTATTATGTGATAATATCTATATGTAGTGTATGTACTTATATATATATATATAGTATAAATATATATAGGTTATTGCTAATTTGATTAATTATAGCCAAATATCTATAACTATATTTATTTTTTCATTTAAAGTATTATGCTATATTAGTATAATATATGTTTAACTTATGTACTTATATATATACTATATATATGTTGTTGTTAGTTTTATTAATTATAGCCACATGTCTATCACTATATATTATGTTCCTATTTAAAGTATTATGCTATCATAGATATATATTACATATATACGTTATTGTCTGATATAACAATTGTATGCTCTAATATATATATTATATAAGTGAGACTTTAATACTAACGAACCTCTCCTTGTAGTGATATATTATATATACTGTTATTCAGTGCATATGATATATTATGCAACTATAATATATAATTAATTATGAATATGCTATATAATTTATATTATATATATATATATTATTGTAAATAAATAATTTTTAACTATTAATAATCTAGTTATATGTACGTTCTAACATGAATTATTTACGTTCGAACGTTGATGAATGTGGGCGGAAAATTTTCCGCTCAATTTAAACGTTCGGACGTTAAGCCATAGACGTTCGAATGTTTGTGAAATGTGGGCGGGAAATTTCCCTCTCAATTGTATAATTCAGACGTTAAATAATATACGTTCGAATGTAAATAAATTGATGGCGGGAAATTTTCCGCTCGATTATCTGCTTTTGAGTTGAGCAGTAGCGTCCGAACGTAAATATCAAACGTTCAAACGTTTATGATTAAAATTGACCGGTGAAAAGTATAGTTCGAACGTAATACCTAAATGTTTGAACGTTAAAAGATTAAAAGTGACCGGCCAAAAGTAGCATCCGAACGTAACACTTAAATGTTCGAACGTAAATTGTTATAATTTCCTTTCTCCATCAAAACATACATGGGGGAAGCAGAATCATTTCTGCTTCCTTCCATGGGTGAAATAGAGAGAAAGAGAGAGAGAGTGTGAGGTTGAGCGATTTGGAAGAGATAGAGAGATCGAGTGGGTTAGAGTGAGAGAGAGTGTTATTAGGGGGTTAGAGTGAGAGAGAATATTGTTAGAGAGAGTAGAGTGAGAGAGTGTGTTATTTGTTAAATATAGTGATTATTAAAGGTTAGTATTTTAGAACTATTTTGGTAAGGAAATATTATTTCTTCATTATTTTCAACTACATGATATTTCTCTTGTGTTTTTTTTTGGAATATATGTTTCTAACTTGTTATTATTGTTATTTTTTTCTTAAGGAAGTGGTTGTTTTTGCAAATTGGAAGCTTATCATTTGTAAGAGTAAATTAAAAAGTGCTAGGTATATTTCCAAACTTTAGTTATTGTAATGTTTAATGATGTTGTTGTGAGAATATTGTGATATGTTGTTGAAATAAATAAGTTTATTGTTTATTAAATATATTTATATTTTGTGAATTAATGATGAATTAATATGTGTAGAAATATATAGTGATATGAATATTGTTATGTTTAATGATATTGTTGTGGGAATATTGTGAAAATGTTGTGATATGTTATTGAAGTAAATAAGTTTATTGTTTATATATGTAGTTTTATATTTTGTGAATTAATGATGAATTAATATGTGTAGAAATATATAGTGATATGAATATTGTTATGTTTAATAATGTTGTTTTGAGAATATTGTGAAAATGTTGTGATATGTTGTTGAAGTAAATAAGTTTATTGTTTATATATATGTAGTTTTATATTTTGTGAATTAATGATGAATTAATATGTGTAAAAATATATAGTGATATGAATATTGTTATGTTTAATAATGTTGTTTTGGGAATATTGTGAAAATGTTGTAATATGTTGTTGAAGTAAATAAGTTTATTGTTTATATATGTAGTTTTATATTTTGTGAATTAATGATGAATTAATATATGTAGAAATATATAGTGATATGAATATTGTTATGTTTAATAATGTTGTTTTGGGAATATTGTGAAAATGTTGTGATATGTTGTTGAAGTAAATAAGTTTATTGTTTATATATGTAGTTTTATATTTTGTGAATTAATGATGAATTAATATGTGTAGAAATATATAGTGATATGAATATTGTTATGTTTAATAATGTTGTTGTGGGAATATTGTGAAAATGTTTTGATATATTGTTGAAGTAAATAAGTTTATTGTTTATATATGTAGTTTTATATTTTGTGAATTAATGATGAATTAATATGTGTAGAAATATATAGTGATATGATGGAATAAATTGTATAATAACAACTTAAGATAATAATTTTCTCTATAATAACAAATTATAATAAATAATACTTAATAAATAAGTAAGTATCAATTAGTTGGAATAAATTAATTGATAGTTAACAACTTAAAATGATAATTTTAAGTATAATAAAAAATTATAAAACATATAAATAAATAAATAAGTATCAATTATTAGAGTGTTAAATTAATACTTAACAATTTAAGTATGACAATTGATAGTATAATAACAAATTGAAATAAATTGAAATTGATTAATAAATAATTTATTAATTACTTGGAATAAATTGTATAATAACAAGGTAAAATAAATTGAAATTAATAAGAAGTTGATGACGAAGACGAAGATGTTATTGAGGGAGGATGAAGAAGAAGTTGATGACGAAGACGAATATGAAGATGTTATTGTGGGAGATTCTGAAACAAGCATGGAAAATACATCCGAAGACGAAGAATAAAAGTACTAAATATAGAAATTATATAGGTGAATATAAAATTTTAAACTTTTCATTATAACAATCTAATTAATTTTCTTTATCATATTAATCATGTCTCAAGGATGACGTCAAAACGACAACGAAGAAATTTGCCTCCCCTACCAAGTCTAAGTCCCGAACCTATTGAGGACTCCCCACCCGAGTGTTTTCCTCCTAAAGAGCAAGTGCAGACGCAAGAGACTGACAGCTAGTCGACACCTAACAGTAAGAAAATGTTATTGATAGTTAAAAAAATATAAATAATTTTATCTCAAAAAATTTATAACTATAATTCTATTATTATCAAATAGTTGATGCATCCTGTCATCGTGGTCGTGGTTATACTCATGGCATTTTTCTTGAGAAATGTCGAAGGCACAGAAAACTAAAGGTCACAATTCCTGATAATTTCACTGGAGGAGTGGATGATAGTGTAGTAGCGCTTTCATCCTATATTGGTACAATAGTCTGAGCTTATGCTCCATTTTATGTGCGATCATGGCGGGATGTTCCGCTCGAGATTAAGGAGCACATTCGGAGTTGTATGCTGATGAGTTTATGTTGAGAATACATTTTTTGTATACTACATTAGTATATTATATTTTTGACGTCATTCACTTATTAGGATGAATTTGACCTCGACTTTGGCCGTAGCAAGGACTTGAGAACTGTCAATGGGTTGATGGCTACACTATTCCGACGTCATAAGGGACGATGTCATGACCACTTCAAGAAATTTGAGACGTTGGAAGAAGCTGCGCAATCCCCTTTCCAGCAGATGAAGTTAGACGATTAGAAGAAGTGTTGTGATCTTTTCGCAAGTCCAGATTATCAGGTATTTTAGATTTATATCTAATGATTATTTACATTTATATTTGGGCTATATATTATATGCATATATATTACAATGAACATTCTTAATTAATTTTGTAGCACTTAAGTTCTACGAATGCACATAATAGATCTGCTTTGACTGTCCACCATCGTGCAGGTTCAAGATCATTCCACCGTCTTGCTGAAAAAATGGTAATTAATAAATTATAGAATTCATTTATTTTTCTGATATTCTTTTATTTAAGTACTAATATTATCTTTTTAAAATTGTTAATGCCGCTTTGTTAGAAACATATGACCCTGAAAACTTTTGACTTATTCATGTCTATGCTGCTGCTCACACTAATAAGAATAGTGAGTGGATGGATCCTGCTACTGCAGATAATTATGTAAGTGTTGTTATTTTTGTTAAATAATTTATGCAACATGTGAATAATTTATTTTTTATTTATATTTCTTTTAATACGTTATTTATTATGTGTTTTCTTTGACATTGCAGTAAAAAATGATGGAGATGCAGTTAGCTTCTGGGGAATCCTCTCCAAGCGACATAGACGTATTCACGTAAGTGCTCGGGCCCAACTCTAGTATGACAAGAGTTTTGGGACTAGCTTTCAAGCATTCTGGTTCATCCTCCTCATCCTCTTAGGCTTCACAAATTAATAATCTTACCAAAAATTTAGAAGCTGCACGGCGCGAGAATGAATATATGAGGTCGAGACAGCAAGAGTTAGAGTCTCTCTTAGAGCGACAATCTCATTTAGAGACGCGTTTGCAGGATCAACAGAGAGACCAGGAGGAAAGAATTCATAGTGAAGTTCAAGAGCAAGTGCAGCGGGAGATGATGGTCCAGATGGAGCGTGTTATGTCATTGCAACAACAATGGGGTGGGCAAAGAAAAAAGAAATAAATTCTCTTAATTTTATTTTTTTCTATAACTTTATTATCTAATTTTAAAAGTTTCTAAGATATTGTTAGTTGTAAAATATTTATAGTATGTAATATGATACAATTGGTATGTTTTTTAATTTTATGAAATTAGTATTTCTGATCTTTACGTTCGATGTAAACAAAAAACGTTCCAACATCACTTCACGTTCGAACGTTAAAACGTATTTGTAAACGTTTGAACGTTATCACCCGAAACGAACAAAAGAACAAAGCGTCCGAACGTTCAGACACATCATCTATAACATTCGAACAAATATCCGAACGTTATACTTGTTACGTTCGAGCATTGTTCCCTTAACGTTCGAACGTAAATATGTTATGTTCGAACACTATTTAACGAACGTTAACTTCTGTCATTCGAATGTCGACTAATCGGGTTGACGTTCGGACGTATAAATTTACGTCCAAACGTTATTTTCTGTGACAGTTTTCAACCATCACAAAAAACTTAATGTTCGAATGTATCTCCGAACGGAACACCTCAAACCGTTACTAAAAATATTTTTAGTGACGGTTCAATAGTAAACGTCACCAAATGTATTCTGTGATGCACATTACGTGACGGTCGTGGTGACGATTTTCAACCGTCACCAAATGTCTTTAGTGATGTTTTGGTTGTTTTTGGTGACGGTTTCATCTCTCACAAAATACTATTTTTGTTGTAGTGTTACGAGAAATGGGAGCGCTCTAATCGTATGAGTATTATGATAACAAAGCATTTTGTTCTATGTTGTTGATGAAATTAGTGTTTGTGGCCATGGACAGATCTTGTCACGAAAAATGTGACAACGACTACCATGATCCTATATTGATATTATTCAATGAATTAGATGGTTTTGAGATGACATCTGTAAAGTTTGATAGTTACAGTTTGAGCTCTTAAAGTTTTCAATGTTTATTTTTTTAGTGACCTATGTGGTCCAAGTGGGAGATTGTTCGAATTATTTGAATTAATGGACCTACATAAATCATAAATCATACATTGTATGATTGCAAATATAAGGCTTCAGTAATGTCTATAAGGCCCATTAATGTGGTCAATAAGTGACATAACCAGCTGATTGACACATCTCTAAAAGCTCATGATTTTGGTCCAATCATGAATATTAAAGTGGTACGGATCCGATTCATGTGTAGAGATCCATTAAGAACCTATGTAATTTCATTATTTCATGATGGGATAAATTGAAATTCGGGTAATATATATAGGTTATGGTCCCCACTTCAGATTCATTATTAACTCTAGACATCCCATTACTATGAGTTTTTACATAGAGTGAATATTATTAGATGTGGAAGACCTAACTAATGTGCTCTTTCCTCTAATAGTTACAGGTAAGCTCTTTTTGCCAAATCTCTACAAAGGTCTAATACGAGATCTTGACATATTTGGATATATTGTTCAAATCTAACACAAAATTCCATTTATGCCTGCCTCAAGTTGTTTTAGAAAATAATGTGACAAATCCTATCGGTACATGTTCTAGCTGCTTTGCACCACAAGCACACAGAAAAATCAATTTTAAGATTTTTTCCTTTGTTCCCTTTAAAATGGAGGACTAGAAACCCATCACCGCCTTTTCCTTTGTTGCCTAATCACAAGATCATCTGGCAGCACTCCGCCATGACCTTTAAACATTCACTCTATTAAGGTCTGTTTTGTAGGAACAGGTTGGAAGGGGAGAAGAAGTCATTCTTGATCCGTGATGACGATTTGGGCCTTGGTCGGTGTTATTTAGAGCTCACGATAGTGGTCCGGAGCGGTGGTATGGTGTCCTTACCATGTCCATTGTAGTAAATATAAGACAAATGTAGCGAATATCAATGGAGGACAAGGCACACAAATTTACGTGATTTAGTATAGAGCCTATGTTTACGGGTTGTTTGTGATGCAAATCCGTTATAAATGAGTGTATTTTATAGTCTCTTGTAGCTGACTGTACAAATGAGTCGGTAACCCTACAGCTTGGAGATAAATAAAACTGAGGCTGTCATCTAGAGGTTGAAGAAGCCCTCTCTCAAGACGCCTAGAAGTCCCCACATTTATGACTTCAAATCCGTTTCATTGGCCTCTGACACTGGTTGGTGAAGAGCTCAGCTTTATGTCACTTGTTGTCCCTCCTCATATGCCTGACCTCATTTCCCTCTTTTTTTCCCTCACTTCCTTTCTTTTCCCCCTGACACATTTTTCCTTTTTCAGCTTTTGTCCCCTCCTTGTCCATTCCTGATGGCATCTCATGGGTTGGACTTGGGGCTCCATATGGGCCAGAAGATTTGATCCCTTCCATACTCCAACATCTAGACATCCCTAAATGGGTTTCCACCATCCATGAACCTTGGACACAAATTTTGAATATCAAAAGTGACCATCTTTTTTTTTTTTTTTTTTTAGCCTTGGCTATGGAGCTTTCACTCTTTCTTTCTCGTGTTGTTGTACGTTTTTGACACTTAAAGTTAAGCTTGTAGACTTGCGGCCTCGTGTTTTAATGGTACCCACCAAGCATCCATGTTGAAGGTGGCTCACACACTTTTTTTTTTTTTTTGAAATTTTTAAGAGTATTTTAGGAAAAAGAAATCTAAGATGTATTTTGTTATTAAAGTTGTTTTGGTTTTTATTTTTTATGGAAACTTAGGAAAATAATTATATAGAAAATTGTTTAAGAAATGAAAAAATGAATAGATATAGAGAAGTTCATCAGGCTGAAGTTGATGACTTTTGGTTTTTTAAAGAAAGTCTTGAAAAGTTTTGGTATCCAGAAATTGTAAGGGGAGGTGGGGATCAGAGCGAGGGGGAGAGACAAATATAATATTTTGAGAAATGATATTTGTAGTCCTAGGTATGCAAGTCTC
The DNA here is from genome assembly GCA_029856935.1 of Cyclocarya paliurus. Classification (NCBI taxonomy): domain Eukaryota; kingdom Viridiplantae; phylum Streptophyta; class Magnoliopsida; order Fagales; family Juglandaceae; genus Cyclocarya; species Cyclocarya paliurus. The sequence goes on along the minus strand of CM056950.1, from coordinate 28,598,218 downwards.
GCGCACTTCCTTTAAAAATATGGGTAAATTTGGGATCCATGTAAAATTATTATTTTTTAATAGCGAACCTCACTTTTTTAAAGTAATTTTTGATATAGTCGTAGGGTATTTGACAACTCGAATCATATCTATGATTTACTCTGTCCCATAATTATAGGCTTGTAAAATTATAAACATACATTTTTTGTAACCTACAATATATAAGAATTATCACAGTACTCTCTATTTCAACCTTGATACCAAAGAAAAAATAGCCTGAGCTAGTGTCTGATTATAGGCCAATAAGCCTTTGTAATATTGTTATCTATAAGTTGATTTCTAAGATTCTAGCTAATAGACTTGAGAGAATCTTACCTGTTATTATCTCACCTTCACAAACAACTTTTGTTCTTGCAAAGTAATAACTGACAATGTGTTAGTTGTTTATGAATTGGATCATTTGCTAAGAAGGAAGAGAAGTGGAAAGGCCGGCTTTATGTCTTTGAAGTTAGATATGAGCAAAACTTATGATAGGATAGAGTGGAGATTTCTTAAGGAATTGATGAAATAGATGGGATTTAGTTCAAAATGGATGCAATTGGTGATGTTTTGTATTCAATCAGTTTCATTTTAAATTCTTGGGAATGGAAAGCCTAAAGGACCTATTTTTCCAACTCGTGGTTTGAGACAAGGGGATTCCATTTCCTTTTATCTCTTTCTTCTATGCACTGAAGGTCTCATATATTGCTTTGCTGGACCAGGCTAATACTCATCAACAAGTAGAGGGTATTTGAGTTTGCAGAGGGGCTCCTAAGCTTAATCATCTTCTGTTTGCAGATGATAATGTTCTTTTTTGTAGAGCTAATTTGCAAACTTGCTTGACTCTTCAACACAAGCTAGACATCTATGAGAAAGCATTTGGCTAGAAAATAAATTGAAAAAAAGACTTCAATGGTGTTTAGCAACAATGCCCATCCATCTCAATAGGAAGAAATAATGCAGTTTTGGGGAGTCCAACAGTTCCGGCAGTATGACAAGTATTTGGGTTTGCCACCAATGGTTGAAAGAGGAAAATATCAAGCATTTTCATCGTTAAAGTATAGAGTTTGGTCAAAGTTATTAGGGGTGTAAATTTAAATAGAAAAACCGGTAAATCGGTCCGAACCTATTTTACCGGTTTTGAACCGGTCCGGTTTGGGAAGTAACTTTGAATAAAATGTTATTTTTCATCCAAAAATAATAATTTTGACACATATTAACAAGAGTAAAAGATGAAGATTATTATAGAGAAAATATTCAAAGTTCGCTTTCAGATGATATATATATATATATATATATATATATATATATATATATATATATATATATATCTAAATACCTGGCAAGTCATGCATGCTCATCATGTGTGCATGCTTCTATTTATATATGAGGAAACCTTGATCTCTATTAATAAGCACAACAACAAAAAAGCATATATAATTAAACTCATAAAGCTTTAAAAAAAAAGGATGTTGAGCACCTACCTGCACATTTCCAATGAAGAACAAAAATAGAAGCAAGCCAAAGATCGAAATTAAAACAGCGAAGCAGTTTTCCCAGAAATTTGGACTTGTTTGAAGACTTCCACCAACAGAACTACGAAAATTGGAACAACTATAAAGTATGAGATATATATATATATATATATTAATTATTCTGATCAAATTATTCATAACATTTGCGCATGAAAGTAAACCAAGAAATAGAAAATGATCAGGGTTAAAATTGTTACCGACGTTGTATATATATAGAAATCATCTCTAATTATCTAACCGAATTAGACAATCCAATTCTAGACATAGATCATACAAACGTCCTGCATGTGTGTGCGTGTGTGTATACACAGTATTTTCAATTTTTCAGACGTAGTTAGCTAGCCGTGCATACATGCATGAGTATTTATTATTGTATCTATTTTTCTATATTGGATTATGCAATCAGGTCAAAAAATTACGAGTTTTCTCAATTAATATTCAATAACCACCACCAAATTAACAGCTGTATAATATATTTCCATGCATGATTCGTTATTGAGCTGCAATTGAGCTAAAATTATAAATATAAAGCAATTGTGATGTGGTGGCCCTACACTTAATTAATTAACATGAAAGCATAAAATGAACAAGAAGTGTTGTATTAATGGAAACAGCACAAATTGCGGGGAATTCCAGAGTCCAATAAATGTGCAAGTTCAATAACATAAACACGTACGACGATGAGTGTTAGAACATATATACGACAACATGCATGCAGCATGCTTATTGATGATGACAAACACTAACAAAAATCATAGTGAAATAGCTCATTGTACTGGAAAGACAGTACTTTAATATATACGCACAAACAATAATAAAAAATTAGACACCAAATTTTAAATAGTTTGACTTGAAAAGCCTAAAACAATGATCTGAACAATTAAAACAGCTTATTTATCTCGATTTTCATTCGTTACAAACAAATTGAATATATAAAAAGTAATGAAGTACTTGCATGCATGCGTACGTACATGACTGGCGAGGATATACAGAAACAGATTGAATGAAGCTCGCGCGACCAAAACGGAACTTCTAAATAGGGTCGTAGTCTTGTTGAGTTTTCTCCACGCCAAATAGATACGGGAAATGCTGGGCACATATTGGAACAGAACAATAGCATTCAGGAACTTCCTTCTGTTCAAAGATGTCGAACCCCTCATTTCTGAAAATATAATTGGAACTACAACCTGCAGGACAGATTACAAACGTACGTACAGTGTAAGTTCGATTTAAGGATTACATGATGCATTATGTATTCAAAACAGATGTTATTAATTTCCTCGATCGTATTCATATATATATATATATACATCCTCCAGTAGTAGTACTCTAATCATGAGGCCTCACCTCTGAGACAGGAAGAATGGCGAGAATATCAAGAACCAAGTATCCACGGAAGTACCTCTTTGCTATCAGCCAAGCATTTGTAACCAAAACAGTTTCTCCAAGTTCACGATAGATATCGTCTATATATGGACGTAGAAATTGCAATATGATGTTCACAAGATAAATCATATCAGTGACTGATCGCAAACAGAGAGCAATAATCTTCAATGTTTTATCTAGCGCAAGGCACTTTTTCTCTTCGTTGACCACAGGAATGTAGAAGAACAAAGGGTCAACTGATATTGCAATCATACACGACACTACGAAAATCACATTCCAGATTCCTAGGAACCGCCCCTCTGGGTGAAGATTTTTCGCAATCCAACTGATCTCTTTTGTTTTCCCCTTTTCTTCTGAATTAACTTCTGCCTTCTGGGGATCCTGCTTCTCAATATCCTGCCCCCTGATCACCACAATATAACATACAATCTAGTCACCGTCAGACTCATAGGTTGCCATAATGCATTAATGCCGCGCGCCTTTGAGCCGCACAAATTCATGTGAAACATATTTGGAAGCTCTGTACATAGTAACACTAACCTCGGCTGATTCTTTTGCAGAAGCCCACGGCGTTTAAGTTGAGTACTCATGAGTACTGAAGCTTATCACTGCAAAAGCAAAAACGTCTCAAATAAGTATTAAACAAGCTCCAGATCAACCATAATCAACCTTTGAATTTTGCAATTCCTAAATTACATTGGAAAGCATATTAATTAGAGACATAGCATGTTTCATGATTTATTCAAAGGCAGAAGGAAAAGGTATATCCACCGTTAATTAAGTAGTACTGCATGTGCAGCTTAATTAAACACGATCATCAGGAAGCAAACTCACTAGAATAGTCAAGTGCAAGAAAATAATTCTAGACGTAGAGATAGATTTTTTAACTGGAAAACAAACCTGAAAAAAAAAGGAAATATATTTTTCCTTTTAGCAGTAAATTAAAGAGAAGTAAATAATAAAGATTTCTAAATGATCCTTACGCACCCCTTGTAGTAAATGCAGAGATCAGTTTAGATCGAGCATGTTGTGTGTGTGTGTGTGTGTATATATATATATATGTGTGTGTGTGTGTGTAAAAAGTGAGAAACTGGAACAGGAACCATATGCATGCAGGGTGTTAAATTAGAATAATACAAATATTAATTAAAAATACATATTTTATCTTTTAAAATTTTAAGACAAGTAGTAATTTTACATGATATTAAAACAAAAAATTTGAATTTGAACCCTCTTTACATGAGGGGGAGAGTGTTAAGAATATAAAAAATAAAAATAATATTTAAATCTAATTCTTTCTATGATCTTAAAGTTTTAAAATAAGTGGTAATTTCACATGATTTGACAACGACCGGGATACATATGAAGCAAAGAATAGCTAGCGCACAGAAATCTGTGGCTTTGTTTAATAATTAGTGTACATGGAGATGCAGGCCGTGTCTCTATATTCCTTTCTTCTAGTTCTGGTCGATCGATAATTTAAAATCCCCTCGACTTCTTTTTCTTTTCTCTTTCTGTACCGCTTCAACTCTCTTAATTTATACCTTCCTTCTAGATCAGTCTAGCTAGACAACTAATTAACTCCCCCTCCAGCCTTTCTTTATTCTTTCCTTCTGAACAACTTAATTCGTAACATGAAATTAATGGACTAATTAAGCATACATATTCTTATTTATGCGTGCAGCATAGAGAGATCTGTTTGATCTCTCTGTTTCCTGTCAAGTACAATGCATGCAGCATGCACCACAAGCGATCCACTTCTGCCGGTACTCGTTTGTATCAAAATTAGAACTTTTCGGGAAGTGAATATTGCTTGTGAGGTTTCAAGGTATATCGGATGTATAGGAAGTGTTCGAGATGGTATTGAGATACATCTGATACACTTCCTATACATCCGATAAATCTGTAAATACTATTGAAATAGTTTGTAAATAATAGTAAAATATTTTAAATTAGAATGTTTTATGGGATTTTAGAAGAGGAAGGAGAAAAAGTTGAATAAAAATATTATAAAGTTAAAATATTGTTAAAATATTATTTTTTAAGATTATTTTTATTCTAATATTTGAAAAAGTTGAATTATTTTTTTGTTTTTGTGTTATTTTTTAAGTTTAGAAAAGTTGTAATAATTAGGTAATGATTAGATGAAGAAATTAAAAATTTTAAAATGAAAAATGTTTGTCTTTAAATAATGTTTAGATGTTGAGATGATGTGAAATAGCTTGAGACCATCTGTAAAACCAAACTGGACCAAACTAAAGGAGAAAGAAGGTGGGGCCGATAGAAGAGAGGGCGGAATTTATTTCATCATACTCAATCGCCCATATTGTTGTCTGCGTCTGCAAATGGAACCTTCACAAAAACTCTGATTCAAACGATGATGTCTTTGTGTTAGTATTTCCTTTAAAGTACGGTTAAGTTCATTAATAGTGGCACCCAAAACATCGTTGATCCGATCCACTTTTTGGTGGGCTGTATTTTTTTCTTTTGACGCGGATTATATCTACGCATGCAGAATCACTGCAGACTCGACTAGCCAAAAAGCAGATACACAATGTCCCTTTCTTTTCGCCACAACTTTTCCCCGAAGGCTTGTGCTGGTAATAGGGACATAATGTATATATAATATATCAGTACTACTCCAGATTGCATTTGCGCTTTTTTCCTTTCATTATTTTTCCTATAATACTACTGTAAATTAAGCATGAGGCATGATCACGAAGAAGTGATAGTCGTAGTACTGAAATAAGAGCACTAGTATTGGACTCATCAAATGAGTCAAATCTCTATAATTTGATGAATTTCACTTAAAAAGGCCGACATTGGATTCATCTTTGGTATGTTTGTGAAGCTGCTATGAGCTACAGTGCATCCGAATTTATCTTCAAATTTGAAGGTCGACTGTTCAACATCTATCTGATTATTTTATTACAAAAACTAACGGTTTTGCACGCAATTTCGTTTCTTTCTTTCTCTTTCTCTTCTCTGCTTTCTTCTTCACCCCCAAATCCCTCAAAATCCCCCTTTCTTCTTCCTCTCCTCTCCCTTCCCAATTTCTTTCTTCCTCTCCATTTCTTTCTTCCTCTCCTCTCCCTTCCCGATTCCCAGCACATTTTCTTCCTCTCCCTTTTTTCCTCTCCCTCTCTTCCGGTTCGTTTCTTCCCTCCGTTTCCTCTCCTATTTTTGGACAAGCTATCCATTCCCTTTGCCGTGAGAGAAGAGCAGTTCATCTTCGTCCATTGTGGTTTCAGAGGATCTCCATCACCTCCATAGGCACATTGTGCGGTGCTTTCTCTCTTTCTCTCGTTTTCGCAGTGCAAGTGCCCGATTCTTCGTCTCAGCTTCGATCCTTCACGTAGAAACAGAGCAATCAAACACTGGTTTCTCTCCTTTTAGGTTCGTGCTTCACTTATTCTCCTTTCACACAATGCTTCACTTATTCCCCTCAAATGTACTACAACCCTAGTTTCAAGAAGAAATGAATTGGTCAGCCCCGATGGGGGCTTTTGCTCTCGGTGAACACATACATGGTTACTAATTTTGATTTCATTTTTTTTGGCTGATTTTCAGGCGCACTCAGTGTTGCAGATTGTCAAACAAGTGGTATGATCCTCGGCTTGTATATATTAACAACTTTTCTAGGATAGTTTAACATTTTGTATATACAAATACAGAATATAGAGAAAGTGGAAAGAGTGATTTATATGATGAGAAAAATAATATGGCAACATAAATACTTTTCTGTCGTGCCACTGGACAACATATTCAATACTTTTCTGCTATTAGATTATACTAATCTTGGAATCTGCTCTTATTTCTAGAAGTAATGCATGTTAATCTCTTTGTTAACTTCTTTCATTTTACGAGGCAAGCAGTGGTGTTATTCTTACCTACTAAACTATTTGTCTACAAATTAATATAATGCATTTGGAAGCATCTTTAGCATTTTGAAATTAAATTAGTGGCTTGATTCCAGTAGTAAAGTAATACCATTGGGGTTCATATTATATGATTCTTTAATATGAAGAAGTAGACTTGAGACTTGAGAGAGAAGAAAGAAATGCCCATCTTGATCATTATTGAATAAATACACAATAAACTATAGCTTTTAGCAAGCCACTTCCATTTTTGGCCATGAGATGGAAGTCCAGAGGAAAACAACAATATGCTCCAATGAAACTAGTATATTGGTACAAACTGATGTGTAGCTGTTTAATGAACTTGCGGTGTAACTGTGTAATGAACTTGCTGTGTAGCTTTTAGTAATGAACTTGTTGTGTAACTTTTTGGGACAGCAACGTGCAGCATGATTTGATTAAATGTTTAAAATATGCTGCCTTGTATCTATTTGAAATGTGCTACCTGGTATCTATTGTGATTTGTTGCCTTGTATCTTTTTGCTTGTCCTACCTCGTTTGACAGCCCAAGCTTACGATTCTCAAAAGATGGACACTCCATTTGAGGAGGATCCCTTCTTCACCACTCTCTTACAAAGTGGCGGAGAAGGTATTAATGTCACTCCAACATATGAGCAATATTCTAATGTTATGGTCCAAACAACTCCCCTTCATGGTAAAAAGAGGCCTCCGACAAAAAAAGTTCAAAGAGGGGCATCTTTCACTGTTAAGGAGGATAACTTACTTGTCTCCAACATTAGCATTGATGCCATACTGGGTACTGATTAGAAATTCACTCAAATGTGGGACCAAATTTTTGAGTTTTATCATGAGTATAAAAAATCAAATACTGCAAATCGATCGGTAGGGTCATTGATCAATCGTTGGTCCATGATTCAGAAATGCACAAACAAGTTTTATGCATTTCTAGCGCAAGAACAATCATTGCACCCAAGTGGTGTAACCGAGCAAGACAAGGTATGTACCGTTTTCATTTAATAATGTTTTATTTTATCTATGATTATGTTTTTTTGACAATATTCATTTTAATTTTTAGATTGAAAAAACAGAAATAATGTACAAGGAGATAGAGAAGGGGAACTTTATACTGGAGCATTGTTAGTGTCAATTGAGACACCAACCCAAGTGGCAGCAGCACATGATTAATCTGAATACAAGGAGAAAACCATAAGATAAGCGTCTAGCCAATGAGCAGTCACCTGAAGTTGCCGATGACGTTGTGGAGGAGAACATTGAGAGGTCTCTAGGAAAAAAACCTGAGAAAGATAACTTGAGGAAGTGGAAGGCCCAGGAATCATGTGATTCTGAGTTTAACATGACTTTAGTACAAATGACTGATGATAGATAGAAATTCATGGCAGAGAGGAGAGCATGGGTGGCGAAGCAAGCTGCTGATAGAGGTGCATAGCTAGAACTTGAGAAGAGAAAGTTTGAGGTGGAGATCATGAGCAAGGATCTCTCTAGCATGACTACCATGCAGCAATCCTACTTCCTGAATATTCAGAGGAAAATATTTGAGGAGTCTTTGGATAATTCCGAAGGTACATTCGACAAATCTCCATCCACACCTCATGGAGTTGAGTAACTGTTGAATATCACTTTCAGATTTCCAGCTTTTAGTGGCTGGGTAGCCACTATGAAATCTGAATCCCTTTTTTATAAATGGTTGATTGTATTTTGTAAAAGTTAACTTTGTTGTTGGTTGATTGTATTTTGTGACTAAGTTTTGTAAGGGGAACTTCACCTCAGTCTTTGGGTTTTCAGATTGATGGGGTATTGAATTGTCATCCCATTTTGGAAGGAAAATTAAGTTGGTGTAATCTGAAACATATTTGTTAAGTTTGACAAGCTTGTGTGATGGCAGCAAGTGAATGGCAACAAGTTAATGTTAAAGTGAATGAATTTATTTGAGTTAATGTTAAGTTTGACATGTTTGAGATGCTTGTGTTATGGCAGCAAGTGAGTGTTAAATATTTTCTGTGATGGCAGTGAATTAGATTAAAGTGAATGTTGAGTTTAATTCTAGGTTGGCAGCCTTTTAAATTGTGTAATGGTTGTTGCCGATTGAAGTGATTGTGAGGCAGTGAATGTTAAAGTGTGAATGAATCTTAGTTGATTATAGTGAATGCATTTGAGTTTATTATAGTGAATTCATTTGAGTTCGTGATAGTGAATTTATTTGACTTGATTCTTGAGCTTGATTAAGCTGATGGAGCAGGTTATTCTTGATTCTTGTGCTTGATTAAGCTGATGATGCTGCCTTATTCTATTTGCAATGTTAACGTGATGGCAACATATTTTATGGATAAATATTTTGTTAAAGTGTTATGGATAAATATTTGGTGTTGATTCTGAGTTTGATTAAAGACCCAGGAATCTGAGTTGAACATATGTAATGCATTTGAGTTTATCCTTGATTCTAATGTTAAAGTGATGGCAACAAGTGATGGAAGGGGAGTTGATTACGTGATGGCACCTCCTGGAGTTGATTTTTGATTTTTTTTGTGAATGAATGTGTAAACTGGCAGTGTCTACCATTGAATTAATTTTTATTTTACAATTCCTGAATTATATATTCTGTGCAGATAGATTTTAATTTTCATCAATATTTCAATCTCACACTCAACATAACTTCAATATTTAAAAAATAGTCAACTGCAGAATATTCAGTATTATGGTAGCCTACTTCCTTAAAATCAATAAAAAGGGGTCTATTAAATAATAGAACTTCCTTACTATGCAAGGAAAATTGGATTCCATATTAAATAATAAAAAGGTACCCATTAACCACATTAGATTCCACATTAAATAATAAAAAGGGACCCAAAAGTTAACATTGGATTCCATATTCCACATTATGTGCGATCATGCATATTCCATAAATGCTCGATAAGGTCGGCTTGGAGTTGAGAATGAGTGCCTCTATCTCTAATACGATGATGTTGAGCAATGAATTCCATGAATTCAGGTATATTATCGCATGAAAGTGGCTCATGAGGAGTATCGTCATTGGGTTCGTAAATAAACTGATCTGCCTCGAGATATAGATGACGCTCATCTTCAGCGATCATATTGTGCAAGATTATGCATGCGTACATAATAATGTCTTTTAGAACTTAGGGCTGGAAATACCTAGCAGGTCCATGCACAATTGCAAATCTAGCTTGGAGTACTCCGAAGGCATGCTCCACATCTTTCCTTGCAGACTCTTGACAAGCAGCAAAATATTTTTTCTTTTTTTCATGTGGAGCAGGAATTGTTTTCACAAGTGTTGCCCAAGAATGATATATATCATCAGCAAGATAATATCCCACTATGTATTCATGACCATTGATTGTGTAGTTGCATGGAGGAGCACGACCTTCGGCCAACACTGTAACATCTCAGATTTTAGTGTATTTTTAATGAAGGATTTATTTAATTTATTTTGTGATTAATTATCTTGTTTTAAAATTTTGGGAGTTTTTAAATATTATTTCTTAATATTTTATGTTGTGAAAATTATTTTTATGTGCTTTCTAGATTTTATTTACTATTTTGATATTCAAAATAATCTTTGATTTTAATTGATTTATTTTTGGGTTTTAAATTTTTATTGTTGCATTTAAATTTTTTCACTGCGTTTGGATTATTTTATTTAGTTTTCGATTTTAAATTCATCTTCGTTGAATTTTTTGAGACTCATGTTGAAAGACTGAATCTTCTCTTTTTTCCCTCCTCTTTTTCTTTTTCTTTCTTTTTCTTCTTTCTTTTTTTTTTCTTTTTTCCCTTCTCCCCCGCGTGCCCGAGCCCCCTCTCTCTCTTCTCTCTCTCCTCTCTCCACCGTGAATCGGATCTACCGTTGCTGCTCCGCCTCCAGCCCGCCGTGCACGACACCGCCGGCACCATCGGCTCCCCCGGGCGCCGGCGACCTTACCCACCAAATATCCGGCCGGCTAACGCCGCCGTTAGCCGCCACGAGCCGCTCGAACCCGCGGTGGTTTTTCCTCCGTTCCGCCGCCGTTCGGCCACCTCCGGCCACCATTTCTTCACCACTTCTTCACCGGCCCATTACCAAGCTTTTCCACCCAAACCCGGCCCCGATCCGTCGCCGGAGCCGGCCATACGAACTCACAATCCGATTTTAGTTTTCCGGCCTTAAACCGCCCATTTCCACCTCCATCCACGGCCAAAAGCCACCACCATTAGATTCCCCACCTTCCATAGGCCCTACCCTATCAATTCTAAGTCTTCGTTTGAACCCGTGCGAAATTCAAAATTCACTGTGTTTCGGCCAGTGTTTTTACACTGTGTGATTTTGCTGCTTTGGTGATTCCTTGTGCCTCGGATCCTCCGTAAAATATTTTTAAAGCGCTGTAAGTATTTCCTAAATAATTCTTTTGAGGTTTAATTATATTTTTGCAATTAACTGCTATATTTATATATATGTATCCTGGTTGGTTTCCGGACTGAGTCCGAAGAGTTCGGGGGTGGATGGATAGATCGGAGTATTTGTTGTGTGATTTATGGTGATTGGATTAATTGTTGGAGATTGGTTATGTGTGATTTTGAGAGTTGATCATTGGTTGTGATGTTGTTTTGGTACATTGCATTATTGCACGCATATCATGTTTGTAAACTGAAAAACTGGATTTTTCGTATATTGCATGCATGATCATGTGGCTTTTTGTGTTGACTGGATTTGTGGGTGCGTGTGTATCACGACCCCAAGCTGAGATAGGGCATTATCTCGGTAGAGCTCCTCTGGTCACTCGGGAGCGTAATATACTGAGTGACGTCCCCTGGGTTGTCGTCGGGCGACAACGGGAGCGGACGTTGGACGTGCCGACTCCGTGACCCTTCTGCTGGGGGGACTAGAGGATGACCTGGCCACGAACGCACCGGGTGCGGAACTGGGCATCGCTCGTAAAGTAGTCAGGACGTGCGGATGGTCCATAGGGGAGGCCATGGTGCATATGGTTTAATTGGATTAAATGGAAAAATGACTATTTTCTGGAAAAATAGCGTGAGTTGATTTTGTGTGCCATTTTCTGGGAAAATGGTGGAAATATTTTTACTGGAAATATTTTTGGGCCAAAAGAGATTTTTGGCGTGCGTTGCATTATTGCATATTGCATCATGTGCATGCATGGTTAGTTGTTTAGATATGATTTTATCTCTGGACTTGATTAAATTATAACTTACCTGTGGTACCATTTAATGGTACTGCAGACTTTGTTGATGATGCAGATGCTGAGCCTGAGGATTTGGCTCCGCCGGAGGAGTGATTTGGGATCACTCGTGCTGTAATTCTTTATTTCAGACTTGTATTTATTTTTATTGGGACTTGGCTTTGATTTTAAGATATTTGTATTTTGGATATCTATATTAGCTAAAATTCTGGTACTAGTTGACTTAATTACCTTCCGCTGTGTATTTTATTTGTGTACTGTTTATTTGTTGCACACACTTGACACTTGCCGTTGGGATGCGTGACCGAGTTGTTCATCATCCTGACATCACGATTCCCGAGGTTTTTCGTACGTGGGAGTCGGGGCGTCACAAACACAGCAAAAATAGAAGATCGATTGAGTACGTTGATGTCATTATGAGACCCAGGCAAACCAAAAAAGCATGCCACATCCAAAGATCATAAGACGCAACAGCCTCCAAAATAATAGTTGGTTCATTTACTTGACCAGAGTACATACCTTTCCAAGCACTAAGACAATTCTTCCATTTCCAATACATGCAATCAATGCTACCCAACATTTCTGGAAACCCATACCTTTGTCCGGCTTCTAGTAACCTCGCTATATCACTTGAGGTTGGAGACCTCAAGTACTCACCTCCAAAAATTGACACAATTGCCTTTACAAATTTCTTGATACTCAAGCGTGCGGTGCTCTCTCCAATTCTTACATACTCATCAATAAGATCTGTCGTTACCCCATATGCAAGCATCCTAATTGTTGCAGTCATCTTTTGAAGGGAAGACAATCCAAGTCTCCCACTGGCGTATCTTTTTTGGACAAAATAATCATCATGAGCTTTAACTGCAGAATGTATGCGTAAAAAAACATTACGATGCATTCGGACCCTCCTCCTAAAAACATTTGGCGGATATATTGGTGGTTCAGCAAAGTAATCATTCCAAAGGCGTTCATGACCTTCCAATGGCTCACATTGGATGAACATATGAGGTTGAGAATTATGACGACGTGAAGCAGATGCTCCTTCACTTGCACATTGTTGTCTATGTAGGGCCATTGCTTATATCATATACTCCTCGTGATCATAATAATCTTCATCTTCCATATGATCAATACTCCAAAAGGGATCCATAGGGAATTGAGAGAACAAAATTTGATGGAATAGAGGAAGGAAGATTGGTTTTTGATGAGTGGGAAGTAGTGAGAGAATGGGTCTATTGATAGAGATACCATCCAAGACTATTAGCTACAACAAAAAATCTTGGCAAAGGAAGAATGATTGGCTACATCTAATTGTTGGTTTTGAGAATTGTAGATATGAAAGTTTGGTATTGCCCCAAGTGGATATTATGTGTTTGTTAGTTTTTAGAATTGTAGATGTGAAGTTTGGATAGAAAAAAAGGATTTGTGAATGAATATTTGTTAGTTTTAAGAATTGTAGATGTGACTATTGGGTAGAAGAAATATTGGCATAATATGTTTGTTGGTTGAAATTTATTGTAGATGTGTTTGTTGGATAGAAAAAATATTGACAAAATGTGTTTGTTAGTTTCATAAATTTTATATATGATTGTTTGGTAGAAGAAGGGTTGGCAAAATGTGTTTGTTGGATAATTAGGTTGAGGAAAAAAATAATTGAGACACAAAAATTTAAGTATCAAATTAAATTATTACTTAACATATGGTTAGTATAATTGCAAGATATGAAAGAAAAAATTAAAAATATTATTATTAAAAAAATATTATTATATTATTATTTTGATGAATCCAATGGCTAATCCAATGTGGAATTATGGATGTGAAGGTTTTACATTTATGAAAAACATATACTTTTCATCAAAATTTGAAGATGAATTTGATGAATCCAATGCTAGTGCTCTAAGTTGTACTAAATTTACTTTGGAAATCCCTTGGGTGGACCAACAAAACAATGCCAAATGTCAGTATGCACGTACAGTTCTAAGTAGTGAAGGTGACCTAAAAAATGAAAATAATGTCGCAATAGTTCAAGAAATTTAACAAAAGTAAATTCACAATGCAGACCCATTCATCTACAGCTTACACTCTTTTTTGAGGCCCACTGTATAATTCTTCTTTAAACCTTTTTTTATGATGTAATTTGAAAGTGAAAGTCTTCTCCATTGCACCGTGGTCGGTTTAGTCAGTTTTGGCTTTGGGCCAAGGCTCCTTCTCTCTCAACACTAGCTGGCCCTAGTTTTTAGAGAGAGATTCCTCCTCTCTAGAAACCACCCACACCAGAGATGGTGCAGGGGGAGGAGTTTCGGTTCCTCCCTCCCTCCCTCCTCCCTCCCTCATCTCTCATTCCTCTCCTCTCTAATTTTCTCCTTTTCTTTTTTATTTTTGGGCATTTTTTTGGGGCTACATATGGAGGAAGGTTGATTCGCTACTTTCCAGCGTCCAGTGACCACCACACGTCCTACTGCAGGCTTCCCAAGGTGCCAATCCTTCAGACGGACAAAAATTTTTGCCAAATGGAGCGGCGCGTGAACTACACGTGCGGTCTAAGGGGTGTGGGTGAAACCACGTGTCACCACTAAGGGTGCCCTTTTGCCACCATGCACAGTTTTTCTGGGTCCAGAACCACCAGTTTCTTCAGACCTAACCAATCACCATACCTCCAGGGTGGCACATGTCTCTCACATGCCATCACAGTCGTTGTTTTTGTATTGTATTTTCTTTTAAGATGTAATATGTTATTTTTCATTTTTTTTAATTTCTATAAAGTCTTTTGTTTTAGAAAAATAAAAATAAAAGAATACATAATCTCTAGGACTTTTTTCCATAGAGTGTGTTCTATACTCCGTCTTAGATGAAGTATGGGGCAAGTTTGGTTAACTCTGTCTTGGGCAGAGGTGTGTAGTCTCTCAGACTTTAATCTATAGAGGTTTACAGCTAGGGCTAGACCATGTCAGTCATGGTTGTGTACTAGGGAGCTATCAATGTTGTAGTTGGCTTGTAATGTATGTTTTAGTTCAAGTTTATAATGTCCATTATGAATGAATGCAATATGCTTTTCTCAAAAAAAAATTGCACCGTGGCCTGATCACGCTTTTCATTACTGCAATCTCTTAAAAAGAAGCTCCATCCCATATAGAAGACAAGTTATAGATTTATGATATAGGAAAAAGTAAAACATATCATGTGGTACGTATGAAATGGTCATTTGTGACTAGTTATAAAATTGTACATAAAAATGAATATTTCTTACGAGAATGACTATTTACAATAAAGCATAAACTCATTTTTCTAGCTTGTAGCAGGTAGACTTGATGGTCTTTTATTTCAATTTTAGTGAGAATTCATAATTAGTCCTTAATAATTTTGTATTTAATATATTTACTATTATTATTTTTATCTACAGAAATAAGATGGGCCAAATCAAAATGATTTTTCGTTAATTTTTACATTTGATGTGATACTTCATATGATAAGGATAAGGGTAGGTGGTGTATGGGATCTCACATTGCTTGGAAAAGAAAAGTTCTTGCTTTTTATAAGGTTCTAATGGGGCTCCAATTGTATCATTGACTAGTCATTTTGGAGTAAAGGCTATGTGGTTTTGGGCTTTCTATTGGGGCGTTAATAATGGTATTAGGGTTTATTCTAACTAGAAATGTGGGACTTGAGCCGTGTCATCTACTACAGATTGTGTGGCGCCCCCGACTTCCATGTACGGACCAGCACGGAAATCGAGACACCAGGGATGATGACAACCGGTCACGCATCCCAACGACAAGTGTCAGTGTGTGCAACAAATAAATAGTGCACAAATAAAAATACAGCGGAAGGTAATAAAGTCTACTAGTACCAGAATTTTAATTAATACAGAAATTCAAAATACAAATACCTTAAAAACAAAGCCAAGTCCCAGAAAATAAAACACAAGTTTGAAAATAAAAGCTACAACTCCAGTGATCCCAGATCACTCCTCCGGCAGAGCCAGATCCTCAGGCTCGGCATCTGCATCATCAACAAAGTCTGCAGTACCATGAAATGGTACCGCAGGTAAGTTATAACCTAACCAAGTTCAGAGATATAACCATACCTAAACAATTAACCATGCATGCCCATGATGCAATATGAAATAATGCGACGCACGCCAAAAATCTCTTTGGCTCAAAAATCATTTCCAGTAAAATCAATTCCACCATTTTCCCAGAAAATGGCCCAAAAATCATTATTCATCATTTTTCCAGAAAATGATACACAAAAACATACTCACGCTATTTTTCCAGAAAACAGCAATTTCCATTTAATCTCATTAAACCATATGCACCATGGTCTCCCCTACGGACCATCCGCACGTCCTGGCTACTTTACGAGCGATGCCCAGTTCCGCACCCAGTGCGTTCGTGGCCAGGTCATCCTCTAGCCCCCGCCAACAGAAGGGCCACGGAGTCGGCACGTCCAACATCCGATCCCGTTGTCGCCCGGCGACAACCCAGGGGACGTCACTCAGTATCTTACGCTCCCGAGTGACCAGAGGAGCTCCACCAAGATAATGCCTCATCTCGGCTTGGGGTCGTGATACACACGCACCCACAAATCCAATTCTCATGAAAATCCAGTTTTCAAAATAATCACATGATCATGCATGCAACACACGAAAAACCCAGTTTTTCAGTTTACAAACATGTCATGCGTGCAACATGAAATGAAATAATATAATCAATGATCAACTCCCAAAATCACAATATAACCAAATCCAGAATATCCAACAATTGATCAATCCACAAATAATCCAATCTCCAATTCATAACCAGATCACAATAATCACACACAACAATTACTCCGATCAATCCAACCACCCCCAAACTCCTCGGACTCAGTCCGGAACCAACCAGGATACTTATATATAAAATAAAGCAGTTAATTACAAAAATATAATTAAATCTCAAAGAGTTGTTTAGGAAATACTTACAGCGCTTTAAAAAATATTTACGGAGGATCCGAGGCACTGAAAAACACCAAAGCAGCAAATGTCACAATGTAAAAACACTGTGGCCGAAACACAGTGAAATTGGAATTTCACACGGGTTCAAACGAAGACTTGAAAATGGTAGGGTAGGACCTATGGAAGGTGGTGAATCTAATGGTGGTGGTGGTTGGTCGAGAATAGCGGCGAAAATGGGCGGTTTTAGGCCGGAATGTCCGAATCGGGTTTGATGCTTGTATGACCGGCTCCGGCAACGGATCGGGGCCGGGTTTGGGTGGAAATGCTTGGTATTGGGCCGGTGAAGATGTGGTAGAAATTTGGTGGCCAATGGCGGCCGGACGGCGGCGGAATGAGGAAAAACCCACCTCGGGTTCGATCGGTTCACGGCGGCTAACGGTGGCTCGGGGAGGTCTGAAATTTTAGGGGTGAGGTCGCCGGTCGAAGGGGAAGGGAACGGTGCCGGCTGTGTAGCACACGGCAGCCGGGAGGCGGCACGGCGAAGGGAAACCCGTTTCGCACGGTGGAGAGAGAAGAGAGAGAAGGGAGAGAGGGGTCGGGTCGTACGCGGGGTAAACCGGGGGGAAAAAGAAAAAGAAAGAAGAAAAAGGAAAGAAAGGAAAAAGAAGAGGAGAAAAAGGAAGATCCAGTCTTTCCAGCTGGGTCCCAAAAAATCCAACGAAGATGAAATTAAAACCGAAAACTAATTAAAATATTCCAAACACAGTGAAATAATTTAAATGCAACAATAAAAATTAAAAACGCAAAAACAAATCAATTAAAATTAAAATTCATTTTAAAAGCTAAAACAGTAAATAAAATCTAAAAATCACATAAAATAATTTTCACCACATAAAATATTAAGAAATAATATTTTAAAACTCCCAAAATTTAAAACAAGACAAATAATCACAAAATAAATTAAATAAAACATCCATTAAAAATACACTAAAACCTGGGATGTTACAGATTGGCCCGAAGAGGATGTCAGAATTTTAAGAGGGGTAGATTGTGATACCCTATATGATAAGAATAAGAGTTGGTGGTGTACGAGATTTCATATTGCTTGGGAATGAGAAGTTCTTGCTCTTTATAAGGTTTTAATGGGGCTCTAATTTTATCATTGATTATATCTTTTTGGAATATAGATCATGTGGTTTAAGCCTTCGGGTGTTATATTTGAGTCAAAAGAAATGTTAACTGGCTAGAATGTTATAAGTATATACTAGCTACTAAATGTTCGAAGTAGTGATGGAAAGATTTTGAATAAAGGGGAAAAATGACCGTATAGACTTTAACTACTCTTCTTTTTCGATGCTGGTAAGCAGCTTTTCCAAACATGCATCTCTCTCTTCTCTCTAATTTCCAACTGCTTCTATCTCCCTCTTGGTTTTACTCTCCTCGTAGCCTCTCCCTCTAATCTCACTAATTGTCTCGCAGCCGTCGTGTGTCACTATAGCACCAAGCCTGAATTCACCCTCTGGTTCTGTCAGTTTGCCGCACCTCACCTTGTTGTTAAGCCTATCTGGTCTGTCTCTCTCTTTGATTGCTCTCTCTATTTACTAGCTCACTCCATCTCTTTGTCTCCGTTTATTTTTTTTCCACACCATCTCACAATTAGTTCCTCCCCCTACACTCTACCGCAACCTCCACCTCACCCTACTTGGAGTACGTCGCATCACACACTGGGTTCAGCCATCACCTTATAGTCCATCTCTTGAGGTAAGATGTGTGGCTAGTTGAAAGACTTTGTTGCCGTTATGGCACTTGTTTAAGTCAAAAGATTGCGGTTTGTTGGATGTTAAGGTTAGGGTGGAATTGGTAATTTAGTTTGAATTTGAAAATCGAGTACTTTATGGTATATTTGTAGTGTTTGGCCGTATAGAGTCTTATTAGTGGTTCTAGGTGTATTAATGATTTGGTATTGGTAATAGCTTGGTTGTGGCAATGCTTCAATGAGATTTGGATGGAATATGGTTGTTGACTTGGAGATGGAGGTAAATGGGTTGCAATGAAGTATTAGTGAAACAAATTGGAGTACTTACGAGTCTATGGCTATAAAAACAAGGTTAGCTGGTTGGATAATTATTTGTTAAATAATGGAGGGTTTTTTTGGACTATCTTTGCAATTTTTCAATTCTAAATCAAAGTCTTTGGTGTAAACATATTTGGTAAGATGTGCTATAAATGGGCCGTCTTGTTAAGTAGCAAGTGCTTATGGAATATTTGAACAGACGTATTCATAACTAGAGTAGTTCCAACTAGTTATAAGAGAGTTTCATAAAGTTATTTTGTTGGTTTAGTTGAGAAGTAACCAAGTTAGAAGAAATGAAACCATGAGGTTATAATGTGGAGCCACTAAGTGGTGTCGTCTTATTTCTAGATGTGCCAGTTCAATTCTATTAATTTATAGTTTACATTCATTATGTTTAGATGATAATCAATATTTGCTTAGCAATGCTGTGAAGAAATTCGGAGAAATTGAGAAGTTCTGGTAAGCGATGCTCCTATACTAGAGTTTGCCTAAAAACGGACTGAGGTTGATTTTATGAAAAACTTGCATATTTTTGTTATGGAACATTGTAAACAACCTCAATCATTTTGTTCTACATTACTCATTGTATCTTAATAAGAAAAGGAAAATATATTTGTTATAACTAGTGTAGACATGAGCAAATTTTTGGCATTTTGTATTCAACTGTGTAAAAAGAACAAATCTGAAATCTGAAATTTTGTAAATGATTATTTGATTTGTATCTGTTCACCACTTTATTTTTGATATGAAATGTTGCATCTAAGAACCTTTGGCATAGCATTTTGTTTTTGTTTCTGTTCAGACCTTACCATGAGTGTAAAACTGTGGCATCTGTTATTGTATTGATACCAACATCTTTGTTTCTGAGGCACCCACTTTGGAAATAAAGTAGCTTTTTGCGTGGTATTTCCTGGTTGCACACTCGAGGCTCCAAGAATGATAAGGAGAAGATTTCACTTCTATTTCTACCCGATTTGGCCACAAAGGATAGCACAACCCTACCCCGAGGTTTAAACATGAAATATGTTTTGATATGATGATGCTCAATTATTCTATGCTAAAGAACTTTTGTATATGAATATTTTTGAACTGTCGCTCTTATTTTTTGGTAATACTTTTTGTTTTGCATTCTGTAATTAACTTATATTTACATACTAGTATATGTTAACTGCTTAATTGTGAGATCCCAAAATTTGTGTGTTTTTATTTTTATTTGTTGTTATTATTATTGTGGTTTATTCTATTTTATTCTATTTTTTTATATATTTTTTTGTTTGGGCCTTTTGTGTAGTGGGTTAGTTTTGAGGTTTGTGTGTTCTGCTGTGTTTTTTTGGGGTAAAAAGGGGTATGGAGTCGGGCCTAGCCCCTTAAGTCTAAAATGGCGTCGTTTTCAGTTGTAGAAGAAAAACCCTAGAGCCCCCTTTTTCCCCAGTGCCTCACAACCCCCCCCCCCTTTAAGTCTAAAATGACATCCTCCACCTCGCTCCATGCATGGCCAGCCTAGTCCTTCCACCGTCAGACCTCCTCAGCTCTGCCTCCATGTGACTCTCTCTCTCTCTCTCTCTCGGTTTCACAACCTCTTAACCCACGCCAACGGCATCACTAGCTATAACACCCTGCTCCTCTTCTCCCATGGGTTATGCAAATTCCGAGGACGAGATTTTTTATAAGGAGGGGAGAATGTAACAACCCACTCCTCTCTCTCTCGATTGGTCACAAGTCTCGTCTACACGATTTAAATATTGAAGTCATGTTTTAAATATAGCAGTTGATTTTTAAAGTACACCCAGTGTTTTAAAGCTCTCAAATATTTTAAATGCCCTGAAATTATTTATATGGGGTATTTCCAGTGTTATTAAACCAAATCTGATTTTAAGTAAGATAATTATAATATTTTTGGAGCTTTAATATTTTTGAAAAGCTCCAAAAATATTATAATTGTAGAAAATTATTTTATCAACATGATTTTAGTTAATTAAAATTTATGAGACTTAAAATATTTTGAAAACTCTAATTAATTAGATGGGTTTTATTCTTTCAAAGATATTTAGCAAAACTTCATCATTTATTTAATGATGAAAGAATATTATTTTTAAGCTAAAGTTAGTTTAAATTATAGTCTATCTTAATTTTTCTCAGTGTTTTCAGTTAAGTTAGTACTTATGCATTTTCAAATTAGTATTTAAAACTCACCGTTAGATTTTTTTGAAGATCCCAAGGTCAAGGGTCGGGATTAAAACCCTAGCTCCCTCCCTTTTTTCCTTTCCCTTCCTTCTCTCTCTCTCTATCCTCTCTCCCTCAACTGCACACAAGCCCCCTCTCTCCTCTTAGTTTCTCCCTATAACTCCTCCTAGTGCCACCATTGTCAGCCTCCAACCCCACCAAGCACCACCACGAGTCTTCCCTGGCCACCCTCTACCGAACCTAGCCACTGTCAAGCCCCACACATGACCCGAAATGGGTCTCAACGCATGGGTTTCTCCCTATAACCCGTTGTACGCCGCCTCCCATGCCACTGCATCGCCACCAAGAGCTTCCTCTCTCACCAACGACCTCCCCTAGCCACCCTCATGCCCAACTAAAGTCCCATCCTCCCCTAAGCTCTCTCACTCTCTCTTGGGCTCTCTCTCAAGGACGGCCTAGATCTGCTGCCTCCAACCATCGTGCCACCATCCCAATGCCACCCTAAGCTCCATTGCACCTCCCTCCGCCCCTCTATGCCTAGCCATAGTCCCCAGCCCTAGCCTCACATGCACCCTTACCCTCTCAGATGCATTTTACACGGCTAGATGCCACCGTGCTTCGCCCCTTACCGCCACCACGAGGCCACCATGAGCCCTTCCAAGACCACCCCTAGCTATCCCCACACCCAAACAGCCCCCAATCACCATGGACAACCATTGTACATGGCTAACCGCCACTGTACATAGCTTTAGCCACCACCCATAGACTCCCCACCATGTCGACCACCCTTGCACAACCTAGATATAGTAGCCCAAAATCCTAGATCTGATCCCTGAGATAGTCAAGTTGGAAGGTCACGGCAGTGATCACGACGGAACGACCACCACCCAAGTTAGTGGCTTCTAATGCCACTGGTCGTGCTGGGCAACTCTCTTTCCTTACTAGTGGCTTTCAATGTCACTAGTCGTGCTGGGCAACAGCGCACGAGTTATCCCAACGATGGTATGACTCTCTTTCCCTTATCCTCGTTATTATATTAGTTGGTTGGTTAGGTTGTGGATTGTGCTGTTAGTATTTGTAGAGTTCATTGTGTGGTGTAATGATGTGATGTGTTGTGTATGTGAAGTGTTAGGAGTAGTCGTGTAGTGTGCGGTGTAGTATTGTGGACTGTGCTATGAAGTGTGGTCTTGAGGTATGTGTTATAGTGGTGAGTGGCATAGTGTGGATGGGAAGAGTACACGTGGAGTGTACTCTCATGGCGTAGTGTGGATTGGAAGAGTACACGTGGAGTGTACTCTGAGTGGCGTAGTGTTGATTGGGAAGAGTACACATGAAGTCTACTCTCATGGCGTAGTGTGGATTGGAAGAGTACACGTGGAGTGTACTCTCATGGCATAGCATGGATTGAAGGGAGTACACATAGAGTGTACTCGTGACATAGTGTGGATTAGAGGGAGTACATGTGGAATGTACTCCATGTGGTGAGGTAATGCACCATATGATATGTGTGTTGTAGTGGTGATGTGTGGCGTATCATGTATTGAAAGGAGTACACATGGAGTGTACTCTATGTGGCGTAGTATGATGTGAAACGAGTACACGTGGCATGTATTCCATGTGGTGAAGTCGTGATGGCGTGTCACAAAGGGTTGGATGGTTGCGTAGTTAAGGAGCGTAGAGCATGATGAATAGTGTCGAGAACTATGAAACAGTGTCCAAAACTAGTTGTGATGTAACCGGTAGTCCCAATGACTGGTGTTATTTTGTAACCATGTTACGTCTGGTAGTACCTGTGAAGTGTTAGGAAATATATAGCAGTGCCCAGAAGTAGTTGTGGTGTGACCGGTAGTCCCAACGATGGGTGTCACCGTGTAGCAGTGTTATTACTAGTGTACGTATGAAGTGATAGAGTGGTGTAACAATGACGTAGCGGGAGCATAATGAAAGAATGTCATGAAGTGCCATGGCTAAGTGAAAAGTCATGCTTGTGATGAGTGAGGAGTTGGTGTAAGAATGACGTAGCAAGAACGAGACTGGATGTCACAATGTGACAGGATTACGTGAGGAACCATACTCATGATGAGTTAGGAGTTGGAGTAGAAGTGACGCAGCGGGTTGCTAGATGACATGACAAGGTCACGGTGTAGCTTGGGAGTAGTCTCGAGCTATGTGACATGACGTAAGGTGTAGTTATGAACGGAGTCTTGTGATGCCAAGTGTTGGGATGAACTTGTAACGGGACGGGAATTAGGAAGAGTCCTGCCAACCAAGTAAGAGAAGGTTGGTATCAGACTGTGATGCTTGTTTATACAAGTAGGGTGATGAACGTGTTATATGTTGATCAACATAATGGGTAATTTGACCTAAACATAGGTACACAATGTTTGAGCCTTAAAGTTAGCTTAGAGTCGTGTGATATGCATGGACGAGGATGATGATGACGATAAGGAAGCATATAATTGAATGTAGGAGGTGACGTATGTATTGTCTAGGATTAGGATGCGTGACTAGTCAGTCTAAGTCATGCATCGGGATAAGGTTAATAAGAAGAGTAAGACAAGGGTCTTAGTGTCTTAACTTTAAGGTGAATCATGAGATTCACTCTAGCAGATAAGCACCCGAAGTAGAACGTTGAGTTTGGAAGAGGTAGTGACCGTAAGTGGATCTTCGAAGGTTTTAACATAGCAAGGGACACGTAAGAGCCCAAGGATGGAAGGAAAATGTTCCAAGTTAAGTGTAGTTCTATTTTTAAGTTTAGTTGCTTATGCACTTGATAGAGAATGACAATAAGGTTATTTGTATGCATGTAGGTGGCCATCTGACGCGCACATGAATGGATTGCATGATATGAGAATAGCATGGACTTCAGGTAAGTATTATGTTCATACTCTTCTAGAGTTTTCTAAAAGATATGAAAATGGAAAAGAAATGTTTCTCTCTACGATACTTTACGAAACGAAAGGAAAGGATGTTTTATGAAAAAGCATGCTAAGTGTTTAAAGGTATATGTATGTATGGCCCTTCTTGATAGTTCCTTTTTATTCATGTATTGTCTATATTTTCACGAAATGAGATGTGAGGTTTATGCCTTATGCTTTAAGCGAAACTGATGTTTTAAATGATGCTTTAAAAGATAATGTTTAAGCTCATGCTTTTAACTGATGTTTATGAATAAATGGACTAAAAGTTAAGCTCATGCTTTTAAATGACGCTTTTTCATGAATGAATTGTTAAATGAAAAGGACTAAATGAAATGAAAGGACTAAAAAGGAAAGGAATGTTTTAATATATGCAAATACGTAATGACCATGACTGAATGAAAGGGTACCAAAGGAATAGGCAGATTGCAATGCTGGGTAAGTAGTACTGGTAGTACACCCAGTGCTGCCCCATGACTAAAAGGGATTCCCAACCTATGGCCACGGGTGGAATCCAGGTCCAAAGGAAGACAGCTAACCCTTACACACAAGGCGTAACAGTGTGTACTGGCCAAATGAAAGTGATAAGAAAGAATGTATGTATGCATTGAATTCTCTAAGAAATGAAGGCACATGGTGGGAGAAATGTTTTATGAAAAGAAAATCCTTTCAAGGAAAACCCTACCTCATAATGTTTTAAACATATGTATGTCTTATGTACGTATTGTAAGTATGGAGTGATGAATGCATGATTGAAAACCTATGTTAGTATAGTTTTACTATATGAAGTAATGCTTACTGAGTATTCGACTCATTTTAATTTTTATATACGCCCCTCCCCCCTCAAGAACTAAATAAGCAGAACACGTCAGGACGAACATAGCCCAAGGAGAAGAGCATGGAAGTCTAGGCATGAGAGTTTTAATTGTATGAG
Organism: Cyclocarya paliurus; assembly: GCA_029856935.1. Taxonomy (NCBI): domain Eukaryota; kingdom Viridiplantae; phylum Streptophyta; class Magnoliopsida; order Fagales; family Juglandaceae; genus Cyclocarya; species Cyclocarya paliurus. The sequence continues at coordinate 28,573,145 of CM056950.1, read as the reverse complement.
AAACCTTTTTATTTTAAGAATGATGTTTTCCATTGTAAACCTCTTTTATTCTCAAACATGTATTATTTTATAACGTAGAGTCTTCCACCCTAGGTATGGAAGTGAAAAGTTTTAAAAGGATCAGTCACTCCTATCTCCTTTTCTCTAAAACTATTTTCTAAAAAGTCCCACCATAAGGTCAGGTCGTTACACTAGCTTCCCTCGCTAGCCTCCTACCTTTCCCCCAGCCACCGGAGCCTTCCTCTTTCTCCCTTCTCCCCGAGTAGAACCTCCTGCTCACGGGTGCTCCCTATCTCGGCCCAGATCCACAGCCTCCAGCCGCGCGTCGCTATCCACCAGCACACTGGACCTCCACCCCTTGGCCATGCCTTCCTCCACTAGCCACCACCTAGCCCAGTCGAGCCTCCTTCTCCCTTTCTCGAATTTCAAGCCCACGGCCCAAGCCCTTGAAACCCATGGCGCCGCTGTGCTCCGCCTAACACCGCCACCAAAGGACCACCGTGAGCCCCTCCAAACCCAGCAATCCCAACCTAGCACCTAGCCTCTCAGATCCACCCAATCAAATGCTAGATCTCCTCTGTTAGGGTTCTAGTCCGCCACCAACCACCAAAATCCACTGCAAGATTTCTCTTAGGGCATCCTCTTCCATTGTGTGAGTCCTCTCCACCCTCTTTACCAATCTCATCATCCTTAAGCTTTTCCCTAACCATGAGTCCTTACTAATCTGTCTAGATTTTCCTTTGTTACAATGTGTTGCCACTGCCGGCATGCTGCCACACAACTCGCACGCACAATCGCTAGACCCCTTAGACGACGTGCTTGGTCACCAATGATTACGCGTGTAGTTGGATTTGTTAAGCTGTGCACTTTCTGAATGTTGTGATGATGTATATTGTCTTATGTGTGTTATGTCATGTCATCCAATATACTGTCTATTAGGCATCTAAATATTTATCTTTATCAATATCTATTTTGATTATTTAACTGTGTTGTGTTCTACCATGTGGCGTGATTTGTAAACTAGGTTTTTGTGTCTTGGTAATATCTAGTGAGTGCATGCGTATCACGACCCCAAATCGAGATAGGATATTATCTTGGTGGAGCTCCTCTTGTCACTCAGGAGCATAATAAAATTGAGTGACGTCTCCTGGGTTGTCATCGGGCGACAACAAGTTTGGACGAGATGTAACGCTTTCGTGCGAGCTCTGTGGCCCCTTGCTGGTGAGGGCTAAAGGATGTCTGGTCATGTACGTGCCGGACGCAGAGTTGGCCATCACTCCGAAGTCATATACATGGTCATTATTCTTGATGTGATGAAGGGAGCCAGGGTGTGTGCATGGTCTATGAGGGAGACCATGGTGCATGAGTAATAAATGGTTGTGTTTTGGGGCAAATGGATTTTTGGCATGAGTGTTCTATTTAAATGTGTTATTTTGAAAAGGGGTGAAAAAATGGATATTGTGGTCTTATGCTTGTATGGCTGCCATACTTTTTTGGTTGTATAGATGCATGAATTTAATCTTTTAGTTGTTGCATGTTGATTACCTATTGAGACTGAGAAATCTCATTGTGGTATTCCTACCTAGAGTTCGAACTGTAGGCTTTGATGCAAAGAATGGGTATGAGCAGAAGGGATTGGCCCCACCTGAGGAGTGAAGGCTTGGGACTGTACTCATATTTGTTGTTGGACCTTGTTTCTTTTCCTTTATTTCAACTGGATGACTATATAATCCATTGGTGGTTTTTATTTTGGGTTGTAAAGTTTAAAAATTTCTTGTACTTAGTTTTGATTGCCTTATATCTTTCCTCTGGGCTATTTTTGTTCCGCACTTTTATGCATGTTTGCACACACTTGCACATGGTGATTCGGGTGTGTGATCCATGTGGTCACCATTTTAGTGTCACAACTTCTACCAAATCACACTTGGAGGTCAAGGGCACCACAGGTGTTATCAAAGAAGTTTAGCTCTAGGTAAATCCGTAAGTCACTTAAGTACGATACCAGAATTTTAGGCTTCAATCTTAGTATTATAGGCTTGAAAATTTGGGGAGTTAGACTTGGATTTTAGCGATGTCGGCTTGAATTTCAGCTTGATAGGTATGAAAATTTAGTGCGGTAGGCCTGAACTCTTAGCAATTTAGTTTGTTTTTATAATATCGAGGCTTGAAGGAAATGACACGGTCTAGGCGATCTCTTTGAAGTAGGAACTGAAGTCACAACTGAGGAGAGTAGTAGCTTTAAATCTCTTAGGATAATTGAGGTCTTAAATTCTGTAGAATTTATGAAATGAGTTTATGAAATTGGAGGTTGTAAGTTCAAATTTATTAGTGAGACTTTGTTCATGGTGACTGTTACCAAAAAACCTATATAACCAAATGTTCATAGATTAAACCTTCGAAAGAAGATCATAGTATTTGGATAGAAGTCCATGCTAAATTATCCTATGCTCAGGTTCATGTAATGTTCATTTGCAATGAATTGAGCGGAATTTCTGGATTACTAAGAAATTATGGCTCTTATTGGACTTTAAAGTATCTGTTAATTTCAGCACTAATAGTTTTAAATACAATATGGGCCGATAGGACAGAATTGAATCGGGAAGTCTTGTACCTATATAGTTTTTTACAAACTGTAACATGTAAGGCGATTTGAAGTGATGTAGCGAGAGCGGGTAAAGTGATTGAAAACTGTGTTTTCAAAACACGCATCAGAAGGAAGAAACTGAAATCATATTAAATTCTAAGATGCCTTTCCACTACATTGGTGCTCCTCTTGTAGCACCATCAGTATAAATAAAAAACCAAAACAAATAAACTAAACTAATTAGAAAAAGGAAATTTTTCAAAAGACCAAATCGATCTAAATTGTCTTAAGTTGAGAAGAAACTAATTGGAAAAAGGAAAAAAAATGAATTCATGGAAATTTAAAAGACAAACTATTATGGAAATTATTCGGTGCTGAAATTGGAAAGAAGTTGGCTGAGAATTGATTGTGTCGAAAGTAGGACAGAAATTGACTGTCATAAATCTGTTGGAAATCTCCCAGATATGTGGTTTCAGGAAGCCCTTGCTGACACGCTAACTACGGCCTCTTTGGAAGTCTTAACTGAGACCAGGTTGTTGATGACATTCCTAAGACATTCTGCACTCTCCTTGGATGTCTGTGTCAGGACAGGTTTTTGAGTACCTTACTAATATGACATCCTGTCCTGCATGACTTCATCAGTCATCCCAATCCCACTTAAAAATATGAGAAAAAAATATGTGCTAAAGTCTTAAATAAATTAGTCCCGCATAATTCTTTCTAAAAAAAAATAGATCTCTTTTTAAAAAAATGTAAAAAAAACCATTTGTTTTAATGGAACTAACTTTTTTACAAATAATCTCTCCTGATTATGTTGACAGATTACAATCTGTGTAATTGGTCGATATGTGAAAACTTATGCAATTTTTACAAAGTTTCAAAAATCAATAGAAAATTTACTAGTAAATTTCTTACGAACTATTACAACAGAAATAGGCTATTTTTACATCAAGATGTGGCAAGACAAGGGTACTTTTCTTTTCTTTTTTAAGAAGAGGACAGTACCTCAAGTTTATTGATTGCCCTCACTTGTGGGGGAGAAAAACAGTAGTTACAAAAACTCGACACCTGGAGGTTACAAATAATCAAAAAATCCAAACCCAGGCATCAAAAAAGCTAATAACCATACAACCACAATACAATATATTCCAAAATGACCACTACAAAGCAACAAAAAAAAAAAACACTAAACAACCTGCAAACAAAGTTAGTTCACACAAAACAATAAAACGAAAACCAAAAGACCAATAAAATAGACAAAGCTAAAATAAAAAATGTGGTAAACCTAGTTTATCAATCTGAACAATACCCTTCAATAGACGTGGCAAATTCCGATCATCCTTATAACAAACATCTTGCCCATTCTCTCCCTGGCAGGCCATAAAATCTGCAGCTTGATTACCCTCACGAAATTGATGTAAAACCAAAATGTTAAGCCCCTCAAGATCCTTTTGCAGCTCTGCCCGAAAATCCCATAAATACCAAATAGTACACTTACCACCTTTGAGCCAATCCACCACCAACTTGGAATCACTCTAAAAAAAAATGTTTACACAATTAAGTTTTTTGCAAAGAGCAATACCTTCTCTAACAACCCTCAATTCAACTTCAATATTAGTAGTAATCCCAAAATAAGCAGAAAAAGCCCCCTTAACTCTCCCCAACTCATCCCGGATCACACCACCTCCACCATTACTCCCTAGATTTCCACGACAACTACCATCACAATTTAATTTAAATTACCCCGCAGATGGTTTCAACCAAGCCACCAGTCTATGACACCTAACGGAAACCTGCTCCACTTGAATGTCTAGAGATGAAAGAAATTTCTCCTCAGAGAGGGACAACTTCCCTGCCTTTTTAATGCCTCCCGCCAATCTCCTAAGCCATAATTTAATGGCAAACCAAATACTCTGAGTATTCTGAAATTGTCCCTCCATTCTAGCCTTACACCTGTTATGCCAAAGTTTCCAAGTAATCAGACATGGCACCATACCTGCTAAAATCCCTTTAAGAGACAACTTTTTAGCACAAGCAAACCAAGACAAAACACATGCCCACCAAGTGGAAGTCTGCATACATGAAACACAAAAAGCTATACTAGCAACTTCCCAAACTTGTCTGGCCAGATCTCCCGAACAGAGCACATGATCTAAAGTTTCACACTATTTCCTCTTGCAACAGTCGCAACTAGATGCTAGAGAAATCCCTCTATGTTGAACTCGATAATCAACGGCAAGACATTTAAATCTAGCTTTCCAAGTACGAATAGAAATCTTTTTAGGGATACTGTTATGCCATATCCAGTCCATCCACTAAGTCGGCTCACCCTTAACATGAATGATCTCCCAAGAACTAGAAGAAGAGAAAATACCATCATTATTGGGCTTCCAAATAAAAGTATCCTCCCCCTCCTTACCAGTCGCAACATTGGAAGCAATATAAGCTACCATATGCTCCCCAATCATATCCACCAAATGTTATTCAGCCAACAATCCCGAATTTTAACAGCAGGATTATGGACAGTATCCACCATATCCAAAAGAGACCTTGAGGCTAACCAGCGATCATACTGGAAAGAAGAATTCTCACCTCGAACCAACACTTTAGCATTATCACAAACCTCTGGTAAAACAGAAATCATGGACCTCCTGAAATTTGAGCCCACTGGAATTACAATAGACACATGTTTCATCTTTAAATATTTAGCACGAAAAAAAAAGTCCATAAATTATCCATCGAAAGGAGACGCCAAGCCATTTTCATATGAAGAGCACGTTGGACCTCTTTTAAATCTCTTATGCCCAAACCTTCCTCACTAGTGGGTTTACAAATCCTACTCCAAGCTCTCCATTTAGTTTTAGGCAAACCATCAACATTTCTCCAAAAGAAATTCGACAATATGGAATTAATTTTCTGAATAATAACCATAGGGACATTCATCACAGCAAGAGTGTGGATCAATAGAAGACAACACATGCCGCAATAAAATAAGACCCCCCCCTTGCAAGAGTAAATTGAACTTCCAACCAGCCATTTTTTTTTGAACTTTTTCTACAAGAGGTTCAAGAATTCTAGCCGTCATTCTACCTGAAATCAAAGGTACCCCCAAATAAGTGAAAGAACACTGGCCAACCTTAAAACCTGTAACTCTCACCAGCCTACGCATTCTAAAGACATTAATCAGCTTTGAAGGAAAGAAAATTGATTTTTCCTTACTCATTAATTGACCAGATCACTTCTCATAAATCCCCAACATCTCCATAAGCCTTTTCACTGAGCTCATACTACCACTGAGAAAAATCAAAAGATCATCAGCATATACTAAGTGAGAAATAAGAGGAGCTCCCACATGATGATAAAACCCTTTAATAAGCCCCTCATAAAAATTTATCCACAAAAGGCTAGTCAAAACTATCTCCATTAAAATAAACAAATAAGGAGACAAAGGATCTCCCTGACACAACCCACGAGAAGGTTTACAAAAACCTTTATAAGTCCCATGCATTATCACTGAAAACCAAGGAGATTGAATACATTAATCCCTCACCAATCTACAAAAATGATTTGAGAAACCAAAACCATCCAGAACCTTCAAAAGAAAGCCCCAATCAACCCAATCATCGGCCTTAGCCATATCAATTTTCACCATAATGTTCCCCCTTAGTTTACCTGTAAAGAAAATGAACAATTTCTTGAGCTAGGGTAATATTTTCAAAAATGTTCCTCCCAAGCACAAAAGGTCCTTGTTCCGTAGATATCAAATTAGGTAGAATCCTCGTCAGCTGATTAACAATGATCTTAAAGAAAATCTTATAAGCCACCGAACAAAGACTAATAAGACGAAATTGCTCAAAACTAGTAGGGTCCTACACTTTAGGAATTAAAACAATATGGGACGAAGAAAAATACCTGGGCAAAAGAGCACCATGAAAGAAGTCCGTCTCCGCCTTAACAATGTCAACTTTGACAAAATCCCAATATTCAATGAAAAAAGTAGAGCCAAAACCATCCGGACCAAGACTGTTGTGCCGAGAAATGGAGAAGAGAGCTTCTTTGACCTCCTCCTCATATAGATCCCTACAAAGAGAAATATCCTCTTCACTCAAAACACTACATCCCAGCAACGGTGTAAGATCTGCCTTCTCCAAGACTAGACTATCAGTAAGAAAGTCCCTAAAATACTTGGCATGTAATACCCAGGCCCAAGGCCCAAGCCTTTATAAAAGAAAAAATGTGTGTTTCAGCTTCAGTAGACCCAATATGTCGACGTTTTGGTAAGTCTTGTTTCCTTTCAATTCAATTTCTTCTCCCCCAATCCTTTCTCTTCACCGTCAGTTGCATCCCACTCCCCTTCAGGAATCTTCCTCACCTCCACATTCCAGCAATTATTTTTTTCCCTTAGACTTGTGTAAATTTTCTACTTTTGATTATTTCACCGTAACATGCTCTTGAACTCTTTTTCTCTCTAAAGTGCAGACCTCCCTTTTTCTCCCTCTCTTGCGATTTTAAAATTTTTGGTGTTCCTAGCTTCGGCCACTGGAGTAAACCCAGATTTTGGGTTGCCATTGAGCCCTCTCACCAGAAATCCTAGTGTTGGTCAATCTCCATTCCACCATCTGATCTCACTCTTATTTATTTTTTTCCTTTGTGATTGCACACACAGACCCTTATTTCCTCTGTTTTTCACACACACACCCTCTTTGTTCTGGTTCGCTGTGAACACACTCGGACCACTAAATCTCTCTTTGTGCAGATCACTATCTCTTCCACTAGATTTTAGTGAGTTTTGGGCTTAGAATTCTGTGGGTTGCTTGGAATCAGGGTTGTGCGAAGTCATTTGAGATTTTGTTAGGTAAAATGCCCTTCCGAAACATTTGATAGTGATGTTCATTAACTACAAGTATAAATCACAAGTAACACTACAACGTTGTGTCACAGGGCATTAACATAATCTTTAGGCAACGTCTCCTTGCTTTCGTTTTCATCGTACTAAACTCGTGAATTTAGGTAAGCTAATCTATAGCAATAATATTATATATATATATATATATATATATATATATATATATACACACTTGATATTATGATCTGTATTTTAGTTTTTATGTGAAGACTTTTATGTTTAGTTGTGTAGTGAGTGTGATATTTTTGGAATTACTTGGTTGGATTGAAATGTAGATAATATGAAATTGATGAGGTGGATGTGGGGATTTATAATCACATAGCTGGTTGGGAATAGCGGTGGCCAAGGGTGGAGTGGTGTTTTTGGTGTTGGTTTTCTTTGATTAAATGCATGTTGGTAAGAGGTAAGCTGTATGAGTTGTGTTTGGCTGCTGCATGGAGATTTTAGTGGCTGTGTTGGGGTTTAAATGCTAATGGTTTAAGGAGGGGACTATTCAGATTTAATTTTATGATAGACATTGAGTTAAAAAGGGCGGTTTTAGATTATTACTCAATAAATAGTAGCTTACTGGATTGGTTTATTAAATGTTGGGTATATGTTTTGTTTAGGTGGTATTACGGCTAGAGTTCTGACTTAAGGCGTAGATAATTCACGGAAGTCAAGTAAGCAAGGTTCCTATACTAGCTTTACACAAAAGAAATGAAATGAGGTTGACTTTGAAAATATGTATGCTTATCTTTGAAAAGAAATCTAAAAAATGGCCTCAAATGTTTGTTTTGCATATGCATAAATCCTATATAAGAGAAAGTACTTTTGTCATGACTGGTGTAGACATGAGCTGATTTTAACATTCTATTTCTGAACTGTGAAAAAGAGAGAATATAAGATACCAAAAGTTTTGCTTTGATTAAATGAAAAAGTTTTGTGTCTATTATTCTTGGATATGTGAAATGTTCAAAAAGTGTTCAGTATTTAGTTTTGATATGATGTGTCATCTGAAGATCTTAGCATGAACTTCTAATTTTGTATCTGAATATGATCTAGTTTCGATGATGCTCTGTTCTACTTCTGTTAAGGCCCAGCCACGGGTATAATGGTGGTTTATAACCCTACCACAGGGGTGAAACATGGTATACAGCCCAACCACAAGTATAATGGTGATTTATAACCCAACCACAGGGGCCAAACATGGTATTTGTCTCAATGTTATACTCTAATATGCTACGAAGATGAGATTTCTGTCTGTGATATGCCAAGGGATATTTTTGAAATAAAAAAGTTTTTATGAAAGTTTCGCTCTGAATTTTTGATAATGTGTTTCATTTTATGCATTCTGCAAGTAAACATGTTGTTTCTATTTTCTAAAAGTAAATGTTTTGTTATGCATACCGAACTTTGTAAATTCTTATGTTTACATACTAGTCTATGTTCTTTGCTTCCTGGGTTATTGGTAACTCACCTCTTAATCTTCATAATATTTTTCAGATAACATTGATGGGTCAATTGAGGATCAGTAATAGAGTTTGTGGGCAAGATTAGTTGTGGATAGTTGTTGGGTACCTCGTGGTATTAGTGTTGTTGGTGGATTTATTTATTTAGTAGGTTCATTTCAATATGTTTAGACGGTTTATGGAAACTTATGTCAATTCTATTTTATTCTATATTGTTAATTAAGACATGAAGAGAAGTTGATATTTTTATTTGGGTTGTTGTAATGAGGATTTGATATGTGAGTATGTGTGGTTTATTAAATTTGAAGTGTTTATGTTTGATTTGGAGTTTTGGAAGTATATATTTTTGGATTTGAAAATATATTACTATTGTTGGAGTTGATTATCAGGTGTCAAGAGTTAAATCCTCGGACCTCCGGGGTTAGGGTGTTACAGTTGGTATCAGAGCCATGTTTGAGGTTCTACAGACTTTCAACATTTGAGGTATAGATATCTATGGGTTCATAGTATGTAAAAATTTCAGTTGGGAAGTGTAGGAACTTGAGGACTATAAAGATGATCATGTGGATTTTTAAGTTTGAACTTCTGTAAACTTTATGATTGATTTTGATGGGATCTGAGGTTTTAGATTTGGCAAATGTTAGGAATTGAATTCATAACTTTGAGGTTTTAGGTTCTAAAGATGTATGTGAGTATCACGCGATGTCAGGTTTAAATAGTTATCTTGTATATATATATATTTGTGTTTATTCGTATATTTTATATATTTTATTGATTTATTATATTTATTTAATATTTTTGTCTTTATTTATTTTAGAACGTTTGACCAAGTTTAAGCTTTCAGGATGGCATCTCGTCATCGAGTTCGAAGCCTTGAAGATTTGAATGAAAACAACAATGATGAGGGTTGCACATTTGAACAATTTAATCAGACACATCCTCCCACCTTTGATGGAAGAGGCAATCCAAACGCAATGGAGGATTGGATTCAAGACATTAAAGAAGTATTTAGTGTGTTGGAATGCACTGATCAGTAGAAAATTCAATTCGCAGCTTTTAAACTAACTGGAGAAGCGAAGAGATGGTGGAATTCTAAAAAAGCCATCAGGGAAGCTGAGGGGACTGGAGTGATTATTTGGCCTTAATTCAAGTAGAATTTCTTTGACCACTTTTTCCCTAAAGCGGATAGAGAAGCTAGAGCCGGATAGTTCACCAACTTGGTATAGGGGACCATGACTGTGCGCCAGTATGCTGCAAGGTTTGCAGAATTAGCATGCTTCACTGCATACCTGATTCCTGATGAGGAGAAGAAGGCCAAGAAGTTTGAGGAAGGTTTGAACTACAAGATATATGAATGAGTGATGATCCTTCAGATTCAGAATTTTTTAGAGTTAGTGCACAAGGCGATGTTAGTAAAGCAGAACCTCAAGAGAGGTGCTGAATTGCAAGAACAGAGGAAGAGAGATACTCCACAAGAATCCTCGAGTATGGATCAAGGGCCATGGAAGAAGGAAATGACGGGAGCAGCTCAAGTTAGAGACAGATTTAGGGAAATCATACAACTAACCCTTGTAAGTTCTGTAACCACATACACATCGGGGAGTGCAGAAAGGAAGTGGGTCATGTTTCAGATGTGGTAAGGATGATCATTTCATTAGAGAATGTCCATTGCTTGCAGAGAACAACAAAAGGCCCAACCCACCTCAAAGCTTTAGGTCGAACAACTAGGGCAACAACCAGCAGAGGACTGTGCTGACACGGGTGTTTGCTTTGACGCTGGGAGAAGTTGAGGACAAGAATGATGTAATCACTGGTATAATCTTTCTAATTCTCCTATTTAGTTTTTTTTTTTGTTGAAAATTTAGGACTACTTATCTTTTTATCTCTATGGATTATATGACGTAAACACAAGAATTATCCCTTTTTTTTCTCAATAAGGCTACTGGTTTATTTGACTCGTGGGCTACCCACTCTTTTATCTCAATGGACAATGTCAAGTTCTGCCCCATTGAAGCTGATAAGATGGATTACAGGTTAATGGTCTCAACCCCAGCAGGAGATACAGTGTCCAATAACAATCAGCGGGAGGGAAATGCCAACTAACTTGATAGTCTTTCCTATGATTGGGTTTGATGTGATTTTGGGAATGGATTGGATAGCTTCCAGTTATGCCAGTATTAACTATTTTCAGAAGGAGGTGTTGTTTAAATTTCCAGAGGGAGAGGAGCTTTGGTTTATGGGTTCCAAAGTGTGTACCCTTCCATCAGTTATATCTACTGTTCAGGTTGGCAAGTTAATACATGATGGGTGTTAGGGATACTAGGCCTACGTGGTAGATGAATCAAAGCAAGAATTGGAGATAGAAGAGATTCCTATTGTGAGAGAATATCTGGAGGTATTTCCTGAAGATTTTTCTGGATTACCACACGAGTGAGAAGTAGAATTTGCCATTGAACTAGCCCCAGGCACAACACCTCTTTCCAAAGCCCCTTATCGAATGGCACCATCATAGTTAGCCGAACTCAAAGAACAATTGCAAGATTTATTAGACAAAGGTTTCATCAGGCCCAATGTGTCACCTTGGGGAGCTCCAGTTTTGTTTGTGAAAAAGAAGGATGGGACAATGAGAATGTGTATAGACTACAGAGAACTGAACTGAGTGACCATAAAGAATAAATATATGTTGCTGCACATAGAAGATTTATTTGATCAGTTGCAAGGTGCTCAGGTATTCTCCAAGATTGATCTCAAATCGGGGTATCATCAATTGAAGATCAAGGTGGAGGATGTGCCTAAGACAGCTTTCAGGACCAACACCCCAACGGTATTTATGGATTTGATGAATCGGGTATTTCATGAATTCTTGGATAAATTTGTAATGGTGTTTATTGATGACATATTAATCTACTCCAAGAACAAAGCTGAACATGAAGAGCATTTGAGACAGGTACTTGGGACACTCAGGGATAAGAAATTATTTGCTAAATTGAAGAAGTGTAAGTTCTGGCTTGAGTCTATTTCATTTTTAGGGCATGTAGTCTCAAAGGATGGTATCTCAGTAGACCCCGGGAAAGTTGAAGCAGTAGTTAACTGGGCTCAACCAACCAATGTGCATGAAGTTAGGAATTTCTTGGGTTTGGCTAGTTCTTACCGTCGGTTTATAGACAATTTCTCAAAAATAGTAGTTCCCCTTACCACCCTTACCAGGAAGAAAAATAAGTATGAATGGACTGCAAAGTGTGAGGAAAGCTTCCAAGAATTGAAGTAGGGATTGGTGACAACTCCAGTTCTAACAGTCCCTAGCGAAAGAGGAGGATTTATGGTTTACAGTGACGCTTCACGATTGGGTTCGGGGTGTGTATTAATGCAGCACGAGAAAGTTATAACACATGCTTCTCGACAATTGAAGACATATGAGCAAGTATATCCCACACATGATTTGGAGTTAACCGCTGTTGTCTTTGCACTTAAAATCTGGAGGCATTATTTATATGGTGAAAGGTGCGAAATCTACACGGATCACAAGAGTTTGAAGTACTTCTTCACTCAGAAGGAACTGAATATGAGGCAGAAGAGATGGCTTGAACTAGTCAAGGATTACGACTGCAACATTAACTACCATCCAGTAAAGCTAATGTTGTAGCTGATGCACTTAACAGAAAGCCAATGAGACCAGCAGTTGCAACTCTTACACTCAACACCACTTAATAATGGACTTAGAAAAAGCTGCTATTGAGTTTGATGGTGACCAGCAAGCATTGGTAGGCAATTTAATGGTTCAACCAAATTTGATAGACAGAATTAAGCTTGCTCAAAAAGAAGATTCTGAGTTAGCGAGATTAGTGGAAAAGTAGAAAAAAGGAATAAATCTGAGTTCAACATTTCTGAAGATGGAATGTTAAGGTTCGGAAATAGGTTTTGTGTGCCAAACATTGATGAAATAAAAAGACTCATCGTCAAAGAAGCGCACCGCTCCCCTTGCACAGTTCACCCAGGTAGTACAAAAATGTATTGAGATTTGAATGAGTCTTTTTGGTGGAATGGCATGAAGAGGGAGATTGCCAAATTTGTGGCACAGTGCCTAACTTGCCAACAGGTGAAAGTGGAACATCAGAGACCAGTAGGGTTATTGCAACCACTTCAGATTCCAGAATGGAAATGGGAGCATATTTCAATGGATTTTGTTACAGGCCTACCACAGACACTGACTGGACAGGATGCAATATGGGTGATAGTGGACCGTTTGACAAAGACTACTCACTTTGTGCCTATCAAAGTTTCTTATAAGTTGGAGAAACTAGCCAAGCTGTATATACAAGAAAGAGTGAGGTTGCATTGGGTACCTATGTCTATTGTTTCAGATAGGGATCCTCGTTTCACTTCAAAATTTGGCAAAGCTTATAGGAGGCCATGGGCACTAGGTTAAGTTTCAACATTGCCTTTCACCCGCAGACAGCTATCAGTCGGAAAGGACCAATCAAATTTTGGAAGACATGTTAAGGGCGTGTATGCTGGATTTCAGGGGATCTTGGATATGACACTTGCATTTGGTTGAGTTTGCTTATAATAACAGTTACCAGACTAGCATTGAGATGGCACCTTATGAAGCACTTTATGATAAGAAGTGTAGATCTCCTTTGTATTGGGACGAGGTGGGGGAAAGATAAATTTTGGGTCCAGAAATTAACAGAAGACAACAGAGAAGATAGAGACCATTCAAAAAATAATGAGAGTAGCTCAGAGTCGACAGAAGAGCTATACAGATAACTGTCATCGCCAATTAGAGTTTGAGGTTGGGAAGAAGGTATTTTTTAGAATTGCATTGATAAGAGGGGTCATGAGGTTTGGAAAGAAGGGCAAGTTGAGCCCTAGATATGTCGGGCCCTTTGAGATTCTTGATCTGATTGGCCCAGTGGCTTATAGGGTAGCCCTACCACTAACACTCTCAAGGGTACACGACGTGTTTTATGTATCTATGCTGAGGAAGTACATACCCGATCCCACCCACATTATTGACTACGAGCCTCTTCAACTTTAGGAAAATCTGACTTATACGGAAGAGCCGGTATGGATTGTAGAGAGAAAAAACCAAGTCCTATGAAGTCAGACTATTCCATTGGTTAAAGTGGTATGGAATAATCATGCTATCAGTGAAGCCTCTTGGGAATTTAAAGATGAAATGCGAGTCAAGTACCCATAGTTGTTCAACTGAGATCTTGATAACTTGCTATAAATTCTGAGGATAGAATTTTTATAAGGGGGGAGGATATAATACCCCCTTTATAAAAAAAAAATGTGTGTTTCAGCTTCAGTAGACCCAGTACGTCGACGTTTTGGTAAGTCTTCTTTCCTTTCAAGTCAATTTCTTCTCCCCCCGATCCTTTCGCTTCACCATCAGTTACATCCCACTCCCCTTCAGCAATCTTCCTCACCTCCACGTTCCAGCAGTTATTTTTTTTCCCTTAGACTTGTGTAAATTTTCTGCTTTTGATTATTTCACCATAACAGGCTCTTGAACTCCTTTTCTCTCTAAAGTGCAAACCTCCCTTTTCTCCCTCTCTTGCGATTTTAAAATTTTTGATGCTCCTAGGTCCAGCCACTGGAGTAAACGCAGATTTTGGGTTGCCATCGAGCCCTCTCACAGGAAATCCTAACGTTGGTAAATCTCCCCTCCATTCCACTGTCTGATCTCACTCTTATTTATTTATTTTCCTCTGTTATTGCACACACAGGCCCTCTTTTCCTATGTTTTTCATGCACACACCCTCTTTGTTCTTGTTCGTCGTGCACGCACTTGGACCCCTAAATCTCTCTTTGTGTAGATCACTATCTCTTCCACTAGATTTCAGTTAAAAAGGAGTTGTTTTGGGTTATTACTCAACAAATAGTAGCTTATTGGATTGGTTTATTAAATGTTGGGTATATGTTTTGTTTAGGTGGTATTACGGCTAGAGTTCTGACTCAAGGCATAGATAATACATGAAAGTTAGGTAAGCGGGGTTCCTATACAAGCTTTGCACAAAAGAAATAAAATGAGGTTGACTTTGAAAATATACATGTTTATCTTCGAAAAGAAATATGAAAAACGACCTCAGATGTTTGTTTTGCATATGCAAAAATCCTATATAAGAGAAAATACTTTTGTCATGACTAGTGTAAACATGAGCTGATTTAAACATTCTATTTTTGAACTGTGAAACAGAGCGAATATAAGATCCCAAAAGTTTTGCTTTGATTAAATGAAAAAGTTTTGTGTCTATTATTCTTGGATATGTGAAATGTTCAAAAAGTGGTCAATATTCAGTTTTGATATAATGTGTCATCTGAAAATCTTAGCATGAACTTCTGATTTTATATCTGAATATGATCTAGTTTTGATGATGCTCTGTTAGGTTTCTGTTAAGACCCAGCCACAGGTATAATGGTAGTTTATAACCCTACCACAGGGGGAAACATAGTATACGACCTAGTCACGGGTATAATGGTAGTTTATAATTCTACCAAGAGGTGAAACATGGTATACAACCTAGCCACAGGTATAATGGTGGTTTATAAACCTACCACGGGAATCAAACATGGTATTTGTCCCAGTGTGATACTCTGACTACGAAGATGAGGTGTCAATTTGTGATATGCCAAGGGATATTTTTGAAATAAGAAAGTTTTTATGAAAGCTTCGCTCTGACTTTTTGATAATGTGTTTCAATTTATGCATTCTGAAAGTAGACATGTTGTTTCTGTTTTCTGAAAGTAAATGTTTTATTATGCATAGCAAACTTTGTAAATGCTCATGTTTACTAAGTTGTTGATAACTCACCCCTTAATCTTCATAATATTTTTCAAATGACATTGATGGTTCAGCTGAGGATCAGTAATAGAGCTTGTGGGCAAGATTAGTTGTGGATAGTTGTTGGGTACCTCATGGTACTAGTGCTGTTGGTGGATTTATTTATTTAGTAGGTTCATTTCAATATATTTAGACGGTTTATGGAGACTTATGTCAATTCTATTTTATTCTATATTGTTAATTAAGTCATGAAGAGAAGTTGATGATCTGATGTGTGAGTATGTGTGGTTTATTAAATTTGAAGTGTTCATGTTTGATTTTTTTTTTTTTTTGATAATAATCTCATTCCATTCATTAAAAAAGACATACAAGTTGACTTAAAAAGCCAATTACAACTGTTAATAGCTTCCCAGCATACTCTCGTGGCTGACAGGTCTAGTCCCGAGGATAAATCTCTAAAGACCTAAGTCTAAAAGATAGCCCACCTCTATCTACGACAGAGGTAACAGCCACGTAACAAAACTCCATACCCGACTAATCGGAGTATGGAGGAGTAGCCCCGCCATCTCCGCCTATGCGAAGGGGGGAGAAAACTACATTCAGACCTAGTCCGAATGGCATTACATTTTTGGATTTTTATTTTCTAGAAAATAAATATAGAACAGAAAATAAATTACATTGTGAAAACACTATAAGGCTAAAAATCAGTCATAAAAAAGGCTGCTGGAGGGAAAACCAATGGTCAAGGTTGGGAGATCCAGAGTCGCCGGTTCGGGAATGGCCGCGCGTTGCAGCGGCAGAGGGTTCCTTGGTGGCGTGTGAGCACCACGTGCAGACAAACTCCGAAGTCTTTGACCCGCGCATGCAGGCTACGCGCCGCTCATGAAGAGGCCATATTTGGTGGTTCTGCAGATCGGCGGCACGACAACCTCCTGGTGTGGCGCTTGTTGACTTTTGGGTGTTAGAAGGTCTCGAACGGTGATTCTCCCTTGTTTGGCCTGAAAAAAACACATAAATAAAACTAAACACTACTCGAGAAGAAACACAGAGAGGGGGAAGGAACGAGGTGAGGGGGAGGAGCTCCTCTGGCCGATTTCGAGGTGAGGAAGTTTAGAGCTAGGGGAGAGAGTTTTAGAGAGAGAGCGGGGAAAGAATTTAGTTTTGGGACCGCAACTTCTCCTGTGGTATGCCAAGGGGGAGAGTTCTGGAAGTATATATTTTATGAAAACTTCTCCAAATCAGTTTTGGAAGTATATATTTTTGGATTTGGAAATATATTAGTATTGTTGGAGTTGATTATCAGGTGTCAAGAGTTAACTCCCTGGACCTCCGAGGTCAAGGTATTACATGGCAACACCCAGGTGAACCTTTTCCGAACTCCCCAATATACGTCCATGAGGTAGTTTCATCTAAGAAATCACACTTTTAGATCTTCTTTGATTAACAACTGCATGGACGAACTTGATATTTTGGCACCCTCAAGCAACCATTTTTTCTTTGCACTTTGGGCCAATCTGGCTTCCTCTCTACCCTCCCAGACGTCAAGTTCAATTTTGGATACAAGATAATCAGCTTCCACCTCTTGAGAGTAACCCACTTGAAGTTGATGTTCCAAAGTTTCCACACGCTTTTCCAATTCTCGAATATGTGTATCCAGCTGACCGAAAACACACTTATTCCAAGCCCTCAAATCCAATTTAGTTTTCTTTAAATTTTTAGCAAGCTTCCAAAGACCACTCGAACGAACTAGAGACATCCAAACCTCCTTGACAAAGGACTAAAAATCTTCATGAGAGCACCACATATTATGAAACCTAAATGGATGAGGACCATATAGTTCCTCCATTTTCGCTAAATGAATCACCATGGGGCAGTGGTCCGATATTTTCCTTTCCAAATATTCAAAATAAGCCGAAGGAAACTAAGAAGAAAACTCAGTGTTTATCAAAGCCCTATCCAACCTCGCCCAGCTACGGGACTGACCCTCCTGCCATTGCACCAAGACATTCTTTGTCTACTACTAGAAAGCTTGACAATGCCACACCGATCTAAGCACTGATTAAAATCTTCCATAGAGGCCAAGGGTCTGGGGTTCCCACCAATCCGTTCCTCATCCCTATGAATAGCATTAAAATCCTCCACAACTAGCGAAGGAAAATCCACTACCTACATAGCCTCCAAATCCCTCCAAAGGTCCCGATGTTCAAGTTGCTTACATTTCGCATAAACGAAGAATAAAAATATTTTTTTATTATCCATCACTACATAACGAGATAACATTTGAGATGAGATACATACCTCCTCAAAGGCAAGTGATTCCTTCCAAAACAACCAAAACATACCACCATTAGGCTCATTACAACAAAAATTCAGAAAACCCAAGTCACTCCCCAGACTATGCAATTTGTCTACCGGCGCAAAAGGCTTAGAGATGGCAACCATAGTAGCTGTATGTTTGTTAACCAGATTCTTAAGCCATCTCTTAGAACTCCCTAACCCCCTTATATTCCACACTAGAATGGTGTCGATCATAGATTAATTTTTTGAGAATGGGTGGACACCTACAAAGACTTTCTCATAGAAACATTCAAATTATTACCTAACGTATCTTGGAGCTCCCTATCAGACTCATAGGCCTTTTCTTTAGCCAACTCCGATATCCTCCCACGTTCATCTTTGTCCGAGAAATAGCCCGCTAGAACAGCATGCTTGTCTTTTCCAAAACCGAACTCACAGAACTGTCCTGCATACTACTTCTAGTCAAACCACTCTCTGAGTCAAGGATTTCATTTACGATCACACACTGTCCCATAGCTTCAATTTCAGTAGCACCTTCGGACATCTTCTCTACTTGTAACACGGACAAACTTCCCATGTCTTGCTCCCCTTGAATCTCCCGAACGCTGGAAACAGGATTTGAATTTTCCACCGGCACCGCATCAATTTCTTCACATACCTCTTCATCGGACAAAAGCTCCACTCCTACACCCTCCTCAATTGTCGCGGCTATCGTTGAACCAGCTAGAAATAGATCCTCTGTACTAACACCACCTTCCTGCTCCTTCCCATCAAATTTTTCAAACTATGCAACCCCCAAATGGTGCATCCTTTCGGCACTCTGTTTCCAACACCACCCCCTCAACGGCTAGCATTGCCTTTCCTAACTCCATAACATCAGATTCTCTGAAGATTTCTTAGCCTTTGCTTGCCAAAATTTTCTAAGACGTTCTTTTTATCATTTGCTTTTATCATTTGCAATAAAAGCCAAGTTTTTCATATCTTGCCTCCTGCCAGATTTGATTAGTAGGAGAAAAAACAATAGGAAAACCCAAAATCGGTTCTTCTGTCAGTTTCACTTCGACACATATCCTTGCGCCTGAAGCTCTCGTGTGATTTATCGTGGCGTTGTCAGTCCCTAGAAATCGTCCGAACCTGGTAGCAAGAATTTGAAGATAGACCTTCCTGTACAGGTTTATTGGAAGACCGGGTAGGAAGATCCATTATGGAGCCAGGGGTTACTCTTTGTGTAATTCAAACTCCTTCGTCCATCGAAAAATATGAAACGAAAATCCCTCCATCGCGCGTCCCTCTTGTGCCCATGCATTCACAAAGTCATGTTCATTCTTCAACTGCACCAGAATGTGTAACTCATCCATGACACTGAGAACAGGGATCTCAAGAAGGCCTTAGGATTTGATAACTGCAAGCCTGATATTGTTTATAGATGGCCTTGAACGCATGAATTTTATAACCAGAGAGAACCGAAAATCTTCCGTAGCTTTTGACATCTCTGGCTTCGTGGATATGAAGCCCAATTCCCCATTGATTTCGATCGAATAATGCATAAGGACTTTAAAAACAGAGGACTCCGCCTAACGGACCCGCTTGGGCATAAGACGTAGTACCTGAACCACCTTTATTCCCCAACCCCGCCAGCATCATAGCAGCCAGAGGTTCAAAGGATGCTGCCATGGGCAAGCCCTAGCAGCAACGTGAAAAACGAATCACCAATAAGGAAACCCAAAAGTTACGGAGAGGAAAAAAAATCGCCAAAATCGCCAGAGCGATAATCCTAAACACACATATTTGTGTCACAGACAAGACAAGGGTACTTGGACAGCTTTACGTATCATAATATATCATGCACAATCAATCTCCTATACCTAACCAACTATGTTATAATCCAATCACCCAAGGAATATTAAATAGTTTAAATAGCATATCCCATTAAAGTTTAACATGGCATAAAGTATAGCAAAGTTACCTATTAAGCAAACTTTAAAACCTTTAAACACCCAAGATTATGCTTTACCCACATAATACCTTTTAAAAGCAAGTTACAAAAATTACAAGGAACCAAGCAAAACCTCTAAATTGAACCTCAACACAATACACATGGTACCAACATATATACACCAAAAATACACTAATCATCACTTATGATTAAACCAAGTTTAATGGCAACATACCATTTTCGAAATATAGGAAAATAAATAGCAAAACAACTTCAACACATTCGGTTTGGGCTAAAAACAGAGCATACATATTTACTTGCAACATAGGAAATTAACTACACCAAAACACAAGCTAAAACAACTTAGTTGGCTTCCAAAATCACATTAAAAATAAATGGGTCAAGTTAGGGTTTTTACCTTAAGCTCTTAGCTTCTTTCTAGAGGCAAGATAAAGGACCAAATAGTGGAAAAGCCATATAGATGAAGAACAAAATGATGGTACTGTGTTACTCCCAAAACCGAAACATCATAGGTAAGAAAATGGTGAAACAAACCCACATGTAAATCATACTAGGGAATGAACCAAAAGTCTATTACCTTTAAGATTTCACGCTTTTGAAAATGAAATCAAGTTTTGGTTCAAAGCTTCGAGTCAAAACCGAAAATGGGTATTCAAGGAGTATACTCGTACGGCTTGGAGAGGATGAGGGAAAAATGTTTTTCTTCTTCCCTTGCCATGGAATCACAAAGCATGAAGGAGATGAAGGGAACTTGGTTTCTTGAAGATGAGAAGAGAGGAGAAGAAGAGAGGAAGGTGTGCATCGGCTATGGCTTTCTTGGAGAGAAAGATGAAGGCTGCGTTTGGACGTTGGGCTGAGCTCAGCTGAACTCAGTTCTTTATGAATATTAGTGAGTTGAGTAGTGGAGGGAGTATTGTGAGGCCCATCTAAACTGAGTATAAAATGTGTTTGAAAGTTAAGATGAATTTAGAACATTTTATGGGAAGTTGAAAAAGGTTGTGGGTTCCACGTGTAAGAAGGTTTTGAGTTGAGATGAGTTTAGTAATTTGAGAGTTAGGTGTTTGGATATTAGACTCAGCTTAAAATTAGAATGAACTCAGTTGAGTCTTGCAACCAAACGCAGCCGAAGCTTTCTCTTTCTTTCTTGGGTGAGACCGACGGGAATGCGGGGACTTAGGGGATTTGCTTTTGTTTTTTTCCTTTTTTGTTGCCTTAGTCGTAGACTTGGAGAAGGGGCAATGACATTTTGGTCTTTGTTGCCTTCTTCCATCACAAGAAAGCAAATGAATGGTGGAGATCTATCCACCTCAAAGATATTTTTCACCTACCAATCCAATAGTAGAGAATAATTAGACCATTTCTTTAATAAATAAAATTAAAGAGTTTAAGAGAAATATTGCAAAGTCTTAAAATCATGCTCTTCATTTATTTTAATAAATCACATTTTTAAATAAAGCATACTCATCTTAAAATAAAATAATTAAAAATCTTTATTTTAAAATGCAGAAAAGAATATTTCACTTAAAAGAATTAATAAAAATGACATAAAAGTCTACACAGTAAGAATCGAGTATTACACATACATATTTAAGGATATGTCAAAGGGCCAAAACATCTATTTTCCCAACCCAGCTTGCTCCCACAAAACATTTACATATAGCCTCTGATTGGATATACACACACACACACACACACATATATATTGTCAATCCACCATCTTGACGGCCAAAAATGCACCCCAAATTTCACATGAAATCTTCCCATATTTTTCCACAAAAATATGCTCACTAAGTCTCTCGAAGAGACTCACTACGGGACGGGTTAGTAGTGAAAAAAGCCCTCAACATACAGTCGATTTCATTTTGTCTCTCCAACATAACCCACATGTCTGCCCTCATTGCCTCCATCTCACTCTTGGAAGATTTAGCCTCTTTCTTATGATTTTCAATCAAAGCAATATACTCTTTCTCTTGTGCCAATGAGTGTTGTCTTATAGACTCTAGGATCACCATCTCTCCCAATCCTCTTGCATAACCTGGTCAATGACCAAGTACCTCTCTGAAGACACCCATTGCTGCTTCGTCAGTTCGTTTCTTTGGTTCTAGAGTATACAGCTTTCCAACCATATCCTTCTGCAATAGGACATAATGAACCGATTATCAACAATTATGTGTTGATAATGCATTTTTAAGATTCAATTAGATAAATAGAACCAGCATTGCGTTTAGAAAATATTAGTTATGCTAGAATATACTCACATAAACGTCTTCGGTGGCAGGTGTCACTGACTCGTTCGAAAATGAGTAGCCCAAAGGCTATCCCAAGTGTAGGAGCGTGTCGCGTAGTAATTAGGAATAAATTCCTAGATCGTCTCCACAGGGAAAGTGCTTAAAAATTAAACTCGTGTAAAATGGTGGAAATAGTTACAATGAGAGAATAAAAATAAAAATGATGATATGTGCAATGAATGTGGGAGTGCAATGGAAATGAAAATTTACTAGTCATGGACTAGATTCATGTTGTTGATTTTGAGTGGATGATGAAAAGTGAAAAAATTAAAATACAAGACAGTAAATTAAAATTGCTGGAAATTAAATAACTGAAATGTAAATGGACAATAAAATTTAAATGACATAAAAGTAAATTGCAAAAATTAAAGGTGCAGAAAAATTAAATGACAGTAATTAAAATTGCAGGAAATTAAAAGTGCGAGGAAATTAAATGACGGTAATTTAAATTGCAAGAAATTAAAATTGCAAGAAAAGTAAATGACAGTAATTTAAATTGCAGGAAATTAAAAGTGCGAGAAAATTAAATGACAGTAATTTAAATTGCAAGAAATTAAAATTGCGAGAAAATTAAATGACAGTAATGTAAATTACAAGAAATTAAAATTGCGAGAAAATTAAATGACAGTAATTTAAATTGCAGGAAATTAAAAGTGCGAGAAAATTAAATGACAGTAATTTAAATTGCAGGAAATTAAAAGTGCGAGAAAATTAAATGACAGTAATTCGAAATTTAATAAAAACAAAAATTGTAAGGAAATAACTCGATATTTGGAAATGGAGACTGTGTTCTCCAACCCAAAAATCTGAATTTCCAATTAAAGTAAACTCTCAAAAATAAAATGGACTCTCAACATTTATTGAAAATTTACTCACTAAACAAACTCAAAACTGAAAATAAAGACTTACAAAAATAAAATACACTGAGCCATACATTGAAACTGACTGATGAATAAATTACACGACATTAAAAATTGAACTCAGAAAAATAAAAATTTACTATAAAAATTCACTCACTATTTTTTTTCTGAAATTTTTTTAACTCTAAAATCACACTAAAAACATTTTAACTCACTGACACTCTAACACCACGACTGACTAACTCTCTAACTCTAACTTCAGACTCACTAATTTCTAACACTGCTGGCTCCCCTCACTTCGTCTACTTACAAGCCTTATATAGACATCAAAAGCCACTGTATTCACACTGTGTTTGGTCGTCCGTGATGCCAGCTGCATATTGTCTCCTACCACATTACTTTTGCCGTGCGTCCAGACTGTGATAAGAGAATATTTTTTTTTGTTTACTTTTCATTTACACCTGCCCATGTGCATGCATTTTATATATTTCTTTTTCTTTTTCATCCCCTCGGTTCACTCCTCTCTCTTTCTCTTCTCTTTTTATTTTTTTCTTCTTCCGGTTGCTCGTTCTTGTGCAGCGTTCTTCTTCCTGTTCTTTTCTTTTCTCTTATTTATTTTTTTCTTCTTCTCTCAACCGTGTGAGAGCATGCTTCCGGTGTGAGTTCTTTTCATTTTCATCTTTGTTTTCTTTTTATCTCTTTCTTCCTGCAGGTGTTCAAGCTGCTGCTTGACCCGTGAGCGAACCGAGTTGACTGCAACCGAGGAGGTGATGAGGATGGCTCACGGTGGTGCTCGAAATGGCTAAGGTGATGGGCACGGCTGCTTTATGTGCTACTGTACGAGACTGGGCTGTGGAGACGGGGCTGGTTGACGCTGTGCATGGCGAAACGCTGCGGAAGTTTATGTGGCTTCAGAGATGGGGTTGCCGTGTGTGGGTGGTGGTTTGAGAGGTTCTCCAGCGTCTTCTGTTGATGCTGGAAGTGGAGGTACATTGCTGTAGGTGGCCATGGTGATGGTGCAGCGAAGCCGAAGGTTGAAGATGACACCACGTGGGGTTGCCGGCCGTGAGGTTTCTGGACAAGGCGAGATGGCTCATGGTCGTGTTCTCGGTGTTTCTGTGGTCGTGCGGAGTGTGTAGGGCGGCTCACGGTGGTGGCTCGAAGCTGCTGTGCACAGTGGCACTGTAGCTTGAGATACAGAACGAGAGGTAGACAACGACCCGATCGACATGTCGTTCGTGTCAAAACGACATGTCGTTTAGGCGACTGCAGTTTTGAACCTCTACGGCAGACGACATGTCGTTTGACAAAAACGACATGTCGTTTAGGACCTGCAATAAAAAAATAAATAAAAATAAAAATAAACAAAATAAACAATGAGTAATATTTAATCAAAGAAACAAACAAAAAAATAAAATAAAATTAGAAAAATAATAAAATAAATAAAAACTAAAAAAAATGTGTTGTGCAATTTAAATAAATATTGTCCAATTAAATCACAAGCTATAAAATTAAGCATAAATTATACTTTTAATCAATTTAATTCATAACTTGGATTTATTGCCTCTTGATCATTTTTTCATCTAAAATCAATGATAAAATAATAAAATAATTAAGAATACATTGATTTTAAATGTATAAAATATGCAATAATGCAGCTCAATCAGTCACAAATTTATCATTTTTCTTGGACTAGTGGGTTTCCTTATAGAAGTCCACCAAATTCGCCTTTTCAGCACGCTACATGTGTGTGGTATGTATATATGTAACATGTTCAATCAGATAACATTTTCCCACATGGTGTGGATAGCTTAATCATTAATAATAAACTAACCAAGCAAATGCTATACAAGACTTATCTCACAGCAATATGAGAGAAATGATGTGTTCATAGCATACTAGTTCACAAAAATCAAGCAAAAATTAACATTATGTGAGTGTGTGGTTGCCATGATATAAGCTTACAAATGAGAAATGTGTTGTGTGGGGAATAATTTATTTCAAACTTTATACCTTCTATTCTAGAATCCTCACAAAGGATTTACGACCTATTGTGTGGTTAATTTTCAGCATCTTTCTATTCTCCCGGTTTTGACTTGATATTTTCTTCCATGAAAAACCAACAATGTAAGCAAAAGTACACAGAGTAATGAATATCCAATCAGGGCATGAATAGGATCGTCCAATTCCTATAGAACCTATCACTAAAATACCCCTAGAGGGGGATAGGGCTAAGCGGAGCGAAAAGGGTTTTCCAAGAGATGGGAAATGAAAACGATTAGCCCCACACGAGGTTTGTGAATAAGTGATTGTCTGATAATGAGCAAGGAATATCCGTCTTTCTGCTAAACAGGATGTATTGAACTCATAATTCATTAGATACTTTTTATGAATGTCAACTAAGTATCGTAAGTAAATTGCTCCCGGTTGTTCAATCATTTGATAACCAGAGTCATTCTTTGATAAATGATCACTATGAGTCAGACTCCATAGAATTTGATCAATCCTTTTTTCTGTCGTTAAGGTGGAGAACTGAACCAAGAATTCTCTTTCTTTATCATCAATCGAATCACTATTCGAGACCCAGGATTCTATTTTATCATCAATCCATTTTGGGGTTATAGTTGATGGTTGTTTCTCAATTAATTCCATCTCTACTACAGAACTGGACATGAGAGTTTCTTCTCATCCAGCTCCTCGCGAATGAAACAATTATAAAATAATATAGATGTATTTAATGATATTTGATATTTTAGATAACATAATGTCATTTTTTTATAACGAGTCTTTATTTATTACTCAATTTGTCCGGTTTGGATTGAACACATAGAATGCTTACCTTGAAGGCCTCGCTACTCCATCTATCATAGAGCCTAACCTAGACGAGGGGGCTGACCAAACTAGTCCCAGTCACCAATACTTCATCATGGTTGCCATATGATATATATATATATATATATATATATATATATCTTATGCAATTTGTGGTAGAATGCATTGAAGCGCTTACGAAGCTGTTTAGTCACTGTCAATTGATGGTTCTCTAATTCCCAATCTAATTCAAAATCACCCTACATATATAATAAAATTTAGGGTGATCACTCGTGAATTATACTACGACCACTTTCAATCCATCGACATCAAAGTATAAAATTCTTACCCGAACACGATCGATTAACTCATCTTTATGTGCATGGGGTACATCACTCTATCTAGGGTAGCTCATGTCGCAGTGATGTTTAACTATCCATGTTACACGTGTTGTAAACATGGATGCATTCTCACAGCACGATGTTGTTTCTCCATTATTTATCTTCAACAACAATTTTCCATGCTTCCACAATTTCTCAAATTCGGTGCACTTCACGGGCCCACGTCCACGTCTTGTCTGTGCCTAATTTACTATAGGCACAAATGAGACGTCCTCACTTGTATGACATACTAACAATAATGTATAATCAGGGGAATTTTGTTTAAGTCATACTTACACATCAATGACAAAACTCAATCTTTATTAAAAAAAACCCTGAAAATGTTAACTATACTGATTTGGACTCTATCAGACTCTGGTTCTCGCCTCGGGGAGGGTTCTCTAATGTTTTAAAGAAAAGAAAACATTTTATGTAAAGTATGTATGTGAGTGAGAATGCATGAATAAAAATTGTGTTCTTATATTTTCACAGTATGAAGTAATGCTTACTAAATACACTTATTTTGTTTTTAAATGTGCCCCACTCAAGAATAAAATGAAGCCTTGTATTTTAATTTAAGGAATTTCGCTGCAAAACTCTCTCTTAGATTTATAGATACAAGTTTTAAATTTTAACTGTAGAATATTTTATATGCTAGGAAGGGAAGGAAAAAGTTTTAAAAGATTCAATAATTCCCATCTTATTTTCTAAAACTATTTTCTAAAGTCCAACCACAAGGATGGACGTTACATCTTAAGATGTACAAACTTTATGCACTCATTTTGAAAAAAAAGTAGGGTTTATCATTAAAAAAATTATTTGTTAGTGTGGGTTTTAGATTTAACCAGTGTTTTCAAATGGAATGGATGGGACTTGTACAATCTAAAATTACAAATATTATAGGGCCACTGTATTTGGCGGTGACTGCTTTATTTTTCAAGGGAAAGCGTTGAGATACATGTAAATTTAAGATTCAACTAAAAAATGAATATTACTACATGGAACTTGCATATCCTATGATTGTATCTAAAACTACTTTTTTTTCATGTGGATAGAGCCAGCTCAATAGGTTGTAGGGCCTAAGGCCAAAATTTTGAATGAGGCCCTTTTTATTTTAAAATGTAAAATTCAATAAATTTATTTTAATTTTAATTTTTACATTACATTTTATTTTAAAATCAATATTCTTATTGTTTCGCAAAACAAAATTACAAATTAAGATTTTATACTATCTTCTCAATTAATAACCGATATAATCTTTATTAGAAAATTATCGGCTTAGAGAGAATTAAAATCAAGGAAAATGCTAGTATGCCACCTGAATTTGCCCCCTCATTTTGATCGCTCATGTATTTAATTTTTAAAAAAAAAAATTTTTACTTAATGATTGAGAAAGTGATTTTTAGTATATTGGTATATTTTTTATTTTTTAAAAATATTTAAATATATTAAAAATGTAAAAGAGAAAAGAAGGTGAAAATAAAAAAGTAACTTTATACTAGCAGGCACACCCAACGGTCAAAGTTAGGTGAAACGCTAGCAAGACTCTAAAATCAATTATACCCATTATTGTCCATAAAGTTATATAAACAACCCACATATTTGGGAAAAAAGTGGGTCCTTATCTCTTTAAAGGATTATACAAAAACCTTTTATGAAAACTGAAAAATAGATTTTGCTATTTATAATTTTCATACTGTATATTAAACTAATAAGGGCAAAAGGCAAGTGTACCCTTAGAAATTATTATGCGGAGATATGATAACAATTTAGACCACTTCATGTCTCAATACCAACACTAGAAATGAAAAAGAGATGGATAAGAGAATTCTAAAAAAAGAAATTCAAGTATTAAAATATATATTTAGAAATATAATCATAAATAATAATCAAGCATAAAAATAAATAAACTCATGCCAATGAGTACGTTTTTTTATTAGGAGCATTACTAACATCTTCATAAATTAATGAGTTAATATGAAAATAAAAGTTTTGATGGTGACCCAAAAGATTCAAAAAAAAAAAAAAACTATAAACCAAGAAAAGTTTAATAAAAGTTGAGTTTTTAGAAGAAAATGGAAGTATGATAATTTAGAGAGATAACTAATTACATAAGATCTATTTGATACTTCTGATATTTTTTCACGAAGTTATTCAATTTTTTCTAATGAAGACTTTTTTTTAGAAGATTCTACTTGGGATTTATTTGGGGGCCTTCTTCGGTTCTTCCACTAGCTAGGAGTATTATGCAACTGCTTAAGTCGTCTAATAGAAGAGTCGGCCCTACATATGAGTCTTATATTTATCTAAATTTTTTAAAAAGAATATATATTATTTACGTATTATAAAATTACAAATATCATCTTTCAAAATATCATACCAGTCTCTCCTCCTTCCTCTTATTCCTATCATTTCTTTTTCGAAACAACTTCATAGCTCCTATATATCTACTTTCACAATAACACAAAAAAAAATACATCTCTGAATTGTTTTTTAAAAAAGCTCTAAATTTTTTTTTTTAAATGTGCTTGAGTTAGCCACGTCCTTCGACATGCATGGTACCATTAAAGCAAGGCTACAGGCCTAATGCTCTGTTTAGATTTAAAAAGTGTTGTATCTCATTTCATTTTATATTATAATTTTTTTTAAATTCACACACAAAATATAATAAATAGTTTAACTTTTTTAAATTTCAAGACAATAATAATATTAAAAAATAATATTTTTTTTATTTTATTTTTTATCTAAAACCATCTCATTTCAACTCTAATCCAATCCAGGCCTAAAAGTTAGGAAAGTGTCCAAAACGAACGACCACATGAGCTTCACATGATGTTGAGTAGGTCGCGCATGAATCTCATTCGTCATTGCGTCCCCGCACCCTATTATAGACACGCACCGCATACTTTGATCCGATCACCACCAGCATGTGAGACAAACAGGCCGCAGGATTCTACGAGCCCTATCCGTCTTAGACTAAGCAGCAACGTTACACCAACCGTCGCAGCAGAGAATTATGTACATTTAGATGTTGCAACCATCCCCAACTGACGCAATACAATCTTACATTGGCCACTATTGTTTAGTTAAGGAATATAGTAACTTTTGAGGCTGTAATTTCAATCACCAATCATAATAATCCCTCAAAGGCTAGCTAGAGCTCTCTCTATGACTTTTGTATTATACAAAAAATATAAATTATTTAAAGAATTATTCTAAAAAGGAGTTTCATCCGATTATGTAAAAAGAATTTTAAAATACAATTAGCTACAGTAATCTGCTACATATAGCGGGTACTGTTTATCTTATAATTTTTATGTTTATTGATATTTTATTTACTCCCTCATTTTATTTACTTTGATTTTTATTATGTAAGCAAATTCTTTTTATTATTCATCATTTAAAACACATATTTCATTTTTTTTTAAATATCTTGGAAATATTTTTAAACCAATTTTTTCATATTTTGATTTTATTTTTAATTTTAATTTGGCTTATATATTTTTGTTTTAAGTGTATAGGACTAAATTATTTTACATTGTATATAAAAAAATTGCAAATATAAAAAAAATATATGGATATTATAAATTTATTAGTAGAAATTAAATATTTAAAAAGAATAAAAAAAGAATATTTAAATGATAAAAAGAAAAAATAGATAAGTTGATAGATGATTTATTATAAAAATCAGTATGTAAAATATAAAAAATAAATTTTAATGATATATTTTAAGAATATGATAATGAATACTAATGGGAACCTCACCACTTAATTTCTAAAATAATTTTTATATAGTTTTGTTGAATTTACTAAAAAAAAGTCAGAAGATCAGAAATTATGTCTAAGCTTCGTTTGTTTTTTAAGATGAGATGAGTTGAGATTAAAGTTAAAAAGTTAAATAAAGTATTGTTAGAATATATTTTTTAATATTATTTTTGTTTTAGAATTTGAAAAAATTGAATTTTTTATTTTATTTTGTATTGAAATTTAGAAAAGTTATAATAATTAGATAAGATGAATTTGAAAAAATTTAACTGTTTATTTTATTTTATATTAAAATTTAAAAAAATATAATGATAAAATTAAAATAAAATGATATGTTTTTCCAATACAAAGAAGGCTATTTTTTTTCTTCCCAGCTTGCTGTTTGTTGGATATATAATTAACTTCGACTCTTGGACACTTCCGGATTGAGTTTATACAAAACTGGACTGGTGCTTTGGTTTGTTCTTCGTCGAAAAGGCTACCCATTAACAAAAAAATCACTTTCCCTTCCAAGTTCCAAGCTCCGAACCGACAAGATACTCTGACAAAAACCCAATCTGTCAATTCACACACAGCTCATAGAGAAACCAAGAAAAACAAACACACAAATCTCTCTCGTTTCCACCTCCAATTCTCCCGCCCTCTGCCTTTCCAGCCCTTGATCGCTTTTCTTTCTTTGAAGCCATGGGAGTGAGCAACAACATAACAGCGGTCCTAAACTTCATAGCCCTCATGGCCTCCATCCCCATAATCGCTGCCGGCATCTGGCTTGCCTCGAAGCCCGACAACGAGTGTACCCACTACTTCCGGTGGCCGGTAGTCATCCTCGGTGCGCTCATCCTCCTCGTCTCCTTGGCCGGTTTCGTCGGCGCTTACTGGAACCGCCAGGGACTCCTCGCTTTGTACCTCTTCTGCATGGCCATCCTCATCGCCCTACTACTCATCCTCCTCGTCTTCACCTTCATCGTCACGCGCCCCAACGGCGGCTACTCCGTCCCCGGTCGAGGGTACAAGGAGTACCGACTCGACGGCTTCTCGACCTGGCTTAGGGACCACGTCACAAACTCCGGCAGCTGGGAGAAGATAAGGACCTGTTTGGCCGATTCCAACGTTTGCGCTAAGCTTACCCAGAATTACATCACCCCTGATCAGTTTTACGCCGCTCATATCTCTCCACTTCAGGCAAGTTTTGTGTTGCGTGCTCTGCATCGTAGGAAAAACAATTTTTTTTTTAATTATAAAATTTATAGAGAAGGAAAGATACCCTTTTTCCATTTATTTTTGTTTCGAGGTTCAGGATTATATTTAAAGGGAAGCCATTAATGAATTTAAAGATGAGGAATTCTTTTGCCGTTCATTAGATGAACAACATAGCAGAATTAATTCTTGTGTGTATTAGTTTATTCAATGTCCGTTTGGTTCATCCAAAACGGCTCTTAGCTTTTCGCTTTACTAATTGCCGTGAGGACTTTCTAGTCCCGTGACATGTGTTTCTGTCTCTTTGTCTCACCGCAGTTACTTTAAAATGGGATAAAATTAAAAGTAGAATAAAATATTATTAAAATATATTATTTTTATTTTTAAAATTAAAAAAATTAAATTTTTTTTTATTTTATATGAGAATTTAGAAAAATTGAAATAATTAGATAAGTTGAGATGAACTGTAAAAACAAACGAGACAAATACTTCATAGAGTTAAACACATATATTAACGTATTATTATTTGATGGATAAGATTTTATTATTTTTAGTGGTAAGAAGTATTGCAGCTACAAAAATATTTCACAAAAGTAAATTTATAAAATGAATATAATTTTATGTTATATGTTAAATCTATTTTACAATAAAAATCTATTTATAATACGATATATTACATCAAACTACGTTAGTTTGTAGAAATATTTCTCATTAGTGATACCATCGGCTACTCTATAAATCAGCATATGTTCTCAAGGATCTTCCGAATGCTCTATTAATGGAGGGAACTGAACTTGTAGTTGCCGTTAGTGTCCTTGCCAATAGACTTATAGACAGAGGCATCTTTCAACAATCATTATGAGAAATTATGAAATATAGACCACATTAAAGTAATGATCAATCTAGAGTAATTTAGGATGATTTAAAAGCGAAGATCTAAAAGAGAAGTTGTGATGGTTGGCCAGCTTTCCCTTACAATTAAAGTGACATATATAGTTAGGTGGTGGTACTGTTATATATATTTTTTCTGCACTTTTTTGTTGAAACTTTATTGTTCACTAAAGTCTTGATTAATTTGCCGCCCTATGTTACAGTCAGGATGTTGTAAACCTCCAACAGTTTGTGGGTACAATTATGTGAACCCCACATTGTGGTTAAACCCGGTGAACCCAATGGGTGACCCGGACTGCCTCTTGTGGAACAATGACCAGAGCGTACTGTGTTACAATTGCAACTCATGCAAGGCTGGGCTTTTGGGGAACCTCAGAAAAGAATGGAGGAAAGCCAATGTTGTTCTTATTGTGGCTGTGGTGGTGCTGATATGGGTTTATCTTATCGCCTGCAGTGCCTTCAAGAATGCCCAAACAGAGGACCTCTTCCGCCGCTACAAGCAGGGTTGGACTTGATCTTAAACATGGGTAATAGATATTACTTCTCATAGATGCTCAGTGGTGGTATTATCTATCCTTTTGAGGGGAGTGTCTTTGTCAGTCGTGTAGATAAATATATTCCTATGTTGCTTTCCATCCAGAATAAACGGACATTGAAAACGAGTCGGGAATTAAAAGAGTTTTCTGAACTCCTCCGACTTTGAAGATAAGAATAGAATCCCAGAAAAATTAAAAGCTTTTCCATCACTCTGGAATTATTCGATGCTTCTGTTTCAGTGGTGGTTATTTTGATGCTTATTGGAAGACTCCATTTTTTTCAATTTTTTTAGAGAAAATCTTTTCATCAGCCACTGTATCAAATCTCACATTCCACACCCTACATGTCAATCGATTTTGCATTTTTAGTTTTCCCCCCTCGTTGAATCAACCAGATAAATTGATGAGAGAAAGAGTTTGAGGAGAGAGAGAAGAGAGATGTCGGAGAGAGAGAATTTGATGAGAGAGACGTCAGAGAGAGAGGTCAAGAGAGAGAGTGGGGTTTGATGAGAGAGAGTTTAGGAGAGAGATGTCGAAGAGAGAGATTGAGGAGAGAGACGTAGATGAGAGAGATGAATTAGATTCGGTGATGAGAATTTGACATTCAAAAAATAAAAAAGTCGTGCGCAGTGTGGGGGTGAAAACAATTGCGGATGCATAGCAAGTTTTTTTTTTTTTTTTTTCAGACATCCTCACAGCAGAAATGCTAAAACCGTTGAAGTTGGATTCCGACAGTGTGTTTCGATGCAAATTTTTTTACCTAATGATTATAATCATTAAAGTATTTTTTTATTATTGTAAATTTTTTTTTTTAAAATATTAAAAATACATATAAAATAAAATAAAATACATTTATCGGGGCCCAAATTTAAGTCCTCGGTGGTTGTAGCTGCTCTCCTCACAATTCAGTGAATGAACGCGCGCAATCGCTCGCATCCATAAAGGCTTAATTAATTATTTTATTTTATTTATTTATTTATGGTGTAGTAAAAGCCACCGACAATAACGGCTGTGAAGAGGGCGGGTTTTTCTAACGAGTAATGTAGTACACACTACACACTTTCAATATGAATAATGTTGTACACAGTTTGAGAAGAAATGATTTAGTCAAAAAGAGTCAAAAGACCCTATAAAAATTAACAATTAATGTGGTTTAACGTGTTAAATTATATTATAAATTATTTTTATTATAAAATAGATCTAATTTATCATATAAAATTATATCAATTTATTAATTTAATTTTGTAAAAAAATTTTGTAGCTGTATCATTTCTCTCTTAGGATGTCAGTCTCGTTTGTCTTCAATTCATCTCATTTTTTTCAAATTTTCACACAAAATAAAATAAATAATTCAACTTTTTCAACTCTCAATATATAAACAATATTAAAAAAAATTTATTCTAACAATATTTTATTTAATTTTTAATTTTTATCTCAACTCATCTCATCTGCAAAAACAAACAAGACTAAGTCTATATTACTTTTCAAGTGGGGATTAACATTAAAAAGTATATTTTTTTATATGAATTTTTTATTTATTCGTTTTTGTTAAATGATAGCATGAGACTTCACCTTATAACTAAGAAAAGTTTTTCTCATCAGTCATTATTTTTATCCAACACTCCACATCCTATAAAAAACACACTACAAGAAATAAGATCTTTCCCGGCGCCAAAAATCACAACAAAAAACCCCTAAATTCACTGCAAATGCTCTTTCCCAACGATTTTTACTGTACCGCATGTTCGTTACAATTGTCTACTCACTTATAAGTTAAACCAACGAATTCCAAAAATCATCGTAAATAGGAACTTTTTGCGGCGATTTATTTTCACCACAAATTTCAATTAAAACGCTGCAAATACCCATTCGGTTTGCATATTAAATCGTTGGGAAAACTTTTTTTGCAACGATTTATAATCGTTGCAAATATTTAATAAATCGCTGCGAATAAAATGATCTATTCCAATGGCCTATTAAATCGCCGGGAAGAGTATTTGCATAATATGCATTCCTCTCTTCAACTCCTCTTAAAATATAATTCATATTGTTAGTTGTTAAATTTTTTTTTACCACCCTACTACTAGCCCAACAACTACCATTCAAGTTACTTCAAGAATAATTTAAATATCAAACCAAAAATCTTAATTAATGCATTTGTATTTCCCTTTTTTATTTGGTGAATGATTGCATCCTCTCTAGACTCAAAAGAAAAATGAGGTGGAAGGAAAGAGAGACAATATGGGTACTTTCACACTACTGTTGTGCAGGTTTTTGATGTGTTACCAAAAGGGGAGCTGAGGGCCTGCATTCAGGGAGGAGAAAAAGGAATAGAATTATAATTTATGACTTCCATGACTAAAGAATGTTTAGAAAAAAGAATGAATAATTGAAGCTTTAACTGCATGATCTCACTGATTACAAGTCTCTTGTAGAGTATAATTTGAAAACAAAATGGGTGTGAGGTGCTTATACTTTAAAAGACCACTGGATTATGACTTCCATAAAAAAACAACTACATAATTAGAGTAAAAATAATATTGAGACACAAACTACATACTTCTTTTGTTACATTTGACAAGTAAACAGTTGAACTTCAAATCTTGAGACACAAACTACATACATTTTTCTTCAATGAAAAATTTGACACCATGAAACTTCTGGATTTATACCACAAGGAACAGATGAAATCCAAGACTGAAAACAATCCTGAGTCCCCTGCCGGAGTAATTCTCTTGCAAATGGTAAAATACCCAAAATAATATCTCCACTAGAATTATCAACAAAAATGATAGCATGTCATGACAACAAAATGGGCTAGTTAGTAAAGAAGAAGTAGATATAATAGAATCAACTCATAAATATTTCTTGAAGGTTTTTGGAACGTTAATTACACAAAAAACTTGCCTTTTCCAAGGTTTCTTGCTCCATTTCAATTTGAAAATGTCCAAGTCATCAATATGACAGAGTCTTTTAGATGGCATAATGTAGTTTTGAATTCTGCATTTGTTGAGAATTCACCATTGATTGACCACATGTAAGGAGCTGCATTTAAGATACATGGAAATGGTGGAAAAAATTATGTCTAAGAAGGCAGACTGGTTTGATTCAACTTTAAGTTGTTAATTCAATAATAAACCATATGATAGCATCTAATTAAAAAGAGAACATGGCCCTAAATGGAT
This sequence comes from Cyclocarya paliurus, assembly GCA_029856935.1. Taxonomy (NCBI): domain Eukaryota; kingdom Viridiplantae; phylum Streptophyta; class Magnoliopsida; order Fagales; family Juglandaceae; genus Cyclocarya; species Cyclocarya paliurus. Next base: position 28,537,249 of record CM056950.1, on the reverse strand, counting down.
AAGCAACGCATCAAAAAATTCATCTCTAAATTTGGTTTTTTGTTGAGAATTAATGTTTAAGTATCTGTTATATATATATATATGGGCAAAAATGATCTGATTTCCCATAACTTTTGGGGGATAATTTTTTTTTTTTTATAAGTACTTTTGGGCATAATTAATGCAAGCTGCTGTTAAATTAAAACAGAGAGAGTGCGACGAAGGGGCAAGATTAATCCTAGGTTTACTTGGATCAACTTTTGGTATTCTTGTAAAGTGATCACAAACCATTGACCTAGGTCTACCACTAACACTCAGTTTAGTACTAGTACTTACATTGGGTGGACGTGGAGGAATGTCTTGTCTCTATTTAGGCTGTGTTGACTCTACATCATTTGTAATAGAGTCTTGTAGAATCAATTCTGGAATAGGGTTCATCTAGAAAAATAATCAATTAACATTTAGATTTAAAAAATAAATAAAAATAGCAACAACTGATTTTAAATAATAGATATAGTGATCAAGTATGATTAAAGTGAGATGCCATGACTACTAAAGTGAGATATAGTGATCGAGCATGATTTTGAACAATAGATTATAGATATAGTGATCAAGCATGATCAAGCATGAGCATCAAGTATTTAATTTTACTTTTTCCCTATTGTTTCTGTTCTCTATGCTTTTCATCACTAGGTAAGTGTAACACTCCCTTAGTGGACCCTATTTTTTTATAATTATTTTCTCCTATCTTCCTTTCATTGCTGAAACAAAAGAAAATACTATAAAAATTTCTCTTTTCTTTAGAATTGAAAAATTAAAATCAGAGGGGCTTATCTCGGTACATTTCCATCCAGACAAATTCATCTCAAAACGTACTATGAGATTAGGCACCTTTGATATGAACATCCAAATCTAAAACTAAAACTTACAGAAAAAAATGAAATAGAAAAATTACATAGATTTCAACACAGGAAATAGAAAAATTAGAGAAAAAAATAAGAAAATCAACATGGATTTTAACACCAAAATGAATTTCCAAAAAAAAAAAAAACACAATCAAATGAGAGAGAGTATCGTGCCGGTGCCACAGAGGTCTGGATAGCACGGGGGTGAGAGGGAAACAGGGAGAGTGTGACGGAGGGGTGGAGAGGGGAGGGGATGCGACGAATTGCTGTTGGAGGGGGGGATGCGTGAGCGGCTGCTAGGGTTTTCTTTGAAATTCTGAAATTGGGAATGGGGATCGGGGGGTGAGAAAGAGATGAGAGAGAAAGAGAGAGACGGTGGGGGAGAGATGACATACCGATGAGGACAAAGAGAATGGTGGTTGTGGTGGTGGAGCAAACCGAGGAGGCGTAGAGGTCGCGGAGCAGAACAACTCCAGCCCGTCGACGTTGTGTACTCACACGGAGACTTTAGAGGGAGGGAAAGATACGGACATCATGATGAGCCTTGGTGAGAGAGAGAGAGAGACTGATTGGATTGCAGAGAGAGGAAGAGAGTCGTTGGGGGGGGGGTTTGCGAAACAGAGGGTAAATGTGAGAGGGAGATATTAGGTGGGAAGGAAAAATGAAGGAGACCACAAGATAGTTCCTTTTAATTTTGAATATTACCTTTTACGACGATTTATAATCGCCGTAAACAACTTTCGCTTTTTTTCGACGATTTTGAAGTTAAAAAATCACTGTAAAAGGTAACTTTTGCAATTCCATCAAATAATAAATCGCTACAAAAAGTATTTTGCGGCAAATACTTCCATCGCAAAAAGTAAAAATCGCTAGAAAAGACTAGTTTAGTATTTTCAGTGAATTTTTTCATCACAAAAAATAAAAAAATACCGAAAAAAACCATTTTAGAAACTTGATGAAAAAACATCGCGACGATGTAAAAATCACCGCAATTAAAAGTTTTTTGACTGCAAAAAACCTTATTTCTTGTAGTGACACCCCCATACACTATGAAAAATGCCCACACACACCCTATAAAAAAGCTATAGGTGTGGGATATGAGAGTGAATAGTAACTGATGCGTAGTAAAACCCTATAACTGTCATTTTCTTTTTCTAATGTTTCAAAAGTATCCCATGACAATTGTTTAATGCATGAATATAAAATGCTAAATAGTTACAAGCAAAGTTGTGTAACTATATATCGTCCCTTCCAAAAGGTAGATGCACCTTAAAATAGGTTATGAATAGTACATGTGATATGGAGTTGTATTTGGTTAAGTAGAAAGTGTATTTGGTTCAGTAGAAAGTGTCTTTGATTGTGGCTCCAACCCTTAGTAGTCTTCCCAGCTAGGAACCGCAGTGCCTAGGATGCGAGCAGGTTGGCTGTATACTTTACGCTAGGATGAGGGCTATGCACCTGTATGCCAAGCACATGTGGATAATAAAGATCACAACGAAATTGGTAAAGAGGATTAGTCATAGACTAATTTAGTAGTACCAGAGAAGTGTACCAATACTTCTCAATGATAGTAATATCCAAATGTCACTATCACTTCATGCCACTAATTATACACCATCATAAGTACATCCCTTCCATCAAAATATAGTGAATTGTAAAGTGTTCATTGCCTAATTATAATAAACATCTTAAATTACAAAATATAAAACTAAACGGAGACAAGTCTTCGTGGCTTCTCTTCAGGCTTGGTTGGTATTTCTTCCTCAGGGTAATTATCCTGGTTTACATTTCCATCAAGGTCTACAGTTCTGAGAAATGAAACCACAGGTGAGATCACCACAATGAGATTTCGATGAGATCTCAATAAGTAAAAACCCATGACAATACTAAAAATGAAAAATAATGACAATGAATATGCACGTACCAATTCATGTAAATAAGGCTAAAAGCACAAATTTTACACATGGCGATTAACCACTCTCTAAGCCCAACACACATGTATTCCTAAGCATGGCGATGAATCACTCTCTTGAGCAAAAATATATATTCATAAGTATGGCGATGAATCACCATAGAGGAAAACACATGCATTCATAAGGGTCATAAAGTGCAGGAATCAGTCCACCCATTTGGCACAGGGAATCTCTCTACCCGGCCAACACATGGACACATTCACCAAAACTAATGTGAAATCACTCCACCCATCTAACATGAGGAATCTCTCTACCCAGTCAACACGTGGAATGTTTTCACCAAATCATCACAAAGGAACTCGACCTTATCAATGTGGAGACTCTCTCTACCCGTGATATATGTGAAGCCAATATGGAAATTTCCAACCCCAATCATCACCTGGAATCCCTCTACCTTATGAAATTTGTGGTAACGTGCGACTTAGGAATTTTTGTATTAGCTTCACATGAGTGCAAATCACATCACTTCATCAAAGTAGTCAATAAATATAATGAGAAAAGTATGTACTTTCATGAGAGAAAGAGATAAAAAGTAGAATATGCAAATTCTAAACACATCCAGAAGCATTTACCCCACATTTCTAGTTTGTCGGAGGGTGAACCTGGATGGTATTCTAAATAATAATGGTCATGCTGGAGTACTGAGGATCCTTAGATTGACAAAGACTCTGATCTCTCGACATCCTTGAAGCGTTCAAATAGAAAAGAAGGAAATTCTTGAACTCCTTTACGATCTCTAAAGTGGGATGTTGATTATCGTTCATTACCTTTTATATGACAGGATTGCTAGTTACAGTCCTGACAGAACTTAACATTTCCTTTTACCTCTATCTTGCTTGAATGAGACACCTTCGATCTTGTCCGTCTATTTATCCTTAGGACTTGAAAAAATGATAGAGACTGAATGACTGATAGGACTCTGCATCTTGCCTTGGGACCAAACCCACAGTCCTTCTCCTCATGAGAGTCTCACACATGGCGTTAGGCCATACTTATGAGGTCAGATGATATTGCCTTTATGTTTGTGTTCCATTTCCACAGGTGTACTCCCGCTGTGACTCCTAATGGAACATGGGCTTTGGGTACAACACTTGCTGCCCCTTAAGCCCTTTCATGTTATCTTGGAGTGATCCCAGCTTTGCATTGGACTTGTCCTTGCCTGTTGCTCACCTTCTGTAGGGTTAGCACATTCTTTCTTGCTTGGTGTTAGACGAACCTTCCTTCGTCACCTCGGTTGCACGTTGTTTGCCCAGCTGCCTCTGTATTGCAAGCATTTTGCCCACGTGAGAGAATTATTTCCCTTGTTTTGGCATATTCCTCACATTGATGATGCATTAGATTGTTGAGATGATGGATTTAGCTGATTTATCTGTCGTGTGCTTACTCTAACACCCCTTGCAAGTTGGTTGGGGAGAAGCAACCTTCAACTTGTCCTTAAAAAGAAGGATATGAGTGGTTGTGTATCATTTGGTAAATAGATCAGCAAGTTAGAAAAGGAAATATATTTGATGGAGATATTATGCTTGACAACTTTATCGCAATGCGATTGGTGCGATTGTGAAAAACAAGTTTGTTTGCAAGAGCTAAGGCGCTAATGTTATCACACTAGAGCATAGGTGGTGAGGATATAGGGATATGAAGTTCTTTTAGGAGCATGTGAAGCCAGTAGAGCTCTGAAGTGGTAATGGTCATGGCTCGTTATTCGGCTTTCGTGCTAGAACGAGACACAATTGAATGTTTCTGAACACCCCATAGTACAAGGCAAGAGTGAAGAAAAATGCATAAACCAATAGTTGATTTTCTGTCATCTTGGTTATTAGCCCGGTTAGCTTCACAAAAAGCATGTAATTGAAAAGGGGCTAGGTGTAGTAAAGGCCATGCAAATAGTACCTTTGAGGTACCTAAGAACATGCTTGGTAGAACTGTGGTGGATTAAGGTGGGAGCTTTCAGGTGTTGGCAAAGTTAATTTACAAAGTAGGCTATCTCAAGTTAAGGAATGGTGCAGTATTGAAGTGCCCCAAAGACGTGACATTAGAATGAAGGAGCATGAAGTAAGTCATCATGAATCTTGGAGAGCTTGGAGCCGGATGTGCATGGGCAGGGCTGGCTTTTCTACTCTGCGAGTTAGGCTGTTGCGTAAGGCCCCCATAGTGGAAGAAGCCTAAAAAGATTTTAAAAAGAAAATTAACCAAAAAATATAATATAGAAGAAAAAAAATTAGTAAAAATGGTTCTAGTTAAAAGAGACAATGATTTACAAAAATAAATAAATAAAATAATTATCTCAAATCCCACCGTAAAATAAGCCCATAAAGACATTAACACTGCAAAAAACCGTAAATTATTTTTCTGTTAGAGACTATAAATTCACTTTGGAAAAGCAACAGGCAGAAGTAATGACCATAAATCCATAAATTATTTTTCTGTTAGCGACAGGCAGAAGTAAGAGACTATAAGTAATGACCATACATCCAATCTATCATCTGATCTATATAGTTTGGGTACTAAAAGTACCTTAAGTACTTTTAAACATTTTTATTATTATTTTTTATTTTATTATAATTTTTCACTTATTTTTATTATTATTCATTACTTTTTACTTACTTTTATTATTATTTAATATTCTATTATTATTTTTTTTTATTTTTTCACTACTATTCACAAATATTCTAAAACACAAGTTTTCTTCTTATAACTCTCTAAGAGCAACTGCATCGGCTTCTTTAAAGTACCTTTCATCTTCAAATTTAACCAATTTTATCAAAAGTTGGTGCACATTGAATTAGCCAAACTCTTTTCATTTAGGATATAACCTACAAGAGCCGTGCTATGCATCAGCTCCTGTTCACGGGCTGATGCATAGCACACTTGATGTGTCTCTCATGTGAGTGATTTGGATATGAATGATTTGGATGATGACACATAAGGTGTGTTGTGACTGTTCCTCAACAGTAGGCTGATGTAAAGAATTTTCCAACCTACAATAATTTCATCTTTCTTTCCAAATATGAAAAGTACTGTTAAAAGTCTATATGAATTGTTTATTAATTTGAGCTCCACTCTCCCGCAGTGCTCTCTCTCTCTTTCCTTCTTCTCTCTTTCTCTCCCGCGTCTCTTCCTTCTTTCTCTTGTTCTAGTTTTTTTTTTCTCATCTTTCTCTTTCATCTTCCCTCTTTATGTCCCTGAAGGAAGCATTGGTTTTGCAGGTTGATAAAATCCGCAACAGCTTCGCTCCGAGACGTTTGCAGGTCGGTATGCAACGGAAGCCAACGAAACTAATTTAATTCCTCGAACAGCCATCTACAGCCATCTTCCTGGTTCTTTATTTAATTTCGTGTTAAATCAGAAAAATTTTTTTTTACGGTTATTTGTAAAATAGGACTTGGCTTTTGATTGTTTGATGCTTTTCTTGGGAAATCTCATTGTTGATTTGGTTGGCATGATTTTTAGGTCCAGATCTGGTCAATTTTCTTGCGATTACAATTTGTTGATTTGGTTCCAAGTCTTCTTTTCACCTGGTGTTATAGCCGTTTGTTGTTTCCTATCTTTTCCTACCTTCCGAGCAGAGGAAAATAAAGAAAAATAAAAGATGTAATCCTTCTCTGGATGAACAACTGGGTTTCCAAGTTTCAACTTTGGGTTAGATTTATTTACTTTCGTTTGATATCTCTTTTGTTTATAGTGAAAATAGAGTTGGTTTTGATATTTTTTTAATTGCATTTCGTTGGAGACTAACCTGTTATGTTCTGTTTTTTTATTAGACCTGAAATGTACAGAGTTTTTTTTTTTGATAATAGAAATGTACAGAGTTAAGCATGAGTTTTTGTGAATACTTGACTTTGATAATTCTGGTGTGAATACCGCTGCAGTAGATCTATTTATTTTAAGCGATATCGATTATGAAAGAGTTGTCGGAGATTATGAAAATAAAAATAAAAGTGTTTAAAAAATAAAAATTAATTTAAGAAATATAAATAATAAAAAATAATAATATTTTATTATTATAGAAAATTTGATAACTAATCTAATGTAAACTTCAAGTTTTGAGTGATTAGTTAAAAGTGAAAAAGTTATATATTCATCAAATTTTGAAGATTGAAATGATCAATCCAATACCAATGCTCAAACTAAAATTGACAATCTCTATTTCATTTCTTCATTCTAATACTCTTGTAGTCCTGTCTCTGACTCTCTGGCATCCATTAAATCTTGCTTGTAATTTGGCAGCCATTGAAGATCACTGCAGCTTACACTCCTATAGTAGACGTTATGCAGCAGTGGCACTGGTTGACTAAGGTAAAACATAAAAAAGTAAAGATAGATGAATCAACCGGCCTTTTCATTTATATATGTAGTTCAATTTTCCTCTCATGTGACAGTAAAAGAGGCATGTGATTTATGAAGAGATTGAAAGGACAAGAAAGAAAGTTGGATTGTTTTTCCGCACTTTTTATTTTATTATATTATTATTATTATTATTTTATCAACTTATCATTTCTTCTATCAGCTTCCACATAGCTAGGCCACGTATTCTACTTGTTGAATTTCTTTTTTTTAGTTTGTTTCTTTTTTATTTCAATTACTCTTGTTTATAATTTATTTCTTGATTATGAATATTAGGCTGCGTTCAGTTTTCAAACTCAATTGAGTTTAATCTAATTTTAAACTGAATCTAACATCTAAACATCCAATTCTTAAATTATTAAACTAATCTTAATTCAAAACCTTCTTACATGTGGAACTCACAATCTTTTTCAATTTCTCATAAAAAATACTAAATTTATCTTAACATCTAAACATACTTTAAATTCAGTTTAGATGGGCCCCACATAATTCCATCCACTACTCAACTCACTATTATTTATAAAGAACTCAACTCAATTCAGTTCAGCTCAACATCCAAATACAACCTTAATATTAAGTCCTGTTATAGTTCTTGTTGGAGAATTTAGAATAAACATAAAAAATAAAATAAAAATACAAATGACAAATATTTATGACCTTGCTCAATGAAAACATGTTGATACAAAATTATGGAATTTATTTGTTGAAAAAGGTCCAATTAGAGATCATGATATTAATTTTCCCAAAGATGATAACTCTTAGGAGTGAAAACCGACGTCGTCGGCGCGGTTTTTGGGCAAAACCGATGCCGACCGACGTCTGAAAAAATGAGGGAGCCACCGACCGTAACCGGTCGATGGGGAGGAGAAAACCGATCGAGGCGGTTCTCTGGCGATTCTCGGTCGGCGTCGGTTCTCTGGTCGGCGTTATCCACTGTGAGAGACTGAGAGAGAGAGAGAGTTGCACAGGAGAGAGAGAGAGAGTTACAGAGGAGAGAGAGAGTTGCAGAATTAGATTCGGGAAGAAGAGGGGATGAGAAGAAGAAGACTAATATCGAAACGACGCCGTTCAACTTCAAACTTTTTTTTTTCTTACGTCCTTATTAAAACGACGCCGTTTGGTTTAATGCCAAACGGCGTCGTTTCTATATCTGTTGTAATACTTATTAGCTAAAACGACGCCGTTCCACTTAAGTTTAAGTGGAACGGCGTCGTTTAAGTAAAGACATATTTAAAAAAAATAAGTTTTATTATATCGGTCGGTTCAGCGGTCCGGTCCAGCCTCAAACCGGGACCGAACCGCTGAACGTCGGTTTCTTCATATTTCCACTGCACGCCGACCGGTTCTCCACCGGTTCCGGCCGGTTCCTGACAAGGCCGGTCGGTTCGCGTCGGTGGCGGCCGGTGGCGTCGGTTTCTGTACAGCCCTAATAACTCTATAGTCCTAAACAATTTTCTACTACATATTTTATATACGAAGCTTATCAAATGAGGAAAACATGATAGAAAATTGCTAATTTATTCAAAGGATTTGAATAGAGTAGTTTTGTTTTTGTTCAACTAGCAAACTAAGGATCTGATTAACAAAGATGTGTTAATATTTCAACAAGTCCAGTAAAAATAGAATAATATTTCTTAGAATTTATTAAAGTACATGATACTAGTAGAAAATGTCTTCTCAATGAATATTAGATGCCATAAAAAGTCTTGAATTTGATATTAATAAGGATAAAATTATGATAATAGATCTAATATGAAAGAAAAATAAAAATGGATGCAAAGAAGACTACTACTTGATATAAATCTTAAAGCATTTTACAGACAAGTTGTCATAATCTTAATTAGGACCGTTCACTTAACTCAACCCGGCCCGAAAATAGTATTACCAACCCGACCGAGGCAACTTCTGATTTCTCACATTGCTACCGGTAACGGATTATCCGATTTCTCAAACCGTATTTCTTTCCAGAAAATGGTTATTTTCAAACTTTTTGTTTTCTCCAAAATGAGATATGAATCAACCGTTCCTCCTGCACCGATGTCCCCACAGTTTTTAAGAAATGGCAATAAATACAACTAACTGTCCATTGATAAAAGCAAAACCAAAAAACAAAAGAAAAGACCGTGAAAAGACCATAAAAAGCAAAAGTAGAAGAAACAGGAAGAAAAAAAAATCAAAATACTATTAAAAGAAGTGTTTCTTTGCTTTCTTAATTTAGAAGCTCTGTTGAAGCAGGAAAAGAATACAAACCCCCCTCGATCCAGATTTATGGTGGTGAACTGAGTCGTGGTGGTCTCGCTCGCTTCCGCTCTGCTCCAGACAGCTGGTTAGAGGCATTTCTTGAGAACGACAAAGAAGACCCCTTAAAGCCCAACCAGAGTTTAACTCAGTTACTTGCAGCTTCCAAGTCTTGCACTCCCACTCCCACTCCCACTCCCACTCCCACTCCCACTTCCACTTCTAGAGAAGACTCCGTCACCATTGATTCTTCCTCCGCCGATCCCAGCCTCTTTGACTTCGGTTCCTCCCCGGCATCTTCAGGCATAATAGCTCTCCAGCTGAGTTGCTTCAGAATTCGCGTCTTGGGTATGAACTATGAAGGCTACTTCTCCAACTTTACTATTCAACAAAATGGTAAAAAAGAAAAGGGGCACGGTTTCAGATCCTTTTCGGTTATCGGGTAATACCCAACCCCTTCGAATAAAATCGAAAAAAAAGGGGAAATTTCCGCTTCCGTTCCAACTTGTTCCGAGCCGGGTAATTTGTGTCTGGTCAGGCTTGAAATTTCGAACTGATCGGGTGGGCGATTTATTTGCAGAACCTAATCTTAATCTTGTTGTATGTGATATGGCTTATTCCAATCCTAAACCTGTACTATTTTTTTTAATAGTACAACATATTTATTCTTTATTTTCTTCTTAGACAAAATGATAAAAAATTTTACAAGATAATGTGTAAGTTTAACTCTTAAACCACTCTCTCAAACACGGTGGAAAAATTGAATTGAAATTATCAAAGCAATAAAATTCTAAACTTTACAAATAAGAGAAGTTTTATTGCAATTAACAAAAATAACTGAAGATCTTAAAACAAAAAATGAAGATAATTGTTTAGTGACATGAAAATGACAATTTTGAATTCATATTAGGCATGACCACATGATATAATTTATTATTTACGAACAATATTATAAGTAATAGTCTGCAATCAAAAGATATATATGCATTTAAAATGTTGCCATTGATAAGTTAAAATGTCTTATTTTTTGTTTTTCAAGATTATAGAGAATGATTTAAATCTGCAATGATTTCATCAAGAGAGATATTAGAATTAGAATGGAACATGTATTTAGAGAAAAACAAATAATTCATAGAAAAAATAGTTTGTTGAAAATGTCAATAAAGAGACAATACAATCTACTAAAGAATCCTTTAGAGTTATTATGGTATATCAAACAATTTCTTCAATTCAAAGCAAGTTTGAACAATTTCAAATATATGAAAATATTTTTGGTCTTCAATTTAATTGCAAGAAATTGAAATCATGGTAGTTTGCAAAAAGCATTGTCTTAGTCATGAAAATTGTATGAAATATGATTTTGATGGTTTAGACTTATTTTCAAAATTAAAAATTTTAAAAGAAATTTTACCAAGAAAGCACTCTAATTAATATATTAAATTATATAAAAAGAATTGATTCGTTCCTAAATGCATGTATCCCTTATAGAATCTTATTGAGAATACCTATTACAATTGCTTATGCAAAATGAAATTTCTCAAAATTAAACTTGATAAACTCTTACCTAAGATTAACAAAGTCGCGGAAAAGATTAAATAGACTAGCCATATTATCATTTGAAAATAAGATATTAGAAAAACTTGAATATAAAATTTTACTTAGCAATTTTGCATTTAAAAAAACAAGAAAAATAATTTTTAAATAAAAATATATTTTAAATATAAGCTAATTAATTTTACACAAAAAAGGCCCCTTTTTAAGTTATCAAGTTAGCCCTCAAAATCTATTGAGCCGGCCCTATGCATGGGCAACAAAGAGCTCAACACCAGCCATTTTAACACGGTGCAAGAGTTCCAAAATATACTTGGACTGACAGGTGTAAACCTTTGATGGTGCGAGTGGCCTAAATGCCAAGGAACTATCTGACTGTTCCAAGATCTTTGACTAGAAAAATTTGCTGCAATTGATAAATAAATGATTCAAAGAGGTTGCATTGTTTCCTATTATCAAGATATCATCAACATAGAAAAGGACATAAGTCTGAACACAATCATCCTGATAAGTGCCAAGGAAAGAGTCCACAAGGGAAGCTGTGAAGCCAAGGTCCAAGAGAACACCCAAGAGTCATTGAAATAAGGCACAAGGTACCTGCTTGAGACCTAAAATGGCCTTGGGTAATTTACAAACATGGGTGAGACGGATGTTCTAAGTTGATGAAATCTTGTGGCTACTCCATGAAGACAGTTTCAGACAAGGTGTCACGCAAGAAGGAATTAGAGATGTCTAGTTATCGAATAGGCCAATGAAAGAAGGTGGCAATTAGGTGGATGTCTTGACCACTCAAGTTTTCTTGTTCAAATCCTTTAGCTACTAATTGGGCCTTCGATCAACGGAACCATCAGAGCATTCTTTGATCTTAAAGACCCAATTGGTGTGAATGATATTGCAACGAGAGGGTGGTCGGGGATACGAGGACCAGGTTCCATTTTGAGGAAGGGCATCAAACTACTGTTGCATAGCATATTGCCTGTGAGGGTCAGTAGCTGCTTGAGAGTAAGAGGAAGTTGCAAGGGTTTGCAAGATGAAGGAAAAGTCAGTGACTGGATGTAGAGTAGAGTATAATGAGGTGTAGTCAGGAAATTATTTATGACAGAGAACCGATACGAGAGTGAGTGGTCATAGGGTGTTGAGGTAAGAGAGGGGGAGGGATAAGTGGAAGAGATGGAGGAGACATTGGTTACAATGGAGGGGTTGTGGAGACCATAGAAGTAGGGTATACAATTAGAGTTGGAGAGGGAGTGGTTCTAGTAGGGATGGTGAGCAAGGGTGAAGATGGGAGGGGAGAGGTAGGTGTTGTAGAGGCAGATTGCTCAAGTGCTAGAGAAAGGGTAAGAGAAGAATTAGTAGACACTGATGAACAGACAGAAATGCGGGAATATTTAGCTGTGAAGAAGTTGGAACCATGCTGGAAGAAGGCAATGGAGAATTGTCTATCCCAGGGAAATGTCCTCATCAAAAATCACATGCCAAGAGATATATACAAGTGAAGAGAAGGATCAAGGCAACGGAATCCCTTATGACAAGAACTGTATCCAAGGAATATGCAAGGCTTGGATTGGAAGTTAAGCTTGTGAGGGAAATAAGACCTAATAAGTGGATAACAACAACACCCAAAGACCCTAAGCCGTGAGTAATTTTGATCAGAATTATACAACTTGGAAAATGGATTGAGATTGTTAAGGATAGGTGTAGGCAAACAGTTGATAAGATTGACTGTTGTGACAAATGCATCAACCCAAAAGGTCGAAGGTAATCATGATTGAGCAAGCAAGGTTAGACCAACTTCGAGGACATGACACAACTTTCTTTCAACCATACTATCCTATTATGATGTGCGTGAACAAGTCTTTTTATGAAGAATGCAATGTTGAGTAAGAAAGTGTGAAACTTGGTTTGAATTGTACTCTCCTACTCCATTAGTTCGGATTTGTTGAATGCATTTTCTATCAGATACTTGGATCTAACGAAGCTTTGAAACATATCTGATTTGCAGTGTAGAGAGTAAGTCCAAGAGAAATAGGAAAAAATCATTGATGAAAATAACATAATAGTGGGGTAGCTGTTGGTGGAACTAACAGGTGCGGTCCAACTATCAGTGTAAAGTGCCAATGGGTGATATGAAATATGGGCAGAGTGAGGAATGGGTTGCTTTTTGTTTTTACCAAGTTGGCAAGATTCACAAAGAGAGACTTTATTATCATTAGAAGACAAAACATGCAAAGAGTGAGATTTTATTGGAGATTGAACTATAACATTAGAAGGATGGCCTAATCTAGAGTGCCATCCAGAATTAGAGGTCCTAATGCCCAGCAATGCAACTGCAGATGAAGAGCTTTTATTTTGGAAAAAACGCTGCCAAAGTTGAACCTGTTATAGATCATTGTCACTCTTTTCCACCAGTAGGATGGTTCCTGTTTGAATGTCCTCCAAAAGAAAGTGGTCGGTATCGAGAACAAAGAAGCAGTTATTATCTTGACAAAATCTTTGGATGGACATTGGAGAATATTGGTTAATTTAAACTTAAACTCAGAAGAAGAAAGAATAGACGAACCGATATTAGAGATTGAGAGGCCTTCTCCATTACTAGAAGCTACAGAATCAGCACCATGGAAGGGATCCAATAAGTTAAGGGATCGATATCAGATCAAATGTAATCAAAACAATCCTAGTTCACTTGTTCAAAGGAAGGACTATAATAGAGTATCGAGCTTTTTGTAATCAAGCCATCAATATCAAACGCCTTTCTGGATTATAACACCCCTCAAATACTGAATTTCTGGATTGTAACAACGAATATCACTCTGCAGTATTACAAAACGTGGAACTAACACCATCGAAATTACAAATTTAAATGCATAGCGGTGTGTATCATTACTCTCAGAATTAGGTCACTAATTGGAAAGAAAAAAGAGCCATAACTCTTCAAATCTTGTTCGCTTCACTTAAGCTGTAGATAACTTTTTCGAGTATACGATGTACATAGGATCTGAGCGTCCCGGGTTGGGAGAGATATCGATGGCCTACAAACAAATAAATGCTATATAGTTAGCAACCCTCCACTGGGGTGGTTTACACGAGCACGTTCATGTGTGTGTGTGTGTGTACATGAGCATAAATTTGTTATGATTTAAAAGGCCCATGATAGGACTGATTTTAAGTATGGCAGGGTGCTAGCATTATGTGCATAGAGAATTCATAAATGTCAGCTGAAACTAAACGAAATATTGATTATGTAAAAGGGCGCAGACTTGAAGTTTCTAACAAATGTCATTAAAAAGTAATTCCAAGAAACCTATGGCATATGTATTACATGAATGTAAAGTCCAAAGACATCTACTGCTGTGTGGTTTCTCACCGAGATTGCATTAGATCACTTCTAGTTAAATATTTTTTTTTGATAAGTAACTTCAAGTTAAATATGGAGGAAGAAGTTAGGAAAAAGACTAATCTGAACCATGGTTATTGCCAAACAACTAGAAGTCCTCAGGATTAACTGATATACAGGTAAGAACTATGATGTAGGAAAAAGATTAATCTGAGCCATGGTTACTGCCAAGCAATAGAAGTCCTCAACATTTAGTGATCAACAGGTTAGCAATACCATGCAAATACCCAAGAAAATTCTTTTGGCTATTCTCCACTTGCTACTTGCTTTAGAGGGGGAAAAATAACCTATGATCTTAATTACCTGAGGAGGTTCAAATCCTCCTGCATAATGAAAATATGACCCGACAATCAGAGCATGATCAGTGTCGCCAGTTGATGTCCATATAGAAATGGCTTTTGTAAAAAAGCATCGGTTGGAAAAGCTGATTTATACCCAATATCACGAAGTTAGAAATAGTTAAGTAGAATGCATCGTGCATGATAAGAAAATAATGATGGACTTTGAACAGTGAACAGATCATAAAGAAAGAGCTTTGTTTATTCTGGCACAAAATAAAATGAAGAAAATGTTTCTGTTCTTGCTGATATACATACCAGACATCATCAAAATTATAAATTATGACTTTTTATATGGTTAAAAGTCCTAAGAACTCCATGAAACAGTTGTTCTATTATAGTATGTCAAAATTAATCACCTCATTATAGCCAGTCCACCTGGCTTAAGAGTCCGGCACATTTCCTTGAAAACATCTAAAGGCTTTGTTAGATAATCAACACTGACCTGCAGATGCAAAGAATTCAGATGCCAAAATATGTTAAAACAGTACTAATTTAACATCTAAATTACTGAGGTGTTATTTGGATATATTTCGCAATTAACAAATTCAATGAAAGAAATCTAGGCACAGATTGAATGGGGAACAAATTTGAAAGTTGAACTATCAAAGTACAAAATCCCCATTACTAGGTTGATGGAAACAAAAACATAAAAACATGAAATTCCAAAAAAAAGACGTTTTTTTGGAACTTGTGTCATCTATATACTTCATAATAATAAAGAGCTTAAGTGGTCATTCTGATGAAGGAAATCACTAACATCAGCTGCAGGAGACTGCTTTCAGAATTCTACAAATGGTATTGTGAATATACTTCCTTTCTAAGTTAATTGAAGGAGTTTACAGTTAAAAAGTTGTCTTCAGGTCAATAACAGAGCTTTTGGTCAGCTGATTGACAGATGGGGAGAGAGAGAGTGATTTAATCAATACACTCACATGAAGGAATTACAGCAAGCCAATTCTTTAGTTTAAACAAATGTGCACATAAAGATATCATTTTTTAATCTACGGGAAGCAAAAACCATCACACAATGAAATCAATGTCGTCTATAATTCTGGTTGAAGTAAAGTAAGCATTTTTAATGTAAAAAGCCCCCAACATATTAGATCTAGCAAGGCCAAACACCTTTAAGACCCAAACCAATGGGATCCTAAGTATTAATGATAAGTCATACTTTAAAGAAAAAATAAATGTTTAACGTGCAGCGCTTGCGCTTGTTACAGCAGACAATCATAGTTTGATAAATAATGTGTGAGATGGGAAAATGTAGCACATACCACATTAGTAATAATGTCAAAGGAATTATCTTCAAAAGGGATTTTAGGGTTCAGATTTAAGTCTTGCACAGCATACTCTGTCAGAACCTGCAGAGTCCATAGTTAGAATTACCATGGGTCTATATCTTAGTGCAATGCAAGATCATAACTACCAGTTCCACATAAGCATACATGGAATGCAAATGAATCAGAATCTAATCTGTAACACCTATCACTATGACTCCATAAATAGCCCCAAGCAGTAGCATAGTGATCCTGGGGCAAGCCATGTAAACTGGATGTCCTGAGTTCGAAACTCTGTATTCACTCTTGGGGCTATGGTACTGGGGAATTTCACCTTGAATTACCTGATGCATACTTGCAGAAAACTTACAGCTGAGGGCCTGTGCACCCCTGGGATTAGTCGGGACTTTGTCATGGACACTCAGTGCCAATAAAAAGAAACGGACTCCATGACTGCATGCCATTAATTGATTTTCTATAGACAATAACTATCACACAGGTGCCTATATAGAGTGCTAGGTGTAATGGTCCAAGGAAACCCTATGCCACATCTGAGCTTATACTTCAAAATGACTAGTTAAGTTTACAATTGACACCTTATGGAACTAATATAATACGTCATATTGTAAAACTCTTTTCATTGTAAAGTGGATCTAACATACCGCATTAAGTCAGATCAATTTGTAATTTTCATTTTTGTAATAATCTCGATATGCCGTATCCTCCCATTATAAGGTTTAGTTTCACCTATTAGGAGAATAATTGCAGTAAGTGCCCGGGGCCACATGATGTCACTAATTTGGCTATGATACCATCATAACAACCCAAGGATATGCCAAACTACATCGAAGCTTATACTCCACAAGGAAAAGTTAAAGTTACAACTGAAGTCCCTTGAATTACAATAAAGCCCCTCAGTGTGGGACTCGTCACTCACTGCACTTTTATGATACTCATTCACCTCTACCATTCTTCCCCTACTCCCTTGTGAATAACTCTACTGGACTCCGATTCAATTGTAATGAATCTCACCAACATTTGAGGAATAGGACCCCTAATTGAGGGTAAATATGTCTATCCAACAGCAATAGTCAAATTCTGTCTTCAGGGGCACCAAGTTCAAATTTTCAAATTTTTAATTATTTGCGAGTCATTAAAAAACTTCTACACCAATTTTCAGCAGAAGGATATAACAAACTAAGGCATGATCTCACCGGATTTCGCTTCAGCTCTTCTTCATTCATACCTAATCCAACAATCTGATCTTGCTTGTATCCTGCTGGAAAATGGCTGACCTAAATATAAGGTTGATAATGAGTTATAGAACATAAGTATGCAACATAGAAAGAGGGTGATTAAAATTAAGAAATTCCATACCCAACTGCTACACATATCCAAGATGCTTACTCCTGGAGTGTTACTAGGAGGAAAAACCTTTGAGTAATACTTTGTCAGTGCGGCAATGGCAGGATCATCAATGTGAGTCACAAAGCGTGGGCTTTCATAGAACAATGGATCTGGTGACCTGCAACAATTAATTAATGATGTTACAGATATACAAACTTAGCTTGAGCAACATGGTTGGGAAAATTTGATTAGGTTGCAGTTGCTTTAGAAACAGAAAACAATCATAACAGTCCCAATAATTCTAACGTCTTATCAAATGACTTCTTCAACAAAAGAAATAAAACAAAATGTAGAATACTATTCACTGCAATGGGACTAAATCTGGGAATGAAAAATATCCCAAGTTTGTTCTCCCAATGTATAGTGATTGACTATAACTCATGAAAATATGAGTTTTCATTGATGGTAAAGTAAATGAAGTCACTTTGTTATGATCCTGAGGGTTAAAGGCTTAACCGAATTAGTTTTCAACAGTCATAGGGCTTTTGGATCAATGGTTGGGTCTTTAACATTTTGTATCCGAGCATGGACCACGTCATAAGTTCAAGTCACGGAGGAGGCGACCTATAGGCTGGATTAAAATACCTTAGTACTATGTATGGACATGGTGTTAAGTCATTGAATACTGATAGATGAGTGAAGCTGCCAAAAGGGCTACCCCTGGGTTAGTGTTGATAGAGTGGGCCGCCGTGGACATCGGATTCAGAAGCGTGGTGGAATGTTATGATCCTGAGGGTTAAAGACTTAACCGAATTAGTATCCAACAATCCTAAGGCTTTTGGATACTAATTTGGTTAAACCTTTAACCCTCACGATCATAACACACTTCTGGAATTAAAAAACACCACCAAAAGGCATAAAGAAAATCAGAACCGCAGGAAATAAACAGGGACGAGAACAGAAATTACTGAAAGAAAAAAAATAAAAAATAGAGCCTTTACTCATCAAAGCGCTGGAAATCCTCCTCCTTGAAGGGGAATTGCTCTGGCCATTCCGCATTCTTCAATATCTTTGAGAGGGAAATAAAATAAATAAATAAATAAATATTGGGAAACGAGAATAAGAATGAAAAGTATCCAAGATTCAATCAACAAGTGAAGCACTTTAGAATTAGTCGCATGGCGCAAGTGCGATTCTCATATTAGGATCTGAGTAGCTGCAGAACCTTTATAAATTCGGTTGTTAAAACAAATATTGGGATCTCTTCTGCCGAATGATTTTAAGAAAAATTTGATTTTCCAATTTATGATCATGGCTGCAATTTTCTGGATGTCTTTATCCCATTTATTCAGAATGAATCCATCACTGTAATTCTAAACAGGAAAATAAAATAAAATAACAAAGAAATATGCAATTACCAAAATTCATCCACACCTCAACCCTCTGAATAGTTTCTGTATCTGGACATCCATCCATTCTTAAAATAACGATATATACCAGCACAGAAACTAAACAAACACAAATAATTAATCCCATCCCCAAGAACCCTAACGGAAAACGTGGACAAATCGTATTATACAACTGAATTCCATCAATATAACACCAACCAATCTTCAAAACTCAACATGGCTGAAAACCCAGAAACTGAATAAAAATTTTAAAAGAAAACTGCATAACTGTAAGTGTATGACTTCAAGTAAAAAAATGATTGGAACTAGAAGACAACCTCCTCAACATTAGACTTTTGCCTAGCAGAGGCAATGAAAGAATTCCTTCCAACTGTATCGGCCATGCTCATGAACTGCGCCAAAACCGACACCCCCAGGCTCAATACCAGGCGGCGAGGAGCTCGACCCCCAATTTTCCACTTCTTCAGTAATTCTGATGGACTGGGAATGGAACCAACAGCGCAAGTGAGTGAATAAGAGGATGAACAAGGATATACCCCAGCTAAAACTGGCAACCTCTGATGTACTCTGAGTCCAAGACAATGATTGGCCATCGTGGACCTCCAACGGGAAACGTTACAGCCTCTGCTAAGTGTGGGTAATATGAATATTGGGACATGAACAAAACAGTGGGCTAAGCAGGCACCGTACGATGAGTACAACATTTGGACAAGGCTGTGAAACTTCTATCACATTCCGGTGATTCACATTCACGTTACGTGGCCATGCGCAATCTCAATTGTCTTAGGTGGTCTCCGTGCTTAGAGAATCTACATTATTTCTATGTCAACGTTGCTCAAAGGGAAGTGTTAAAGCTTCACAAAATTAAATTAATTTTGTATTTTATAAAAATTAAATTGACGTAGTATTTGTTAATTCAAAAAATTTAATTTTATATAATCTCTTTTTGAACCAAATATCCGTTAGTGTAAATGTTATATTAGTCTGAGGCAAATAATACTAAACGGCTAAAATACACTCTTATATCTCAACAGCATTAGCATCCGTTAGTGTAAATATTAGTTCAGAATAGTTTAAATCAATGATCGCATGCTACCAATATTAATACCAACTTGCTAGCTTCACAGTGTTTTTTGTAAAGCATAGAAGCGTTTTAGGCTTCGTTTGTAAGGTGATCTGAGATGATCTGTGAATAATAATATTTTGTAAGTCCCATTGAAATATATTTGAATATATAGGTTGAGATATCTGTTTGTGTTTGAATGTATAAAGTAGATTGAGATGAGTTTAACTTTTTTATAAAAAATTGTAAAAGTAGTGAGTTCCATCAATGATTGGTTTGGAATGAATTGAGCTCACTCCAACAATCAAACACAGCTAATCCTATAAAAATCCTAAATCTCTAAAGAAAAACTGTTACACCAAATCATCATTCTAGAATTGTACTTATAGTATGGCGAGTGATAATTGAATAAATAAGAGAAATGTTATACACTTTTTTTTTGCTATTATGCTTTCATCATCCTCTAATGTGACATTAAATGATTGCAAAACAATTTATCATTCTTTACTTATTATTCAGTCATTGAATGCCAAATAAGAAGATAGTGAGAGAATGATGGATATATTTTTTCTTAAAAGAAAAGAAAAATGGAGTCGCAAGTGTGGCAATATGACATGTTTCTTTTGTTTAGACTATTATCTTAGTCAAAAGATGAGTCGCACGCAACTAGGGGTGATAAATGGTCGGTTCGGATTGGAGAAACCAACCGGACCGGTCATTTCAGTCTAGACCAGACAAAATCAAGACTAAGATCGGTCGGTCTCAGTCCATGTTTTAGAGGATCGAAAAGTTTCGGTCTAGTCCCAGTCTAGGGTTTTTCCACCTTGGACTGGACTGAGTGAAAAATTAAAATGAAAAATATATGTTATATATATTATTTATATAATAATTGTACAATTTATTATATAATTTTTATATAACCTATCACCATTAATAATATAAAATTTTAAATATGTTATTAACACTTGTTAATATTCTATCAATTAACTAATATATAATATCAATTAGCTAATTATATAGTAATTATGTAAATTAATAATATAATTTTTATCTAATTTATTATCATTGACTATATAAAATATTTTTTTTATTGAGTTAGTAATATAATCTACATTAATAAATCACTTAATTTTAATTAGTATTTTAAATAAAATGTTTTATTAATTGATTTTAAAAAAAATAAAATAAAAAAATAATTAGATTGGACTGAACGGATTGGACCGGACCGGATTGATAGCACTGGTAGCTATGGGTGTTCGATCCGATCTAGTCTAGAAAAATGATGGACCGAACATTATTGGACCAGACCGACCGGTTTGTACCCTTAGTTGCAACAAATGTCTGATAATGGGGAAATTCATATCAAAGTTTTGAATTCTAACCCTTCCAATTTAAAATATTGATCAGATTGAGAATTTTGCTATCGGTACATGTATATTAATGTACCATTTATGAATGGCTTACTACTAATAAGGCCCTAGTGGCTTTTGAAACTGAGAAATTATTTGAATGATTAGGGAAAAAAATGAAGGTTTATATATATTAAATTTGTATGATTAAGACTTGTGATCCTGTTGATCAATGGGAATTTTTACAAAGAGTCATGCTAAAATTATTTAGGCCGCTTTAATCAAAGATCTTTGACTATCCCTCGTATTAAGGGCATTGAAAGAAGGAGATTCCCTCTTCTCCTTTAACCAACAAAGAGATATCTTGTTGGTTTGTTCTATATATCTGCAGAAGGATTATTTGTTCTACTATATACAGAGAGCAACAAGAAGTAAAAGGGTATTAGCTAGCAAGGGTGCCCCTAAAGTCCACCGTCTTTTCTTTGTTGACATTACTATTCTATCCTGCCAAGCTACCTTGGATGAAAATGTGCAAATCCAACAGATCCTTTCAGTTTATGAAGAAGGCTTTGGTCGAAACCAATATGGAGAGGACAAATATGAAGTTTGGCAAGAATACAAGTAAGAGAGGATCGGGAAAGAATATTAAGTTTTGTCACTTGGACTAAGTTATTTACAACATATTTACAACTCAATTCGACTAAGTTTTAACACAAGAACATGCCAACATATGTTTTTACACTAACAATAATAACAATGGTCTGCCTGACATTTGGTGTAACTAAATCTGTATATAAAGTTGTCAAACTTTTTATATCACTGCTTTAGAGCTTGTTTAAAGCCATATAAGCTCTTCTTCAGTTTGCAAGTGAGACTCTTCTTTACTTGTACTTTGAACCCCTCTAGCTGATGTATGTAGATGTATTCTTCTAAATCATTGTGAAGAGATATTGTTTTCACATTTAATTGTTCAAGATGTAAATTTTTTGTAGCCACCATTCCCAATACTAACTTGATTATTGTAATTTGCATAACTAGAAAGAAAAATCAGAGTAATCAATGCCTCTCTTCTGTCGAAATCATTTCACGATAAGTCTAGCTTTATACCTCTTGCTTCCATTATGCTAAGTCTTTAACCAATATACCGACTTGTTATGCAAAGTCTTCTTCCTTGTTGTATGTTTAGTTAGGTCTCATGTCTAATTTCCTGAGAGTCCATCTCATATTTCATTGCTTGAAGTTTCATCTCACAAGGTTTCATTATAACTCTTTTGCTCACCACCATTAGTCGACAAAATATAATTCAAGGTGGGTGGAAAACGCTATGGAGGTCTAGTAGTCTTGGATGACCTACGAATAGTAACTGTAGCATACACAACTCTACATCTAACTGTGGAACAATAGGAATGGGAGCACTAAGCTCACTCTTCGTGTCGCTCAAACTTCTTCTTTGCACTGTTATCTCAAGAAGTTCATCTAGGCTTACAAACTCAAACTCATGAGGAGCTACATCAGTGGTATCTACTGCTACACGAGACTTATCCAATCAGCTTAATCAGATAATTCCCTCCTTGCTCACTTCTTTCATTTTGAATTATCATGTCCCTACTATATTTTGGTTGTGCACATTAAAGACATCTATTTGAGTATATAATCTTCACATTGAGGAGAATATTCAATTTTGGTGGGGAGTGTTGTTCTATTTTAAGTCGGTATCATTTTCGTTTTATGATTTATTTTCTTTGTTTTGTGTCATCATTAGTTTTTTTCTTAAAGCAATAAAAAATAAAAATAAAAAATCCTTAGCACATGTTTATATTGAAGTTCATTATACTACTATATTAAGAGTTTCACTATTTTTATGCTCACTTTATTACACAACCACGTAGCTACACATACATGGCCTCCTGTTGATGTATAAATGTGATTAGAAAAATAAATGTGGTTACAAAATCTTGAAGATAACAATGTGGAGACTGCTGACCCTTGTGAATTTGAGCCAATCCATTTTTTTAGAGGATTATTTTTCTTCTACTCTAAATTCTCAATTTGAAGTGCTAAAAAAGAAAAAGAAAAAAGAAATTGTTGCTTTAGTCTCATTATTCCTTCTTTTGGCAGAATCATTTTTTTTTAATGCCAAATTTAATTTCAGAAAGTCATGGATATTGAAAAATTATGCTAGTCTTTGAGAGATAAGATTAGGCCATTTTTGTTTATTTTGAGCTTAAACTTTCTTTTCTTGATACATTGCTGCTAGACTTGTTCAATTTGCATCAGTGTGGTGTAAGTGTGGGATTGCAAAAAAACAAAAAGGGGAGAGAGAGAGATGAAAAAAATCAAATAAAAAAAAGATGGTCAAATTGAAAAAATGTATCATGAAAAATATATTGGAAAAAGGAATGACATGAAAATGCCAAAAAGAGTTGAAAGTCCAAATATTCTTGAAAACACTTCTTATTTTTACCATTATCCACATATTATAGGTTTCATTTATTTTACCTTACATTACGTGCCAATAAAGTTCTTATTTGATCTTGCGGATTGCATGGTTTAGTTATTGACGTAAGTATATAATAAAGTGTTGGATAAATATATTCTCGGCATCCTTTCATGAGACTATTTATTTATTTTTTCTTATTAAGAGTTTCTTCTTATAATTTATATGTGAGATATTTGATTTTTCTTACATTATTCTACTCACATATTACATTTGTTAAGAGTGGTGTACCTCATTCAGAGTGATTTTATTTGTTGATTGTACATCCTGGCGAGATTTGAGTTGAAGCATACTTTCGGATAGAAATTCAAGTCACATTTATCCTAAAACAAGGGGTGTGTTTTGTGTTGGCTAAAACTATCACTCACAATGACTATTGAAGGAATGTAAAATTTCTTTAGTATTTGTAGTGTTTTGACCATATGTGTTCGGTGAACCTTATTTTGGATGATTTTGGATGTACGAATCACACAGCTCGACATGTGTATAATTATTTAAGGAATGAAGTGACTTGTTGATATTGTGAAAATATATCTATGGTTTGTAGACTTCTAGTATTATAACGTTTACCTTCAGACTAGACTTTTACTTTTTCGCTACAAATCAGATGTTTATTTCCTTACATGTGAACTTCCTAGTGAACATTGCACGCCTAACCCAATTTGAAGCATAGGTGTTGCTGGGCTGGCACCTTTGGCACCACGGATTCTCGTCAAGTCCTTTACTAAGGAACAGGGCACTACAAGACGTCTTACACCAGCTGCACACAACTGTCCGGTCGTGCATGGACTCTTGGGATTGCTTGTGGATGTGTCCCTAATGTGTATACGAACTTCTATGGTGATCTTAAACTGCTCCCTTTCCTAGTGTAAGTCTTCCACTTTTGGCCTGCTACCACGACTGTTAGGCTATGGTGCTCACGTTCAGCAATGGAGGATACTTCCACTAGCCTCTAAAAATTTTGTACCTACAAACAGGCCATTTGAGACCATATCTATGGTTTTAGTCCATCTTGAAAATGTCCAAGTCACATCTCTTCAGTGCAAATGAGATACGGGGCAAACCTCTCTAGCTCCACAAACTTAGCGGCATACTATTCAACAGTTATGTTGCCTTGAATTGGACTAGCAAAATCCATTGCCTTCTGTTGCATCATGATGGTAAGGAAGACACGATCATCAAACTCTATTTAGAACCTCTACTAGGTCATAGCTTCCATCGATTCCAACGATTATATTTAACATGCACTATTCATCTATTATTTCTTTCTTTCACCTAATTTTTCTTTTTATATTTCTCATATTTACACTTTTATATTATAAAACATGAAAAAGTTACAATTTTATTATAATTATTTATTTTAATTAAAAGAAAAATAATGATGATAAAAACTTTGCAATACTTGATAAAAGAAGAAAAAGTTCACAAAAATAGGATGAATTAGTTTTTTCCATTTTTATTTTTTTATTGGGCTATTGATGTCATTTTAGCAGTAAAGATTATTGCAATCACATTAATATATAAAAAATACTCAACGATTTGAGGATAATACAAATTTAAGGTATTTAGAAAAAATATTTAAAATATATAGAAAAAGGAAAAAACAATATTTAAATTATATTAAAAATATATAAATAAGTTGATGTTTGATATACTACCAAAATAATTAGCCAAAAAAAAGAGAGTTTTGGTTTATTAGTTATTTTAGATAAAAATATTTATTTAAGCCATTGAGAATGCTCTAAATTCGCCATTTTCAAGTTGTTAAAGTGAAGATTAATGGCGAGCTTTTGTGTGAGAAAGAGCTTTTGTGTGCACATAGATCTTATATTTGTACATAAATTGTGAGACCCCAAAAAATTAGTGTTTTTATTTTATTTTATTCTATTCTATTTTTATTCTTTTCTTAAGGAATTGGACCCATTGGGTTGTTGTTGACCTTTTTTTATTGTTGTTGTAGGTGTTGTGGGCCATTTGTTTTAGACTTGTGAGTAAGGATTTCCGGCCAAGCCAGTAACACCCCATTTCCTTAGCCCATTAGGTTATCTCTTAGGTTAACCCTAGATTTTAGACGGATAACTTGCTTACTTACAAGAATACTGACTTTTGTTAGGCAAGCATAGTTTGATTTCTTTGTTTGTGCTTTGATTTGAATTTTCCTTCTTTGATCATCCATTTCTAGCATCCATTAGCCATACTTGCATTTTCATTGAGCCTTAGTACATGTCATTTTGTGTGGTGACATGTCAAACCCTAAAACCGTTTCATTTGGCAACCCTATGTTTTTTGTGCTCAATGGACCAAAATACCCTTAGCCTAGATTATTTTGAAGGATGATTCTATTTTTAGTTCCATGACTTATCTGTGAAAAATCCTTACAGTTGATTGTGGAAAAACCCTAGCCAAAACCATAAATATTTTCAAAATGTTGCTTTTACCCTTGGGAATTTCAGCCAACCCTTATTTATTTTATTTTATTTTTCTATTTTAGGCCACCTCTCAACTGCCCAATCACCACCATTTGAGCCACCAAAGATGGCACTTGACTACACTGTACCTAGCCACTAGAAACCAAGGGAATGAGACAAGAGAATAAGACAAATATGCTAACCCTTGCTGGTACTCACTAAATAATGCTTCCAAGTATAGAAGCGGATCAAACAGTAAATGGAGTTTCCAAGGTCATTTCCACAGTGACAACTTTGTCAATGCAATCAGTCAAGCAAAATTTCAATTGAAAAGCAATAGAAGCGAGAATGTATCTACACAGAGTTTCCTTGGTGAATCAATGTAGGGTTATTTACTGCAAAAACAAGATGGATTATGTGCATTGAGGTTATACAAATGTAAGATGAATTTGTAATTGGTTATCAGAAGTGAGGAGCTATATTACTTTAAACAAAAAACTTTAATTCCAATTATCATGAACACAGTATTTGCAAGTTCTAGTTTTTGAAAAAATGGGTTGATGATCATAAGCTGTAAGCACAAAAGAAATAGTTCAAAACTCTTGAGAATTGAAAATGTAATTGCTTAGAAGGTAAACACTAGGAATGCAGGGTTAGTGTTTCCTTGACCATCAAGTTGTTGATCACGGGGTGTATCTGTTTGTGTCAAGCCAATAAAGATATTAACACTTAAACTTGAACAAACATGCATTCTCAGATTACAACACCAGTAAAAATAAACCCCTCACTATATTAATCATCCTTTTCATATTCAAACTCTAGGGTTGAGAGATCCTTGATTATTTCAAGGTCCTGTTGTGCCATGAGTCTACAATAGGTCAAGAACAAGAGACCCTTTCAAAACCCATAGAAAATTGTGAATGAAAACATAGAGACAGATTATTGCTAAGCATTGCAGGAACCAACAATACTCAGAAAGGGGAAGAAAACCCTATCCCTTACAACCCTAGTTGCAGAAATTAGCCCTGGATCATTCTATAAAAGATGATTCCAAGACTCTATAAAAACCATAATAGAGCAATGTTTGTAACCAAAACAGTAAGGAATGAAAAACACTGAAAATAAAGCAACAATGATCCCCTACAACCTCGCACCTTAACCCCTTTTATCCCCACTTCCCTCCATCATTTCTCCCTCTCTCTCCTCCAACCGTCACCTTCTTTTTTTCTCCATTCTACCCTCTGGAATAACATGGCTCCTTCTTGCAGAAAAAGGTAAAGGGTTTGGGCAAATAGGCTTGGCTGAGAGTTAAGTTTCGATGGACTTGGGTCTCAAAAGCTGAGTTAGGCTTGGGTTTTTGGGCCTTCAACACCTGCACATTCAAACCATCTTTTAGCCCATGACAAAAAGTAAGCAAGTGTTGAAATATAACTCTTAAACTTTATAGCCTAT
The DNA here is from genome assembly GCA_029856935.1 of Cyclocarya paliurus. Classification (NCBI taxonomy): domain Eukaryota; kingdom Viridiplantae; phylum Streptophyta; class Magnoliopsida; order Fagales; family Juglandaceae; genus Cyclocarya; species Cyclocarya paliurus. Next base: position 28,509,722 of record CM056950.1, on the reverse strand, counting down.
GAGACAAGGTCCATTTTATCAGAGTGTAACATTTAATCATATTTATATGACTAATCAACCTCAACTATCTTACTTTAAACATGTATTTTAAACAAAATATCCTGACAATCACTCCCCCAACTTGCCTTTTGCTAGTCTCTTAGCAATGAAGGATAATGTCAAACCATCATGCTTTTGTTCCCTTCAATTAAGATCCACCAATCAGACAAGGTTTCAATGATGCAAAAGATAAGTCCACAAAAAAAAAAAAAAAATTGTTTCAAAAAGGGGGTTTATGCATTGAATTCATCCAATAACCAATTTGGGTGACTATCAACAAAAATGAGTGTTGTTGTCTACTGGGTGGTGATAGTGGGTGTAGATTTCAAGGTTGACCTCCAGAAGTTATTAATTGTCTCATCCATAGCAGCTATCTAAGTGCCTTAATTCAAAACCATTGTAATAGTGGCTTTCACACTACTACTCTTTAAAAGATCCTTTTATTTGTTCAAGAGATCCTGATAGCAAGCAACCTTTTCTACTACACTAAGAATTTTATTTTATTTTAGATCCCTGGCTTGTCCCTTTTCTAGAGTATAGTCAAATACTCACTTAGCATTCTTCCTAAGCCATTAGGATATGGTTCATTAGAGTCTTAAACAACTGCTTACTATGATTAGGCTAATGAGCGACAAAGTGTTTTCCCAAGTAGTCTAAGGGTAAGTGGAGACAGTACTCAGCAGAACTCCATAAGTGAAATACAGACTTCTCTTGGTGTAGAGGACATGCTAAAGTGAATAAACCCCCATCTTGACTCAAATTTTATAAGTGAACAAACAAACATCCCATATTCATTAAGTCTGATTAGGGCATCCAAAAGAACAGAGGGAGCAAGTGTTACAATTGTGATACCTCGTCTTTTAGTGTATTTTAACTGAAGGATTATTTTAATTAATTTAAATATTGATTCTCTTGTTTTAAAATTATGGGAGTTTTGATATATTATTTTATGATATTTTTAAGTTGTGAAAATTATTTTTTTAATGTGCTTTCTTAATATTAATTACTGTCTTACATTTAAATTGCTCTTTAATTTAAATTAGTTGTTTATGGGTTTTAAAAATTATTATTGTTTTATTTAAGTTTTTCACTGTGTTTGAATTATTTTATTTAGTTTATTGTTTTAAAATCATTTTTCGTTGGATCATTTTTGGGACCCAAGTTGTGAGGATTGGATCTCATTTCTTTCCCTTCCTTTTTCTTTTTCCTATTTTTCTTTTCCCTCCTTTTTCTTTTCTTCTTCTATTTTCTTTTCTCCTTCTCCTCTATTTCTCTCCTAGCCCGCACGACAACTCCCTCTCTCTACACTGTCAGATTCTTCGTCTGCCGGTAGTGCAGCCTTGCGCCATCCATGTCAGACACTGCCTGGCCAAATCTCTTCCTCTCCGGCCGGCGACCACCCCTTCGTGATTTGAGCCCCTCCCACGCCGCCATTGACCCACACGCACCACCTAAAGCCGCAAAGTTCCATTCGTTCTAGCGCCGCCATCACACCACCTCCGGCCATCATTTCTTCACCACTTCTTCCTCGACCTCCCAACTACTTCATTGACCCAACCCCAGCTCTGATCCGTCACGGGTGAAGTCCCATTAACAACATCTCCGATTTGACCCTTTTGGCCTTAAACTGCCACCTACTTCGCCACCCATGGCCAACCACCACTTCCACTAGCTGCACTGAACTCTCTAGGCCCTACCCTAGCAATCTCAAGTTTTCGTTTGACCCCGTTCAAAATCCACTATTTTTGACCCACGGTCATAGTGTATTTTACACTACTCAGTTGCTGTTTTGCCGCTTCTAGCTCATCCGTGATCTTTTGAAAATTACTATATAGCGCTGTAAGTATTTTTTCAAATAGTTTTTGAGATTGAAATATATTTTACACTAACACTCATTTACTGTATACTGGTTGGTTGTACCGGACTAAGTCCGAGAAGTAAGGGGGTCAGATGGATTGGAGAATGGAGTTATTTGTATGATTGGTTATATTGGGATTTATTGGTTATTGGATATTGATGTCGGGTCTTGTTCATTGCATGTGCACGCATGTTCATGTTTGTAAATGAAAACTGTATTTTCATGTAATTGCATTCATGCTTATGTGTTTATTTTAAAATTAGGTTTTCATGTGAGAAAAAAGAAAAAAAGACTATAGGGATGGTGGTAAGCAGGGATGGTGGTATAGTCCCACTTGCGATTGCCGCCTACGGTGCACGCGGTAGGGATGGTGGTAAGCAGGGATGGTGGTTGTGTCCCGCCTGTAATTCCTACCTACGATACATGCAGTAGGGATGATGGTAAGCAAAGACGGTGGTAGAGTCTCGCCTGTGATTCCCGCCTACAGTGCTCTAATGGGTATCTATTGTGTGGAAAGGAACTGTAGGGATGGTGGTAAGCATGGATGGTGGTGTTGTCCCGCCTGTGATTCCCACCTATGATGCACGCGGTAGGGATGGTGGTAGAGTCTCACCTGTGATTCCCGTCTACAGTATCCGATAAATTTTTTTGTGTAAATCATTTTCTGGGAAAGTGACAGATTATGTTTTGGGCCAAAATGGGATTTTGGCGTGTGTTGAAAAATATTCATTTTCGGGAAAAATTATGTTTTAAGAGTAAGGCATATTTCATCATGTGCATGCATGTTGGTTGCATTAATGCACTTTTATCTCGTAGTTGTTTGAATTATTACTTACTTGCGGTACCGTTTTATGGTACCGTAGATTTTGATGAAGATGAGGATGTGGAGCCTAAGGGATTGACTCCACTGGAGGAGTGACATGTGGTCGTTGATTTGGACTATGTGAAATGTTTTCCCTTTTAGATATGTATTTGGCTTTTTACTGTATTTTACGAATAACTGTATAATTTTCAGTAATACTTTTATTTTGGATATTTGTATTAAACAAATTTTAGTACTTAGTTGACTTATGTAATTTATCTGCTGCGTTATATTGTGCACTGTTTGCATGTTGCACACATTTGAGCACTTATCGTTGGGATGTGTCACCCGTGTTGTCATCATCCTGAAGTCACGATTCTCACGTTGTCGTACGTGGGAGTCGGGGTGTCACAACTATTTATGTATCAATCATTGACAATGCTTCTGGTAGGTCATTATGGTATGCGCTATATAAAGATAAAGAGCATCCATGTATGAGTCCGCATCCCCCAACTTAAAATCAACATTGCCCTCAATGATATATAAGAAGTAGGAGAAACAAGGTACAAAATAACAGTAAGAGGGAGTGGGAGAAGTAATACCTAAGTGAAGGTGAAGGATGGGGAGAAAGAAAGAAAGAAAAACATGAAAACTACAACCAGCAACGACATTATTAACAATAATATGTAATGGAAAAGATTAAGTAACCAAAAGTGCAGTGAGGTTAAGGAGATGCAGTGTAATTTCTTCAGGTGAGAAAGATGAAAGGAATGGGCATAAATATTGCCATTCTGGGGGTTAAGGAGTTCCACAACCCCATGAAGAAACACAGATTTTACCAAGTAAGGGCCACTCCATCGGGATTTTAATTTTCCAGGGAAAAGATGGAGTTTAGAATTGTATAGCAGCACTTGTTGGTTTGAATGGAAGGATTTCCTCTAGATGTGACTGTCATGAAAATGCTTCATACGCTCCTTAGACAACTTAGAGTTGTTATAAGCATCCCTTCTGAGTTCTTCCAGTTCAACAATCTGTAGGTTTCTTGATAAACCAGCTTGGTTAGTGTCACAATTGAACTGTTTAATGGCATAATAAGCTCGATGCTCTACTTCCATAGGTAAGTGACAAGCTTTGCCATGCACCAATCTGTATGGAGACATTCCCAGAATTGTTTTGTAAGCAGTTCTATATGCCTAAAGTGCATCAGATAACCTCACAAACCAGTCTTTTTTATTAGGGTTGACAATTTTCTGAGGAATATGTTTTGTCTCCCTATTGGCCAATTTTGCTCGACCATTGGTCTGAGGATGATAAGGTGTGGAAAACTTGTGATGGATCCCATATTTTTTCATCAAAACAGTAAAAGGTTTATTGTAAAAATGGGTTCCATTATCACTGATTATGGCTTTATGCATACCGAACCTTGCAAAAATATTTTCTTTAAGAAATTTTAAAACAATCTGATGGTCACATGTTCTTGAAGGCATGGCTTCAACTCATTTGGAGACATAGTCAACAACAAGCAACATGTATAGGTACCCAAAAGATGAGGGAAATAGTCCCATAAAGTTTATACTCCAAAAATAAAATATTTCTAAAACTAGAATGGGTTGCATTGGCATCATATTCCTTTTTGTAATGCCCCCCAGTTTCTGACAAGGTTCACAAGACTTACAAAAATTGTAAGTGTCTTTGAACATGGTTGGCCAACAAAACCCAATTTGTAAAATTTTTGCCACCATTTTATGAGCTGAAAAGTACCATCGCAAACCTCAAAATGGAAGAAAGTAAGAATGACAGAAAACTCATCATTAGGAGCACATCTCCTAATTATTTAGTCAGAACAGTATTTGGAAAGGTAGGGATCATCATAAAAGAAAAACTTATCTTCAACTTTCATTCTTCTGATGTCATGTGCTGTCCAATGGGCTGGCGTTTGTCCTATCCCCAGAAAGTTTACCAAGTTAGCATACCATGGTAATATTTGGACTAAAAATAATTGCTCATTAGGAAAAGATTTAGAAATTGGAGAAGTTTGAACTGTTGAGTTCAATGTGAGGCAAGACGGATGGTTTGCCACAACATTTTCTACCCCCTTCTTATCCTTTATTGTGATGTCAAACTCTTGTAGAAAGAGAATCCACTTGATAAGTCTTGGTTTTGCATTCTTCTGGGTCAATAAAAACTTAAGTGCAACATGGTCAGTAAAGATAATAACAAGAGAACCAAGCAAATAGGGCCTAAATTTTTCTAATGCAAATACTGTAGCTAGCAGCTCCTTTTTTGATGTAGAATAATTTTTTTGAGCACTATTTAAAGTTTTTCTGGCTTAGTAAATAACAGAAGGTAATTTTTTTTTCTGGCCTAGTGCAGCCCCAAAAACAAAATCACTGGCATCAAACATTATTTCAAAGGGTAATGTCCAATCAGGAGGTTTGATTATGGGGGCTGTAGTGAGAAAAGTTTTTAACTGGGTAAAAGCACTTTGGCATTCCTTAGTCCATGTGAAGTTAAGATCATGCATCAATAATTGGCATAAGGGTTTATAGATTACACTAAAATTTCTAATGAATCTCCTATAGAAACTAGCATGGCTTAGAAAAGATCTAATATTTTTTACATTTTTAGGCACAAGTAGGTTCAAGATCAGTTCCACTTTAGAGTTGTCAACTTCAATACCCCTTGCTGACACAATGTGTCCAAGGACTATTCCTTGTTGTACCATGAAATGACACTTTTCCCAGTTTAACAAAAGTTGCTTTTTCTCACACTTGGCCAAAACAATTTTTAGGTTAGTTAAGCATGAGTCAAAAGTTTTCCCATATACTGAAAAATCACCCATGAAAACTTCAACTATATCATCAATCAAATCACTGAAAATGCTCAACATACATCTTTGGAAAGTGGCAAGGGCATTGCAAAGGCCAAAAGGCATTCTTTTAAAGACAAAAGTCCCTAAAGGACATGTAAAAGTGATTTTTTCTTGGTCCTCAAGGGCAATTTCGATTTGATAATATCCAGAGTAGCCATGTAAGAAATAGTAAAATTCATGCCCAACCACTTTTTCTAAGATCTGGTGAAGGAAAGGCAGAGGAAAATGGTCTTTTCTAGAGGTTGCATTCGGCTTCCTGTAATCTATGCACATCCTCCAACCAGTTTTTTTTTTTTGTAGGTATTCATTCCCTTTTGTCATTTTTCACTACAGTGACACCAGACTTCTTTGGTACCACTTGAATGGGACTAACCGATTGGCTGTCTGCAATAGGGTAAATAATACCTATATCTAGCAATTTCAGGACTTCCTTTTTTACCACTTCCTTTAGTGCAGGATTTAGTCTTTTTTGCATTTCCCTAAAAGGTTTAGCCCCTTCCTCTAGATAACTTCTATGAGCAAGTCAGGGAGTTTATACCTTTCATGTTTGTAATGGTCCATCCAATGGCAGATTTGTGCTGCCCTAATACCTCAAGCAATTTACCCTCTTGCTTAGCCGTGAGCTGAGATGAAATTATAATTGAAAAAGTAATTTCAGGACCCAGATACACATTCTTTAGCTTCATTGGTAATGTTTTTAATCCCAATACTGGAATTTGTTCACTTGAGGGCCTAATTGATTCTAAGATGGCTGGCAGTGGTTCAAATTTACGCCTCCATTGGACATCACTTGGGCTTCCTACAACAAACATAGCAGGGATGTCATTAGCTTCACTTAATAGAAAATTTTCAAAAGAACCATTTTCAAACAAAAAATCTTCAGAAAGAATTGCTTCCAAAGCATTAACTTCTTGCACCTCCTCCAACTCTTGAGGTTTTCTGCACAAGTTAAAAATGTTTAATTCGAAAGTCATGTTGCCAAAACTTTGATGGCATCTAAAAGAGGAATGTTGATTCTGACTTGTTTGAAAATTTCCAGAATCTCAGAGTTTTGTTTTTATTTATGCAAAGAAATCAATCTTTGAGGGAATGGAGTAGGAACAATACAAGTAGGAGTTTTAGGGTTTTCAACACTTACCTCACCATCCAATTGTGAATCATTATTCTTACCAGAGTCACTAGTGCTGGCTTTAGGTTTATTCAAAATCTTACCACTCCTCAAGATTGTGATGGCTTTAACAACTTTCACATTAGCTCCTTCTACCATGATTTGGGATTTCTATCCTTGAGGGTTAGGTTGTGGTTGGAATAGAAATTTCCCATTTTCCTGGGCACTCAAAGAGGTGGTTACTTTGGTAAGTGTCCCTCTTATGTCATCTATGGCTTGGGAATTTTGGTTGTTAATGGTGGCTTGCCCTTGCATGAACTGTTAAAGGTTAGCAATGAGCTGCTGTATAGATTCCTCCAAGTTCTTTTTCTAAATGAAATGGGGTTGGTTAGGGTATTGGACAAGTCCTTGAGGTGGTGCTGTATAAGGCATGTAAGGGGTTATAGGTGAAGAGGTTTGCTAGTCATTTCTCCAACTGAAGTTGGGATGGTTTTTCCAACCTGCATTGTATTTGTTAGAATAGGGCCCAGAAAAATTTTTAGAAATCATGTTCATAACATTAGATTGATCTAATAATACCTCTTTAAAAGCAGGTATGGTGAGGCATGCATTGGTATTATTCCCCTGCTCCTCACAGATTCCACACTTATCAGAAGTTTGAGGTACAACATGCATTTTATTGACCTTTTTCAGTTCAATAGACTCTATTTTTTTTTTTTGAAATAAAAGCTATCCTAACATGCAAATTGTCAACTTCCTTAAGGTTGTATTTCCCACCCCAAGTTATGCACCTCACATTCTAAGATCTATCCCCAAAATTAGAGACATCCCATGACCGGGCATTCTTAGCTACGTAGTCAAAGTATTCAAAGGCTTCTTCTAGTTCTTTGTTGAAGAACTCACCATTACACATGGTTTCAACAAATTGTCTCATTTTAGGTTGCAACCCTTCATATAAAAAACTGATAACTCTCCAATGTTCATAACCATGATGAGGACAAGCATTCAATAAGTCTTTAAACCTTTCCTAACACTAATAAAATGTTTCACTATCTTTTTGCCCAAAATTCATGATTTGCCTTTTTAGGACATTTGTTCTATGCATGGGGAAAATGTTTTTAAGGAACTCAGTCTGCATTTCTTGCCAGGTTCCTATGGACCAAGGCCTTAAATAGATCAGCCAAGTTTTAGATTTATCCTTAAGAGAAAAAGGAAACAGTTTCAATCTTATTACCTCCTCAGTACATGTTCTATCCATACATGTAGAATACACCTTTTCAAACTCCTTAATATGCAAATAGGGGTTCTTAGACTCTATTCCACAGAAATGGGGATTCAAGAGAATCATCCCAGGTTTAAAATTAAAGTTATTTGCATTTAAAGGTTGAATGATGGAAGAGGGAGGACTAGTCCAAATAGGCTGAAAGTACTCTCTCAGTGTCCTATTTTGATTCAAAACTTCTTGATGCTCATTGTCCTCCATGTTACTCATATTTTTAGATGATGACTCAAAAGAAATAGATGTAGTTTCAGTAGATGCAATTAATTTAGTTCTAACTAATCTTGATGCTTGATCTCTAGCCCAAACAGACATGCATGCTTAAAGAACAAACATACCAGCTGGAAGAAAACAAAAACATGCACTCCCACTATTAATCAACAAAAGGAGGGGCTTGTTACCTCATTTGTGAAGAGGTTCACAGATTCATTTATTCCCATTTTTTTCTTTTCTTTTCCTTTTGCCAGGAAAAAAAATTATGTTTAACCAATTGTCCCTGGCAACGGCACCAAAAACTTGGTACCCACCAAATAATGCTTCCAAGTATAGAAGCGGATCAAACAGTAAAGGGAGTTTCCAAGGTCATCTCCACAGGTACAATTATGTCAACGCAATCAGTCAAGCAAAAGTTCAATTGAAAAGCAATAGAAGCGGGAATGTATCTACACAGAGTTTCCTTGGTGAATCAATGTAGGGTTATTTACTGCGAAAACATGATGGAATATGTGCACTGTGTCTATACAAAATGTAAGATGAATTTGTAATTGGTTATCAAAAGTGAGGAGCTATACTTACTCTAAATAGAAAACTTTAATTCCAATTATCATGAACACCTATTTGCAAGTTCTAGTTTCTTGAAAAATGGGTTGATGATCATAAGCCGTAAGCACAAAATAAATAGTTCAAAATTCTTGAGAATCGAAAATATAATTGCTTAGAAGGTAAAAACTAGGAATGCAGGGGTAGGGTTTCTTTGACCATCGAGTTGGTGGTCATGAGGTGCATCTGCTTGTGTCAAACCAATCAAGATATTAACACTTAGATTATGTTTGGAAGGTGAGATGATAATTTTGTGTTTTGTTTTAAAGTTTAAAATATTATTTTTTAGTTTGAAGATTTGAAAAAGTTAAATTGGAATTTGAAAAAGTTGTATTAGGATTTGAAAAAGTTGAATTATTTATTATATTTTATATAGGAATTTGAAAAGGTTATAATGATGAGATGAGATGAAAATTTTGAGTAAGATAAAACATCCAAGCATAACAAACTTGAACAAACATGCATTCTTAGATTACAACACCAGTAAAAATAAACCCATCACTATATTAATCATCCTTTTCATATTCAAACTCTAGGGTTGAGGGATCCTTGATTATTTCAAGGTCCTGGTGTGCCATGAATCTACAACAGGTCAAGAACAAGAGACCCTTTCAAAACCCATAGAAAATCGTGTATGAAAGTATGGAGACAGATTATTGCTAAGCATCACAACAACCAACAATCCTCAGAAAGGGGAAGAAAACCCTATCCCCTGCAACCCTAGTTGTAGAAATTAGCCCTGGATCATCTTGTAAAAGATGATTCCAAGACTCTATAAAAATCCTAACAAAGTAACATTTGTAACCGAAACAGTAAGGAATGAAAAACACTGAAAATAAAGCAACAATGATCCTCTATAACCTCGTGGCTCAACCCCTTTTATCCCCACTTCCCTTCATCATTTCACCCTCTCTCTCTCCTCTAACAGTTACGTTCTCTTTTTCCCCATTCTACCCTCTGGAAGAACACGACTCCTTCTTGCAGAAAGAGGGAAAGGGTTTCTGCAAATAGGCTTGGCGGAGAGTTAAGCTTCGATGGACTTGGGTCTCAAAAGCTGAGTTCGGCTTCAATTTTTGGGCCTTCAACAGCTGCACATTCAAACCATTTATTAGCCCATGACAAAAAGTAAGCAAGTGTTGAAATATAACTCTTAAACTTTACAGCCCATGAGACAAGGTCCATTTTATCAGAGTGTAACATTTAATCATATTTATATGACTAATCAACCTCAACTATCTTACTTTATACAGGCATTTTAAAGAAAATATCTTGACAATCACTTGCCCAAACCCTAACTTCCGGTCATTAAGGGCTTAAACCTAAGAATTAATTACACCACCTTTTCTCTCTCCACCATCCACACGACAACTCTCTCTCTCTCTTCCCCTTTGGTTGATTTTCTTACAAACTAGACACCATCATCCCAACCTAAATGGAGGAGCTAAGCTTGAGAGGCATCATGAGCTAGCACTCAAACCGGCCAATGAGGAAGCACCCAAGCCCAATGCCACCTTCACTTCTTGGGCTATATAAACCCCTCTTCACCTCACTTCTTCATCACTCCACCTCGCTTCCTCTCTTCTCTCTTAAGTATTCTTAAATGTTCTTGAGTGTTCTTAGAGTTTGAATGGGAAGCTTCAAGGGCTCCAATCTTTGTGATTATTCCCTCTCTTGATCTTAGTTTCCTTATTATTTTTATGTTTAAGGTGTTAGTAGTTATTTGTAAGCATGAGGATCCTTAGTAGCCGAATTGCATATTTAAGATAGGGTTAAGATTAAATACAATGTTTTGAGGAAATTAGCTATGGCATGATTAATTATGGTATAGTTGGATCATAGGATTATTTATGGAGGTTTAGATTAAGATGAAAAACATGCCACGACTAGTTTAAGTTCTATCTTGTTTTGATCATCAAAGCAAGTATGGTTCTACTTTTAATCATGCTTCATTTGAGGAAATTAGCTTATTTTACTTAGGCTTGAAATATGAGAATTTAGAAAGCCTTCTGATTGGGATAAGAAGAATGCATGATAATTAGCATGTCAGTGATAGGATTAAACCTGAAACCATGCATCATTGAGGTTCAATTAGCATTTGAGGATTTCATTAGGCATGACTAAGTGTTGGGATGAACTTGCTCAAACATAGGATTTAAGTATGTCCTTGAGGATTCTAGTGAGCATGTTCCTTGGAGGTTTTGCCTTGCATGCATTTTGTAAGGATCATTAATGAGTTCATTTAAGCATTAACTAGAATGCATACCATGCATTTCATGAGACACGTTATCGAAATTTCAAAGGTTTAGATAGCATGTATAATTAGAATCTAACTTAGCATAATTTATTTCACAGCCAATACTTCGCTTATAACTCCCGTAGTCTGTAAGTTGGCCTCTAACTTACACATTGATTAATTATTTATGAATTATTGATAAATCTCATTTTTTGAACATTCATTTTTGCATGAACTGTCATATCATTGTTTGCATTCAAACATCATTTTTTATGCCACTCATTTGCATTTCATGAGAACTCATTTTTTTTCAAAAGCCTTTGTATGAAAATTATTTTATTACGACTCCAAAGACTAGGATGAGAACGTATCCTAGTGGAACTTCACTATCCACTCTGGAGTGATTAAATATGAAGTGGTAACCCCTAGGTTGACAAAGAACAACCAACAGACTTGAATGGGTTCGATCTTTTTAAAGGACGCCGGATCAAAGTCATACGTTACAACACCTAATACTAGTGGTTGTACATGTTATGATGTTTACGATGTTATGTTATGCTATATTACCAATGCATTGAGAATGAGTCTATAGACAAAGTAGTTTCAACATGAGTTGTACTATGGTTATCGGTAGATACACACAGTGCATATGGGGAACTATGACGATACCATAAGTTATGTTAACATGATTTTATATGGAAAGACTAAGTTTTTATGAAAAAAGTTAAATTATGTTCTTTGTAATAAAATGAGCATCAAAAATCTATTTTCTTGAGAAATTTGAATGGGAAAGATACCATTTCTCTGCATTTGCATACATTTCATGTTTATTATTCTTCATGCATAGTCTATCTTTGTGCACGTTTATTACCTAACTTACTAAGGTTTCAAGTGAATCTCACCCATTGTAGACCCACTATCATTTCACTTGAAATGATAGAAGTTGTAGATTCAGATGGACCCAAGGGACTAGTAAATCAAGAGGATTGAGGAGGAACCAGATGTAAGCCTAATAGTGTTCAAGCTGCTTGGGTCCGACATCATTGGAGAGAGGACTCTTCATGCTAACCTGATAGTGTCCAACCTACTTGGGTTTGACATCATTTTGGGTATGGATTGGCTATTTCAGCACTTTGCGAGTATCAATTATCAGAGCCATGTGGTCAGTTTTCATCTCCCTGGAGGGGATTATATGGAATTCATGGGTAGCAAGCTGAAGTCGAGATTGACGGTTATATTTGCTATCTAAGCAAAGAAGGACCTGACTAGTGGGGAAGATACCTATTTGGTTCAAGTGGTGTCTAAACCATCAAAAAGGAAGTCTATTGTAGGAATCCCAATCGTTGAAGAGTTCTTTGATGTCTTTACAAATGACCTCCCTCAATTACCTTCGGTTCACGATGTCGAGTTTACTATTGACTTGGAACCTAGAGTGGCTCCAGTACACAATGCTCCTTATAGAATGGCACCAACTGAACTAAAGGAGTTGAAGGCCTAGTTGTAAGAATTGGTGGACATGAGATTTATTCAGCCTAGTCTCTCACCTTGGGGAGCACCTATGCTATTTGTTAAGAAGAAATATGGCACCTTTAGAATGTGCATTGATTATCGGGAGCTTAACAAGGTGACCATAAAGAATAAATATCCATTGCCTTGAATCGATGATTTGTTTGATCAGCTTCAAGATGTGTCTACTTTTTCGAAGATGGACTTGAGGTCAGGTTACTATCAGCTAAGAATAAGAGACAAGGATGTACTGTAAACTGCTTTGAGATCGAGGTACGAGCATTATGAGTTCTAAGCGATGCCTTTTGGACAAGCTAATGCCCCTGCAGCTTTTATGGACATGATGAATCGGGTGTTTAGGGGTCCTATTTGGATTCTTTTATGGTGGTCTTTATTGATAACATTCTGGTTTATTCTTGAGATTTGTAGGAGCATGCGACTTACTTGTGGTTGGTTTTGAGTAAGCTGAGGGAACACCAGTTGTATGCAAAGTTCACCAAATGTGAGTTCTGGTTGGATAAAGTCAGGTTCTTTGGGCATATCATTTCTCAGGAGGGAGTGGCTGTAGATCCCAGTAAAGTTTAAGCTGTTTTGGCCTGGCCGCGTCCCACATCATTGCACGAGATTCGAAACTTCTTGGGACTTGCAGGGTGCTATTGAAGATTTTTAGAGAGATTTTCTAGATTTTCCGGATCACTCACTACCTTCACTAAGAAGAATGCTGAGTTTGTCTGGATTGATAAGTGTGAGAGAAGCTTCCAAGAATTGAAGAAGAGATTGACTTCGGCACCTATTTTGGCACTTCTAGAGCAACGCAAGCCATTTGTGGCTTTCAGTGACGCTTCCAAATTTGGGCTGGGATGTGTTCTCATGTGGGAGGGGTGAGTTGTAGCTTATGCCTCCTCCTAACTGAAGAAACATGAAAAGAACTATCTCACTCATGACTTGGAGCTTGCAACAGTGGTTTTTGCTCTTAAAATCTAGTGACACTATCTTTATTGTGAGGCATGTGAGGTCTACACCGATCATAAGAGCCTGAAGCATCTCTTCACGCAAAAAATCTCAACATGAGGTAGAGAAGGTGGTTAGAGTTAATCGACGACTACCAGTGCGAGATTAAGTACCATCCCGAGAAGGCAAACTTTGTTGCTGATGCATTAAGTCGAAAGTCTCACTTGGTGGATTAGGCTGAGTCGTTGGGGCTAGACTCTCTCCAATGCGGGATGAGAAAGCTTCTTGTAGAGAGTTCACAGCAAGAGGAAGTGTTAGCCTCTATGCATGAAGTTCGGGTTGTTAATTTTGAAGAATCAAAGATTCTTCAAGGAGGGACCTGAAGCTACTGGATATCTAGAAGAGAATCAGAAAATCAAGAGGACCTACACACTTCAATTTGGATAAGGATGGTGGTATTCTAATGTTCAGAGTTCAAGGAAAGAATTTTAGCATAGGCACATGTGGCTCCTTATTCAGTTCACCCCGAAAGTACGAAGATGTACCGAGATTCAAAGAGGAATTCTTGGTAAGAAGGGATGAAGAGGGACATTGCTCTGTTCATTGAGAGATGTGCCACTTGCCGACAAGTCAAAGTTGAGCACCAAAGACCTGCCGACAGCCTCCAACCCCTCTCGATTCCAGAATGGAAATGGGACAATGTTGCTATTGATTTTGTTGTGGGTTTTCCGAGAACTTCCAATGGGAAGAATTCGATTTGGGTGATTATCAATCAATTGACCAAGAGTGCTCATGCCCTACCTGTCACTAATACTGACACCTTGGGGAAGCCGATGCGGTGGTATGTGAAAGAGATAGTCCGATTGCATGTGATACCCAAGACCATTGTATCGGATTGGGACCTGCGGTTCACATCCCATTTTTGGAAGAGCCTATAGGCAGCCTTGGGCACTAAGTTGAAGTTTAGCAGTGCTTATCATCCTTAGAAAAAAAGCCAATCAGCGTGCACTATTCAGACTCTTGAAGACATGCTGCGAGCTTGTGCCTTAGAATTCAAAGGTAGCTGGGAGAATCACTTGCCGCTCATTGAGTTTGCGTACAACAACAACTTCCAAAGATCCATTCAAATGGCACCTTATGAGGCTCTCTATGGGAGGAAATGTAGATCACTGTTATTTTGAGATGAGGTTGGTGAAAGCAAACTTCTTGGGCTAAAGATAGTACAAGAAATGAAGGATTAGGTCCGGATCATAATGGCTCAGGACTTCAATTGGGAGAAAGAGACAGACATGAGAGAGCATTACCTGTTTTTGTTTGGGTATTATTGATTGTATGTCTTATTTCAAGTGTGTTTTGAGCTATATATCAAGCCAATAAATGGACGAAATTTCTTTTAAGGGTGGGAGGATGTGAGACCCCAAAAAATTAGTGTGTTTTATTTTATTTTTATTATTTTCTTTAAGGAATTGGACCCATTTAGTTGTTGTGGACCTTTTTTATTGTTGTTGTAAGTGTTGTGGGCCAATTGTTTTTTGCTTGTGAGTGAGGATTTCGGGCCCAGCCTGTGTGCTTGAAGCCCAGCCCCTCTCCCACTTGAAATGACCCATTTTTGACGCAGTGGAATTTTTTTGCCTTCCTTCCCCTAAACAATGCCATTTTGGGCTTAAGGGTAAAACCCTAATATTTTCTTCTTTTTCCCCTAGCGCCGTACCTTTCCTTTTCTTTCTTTCTTTCCTTTCTTTTTCTTTTCTTCTTCTTCTTCCCTCCTCCTTTCGTGGCCCGTGACCTGTAACGCTGTCCTTGTTGCCATCCAGCCTTCACCATGCGTGCATCGAGATGGACCTCCATCCTTGCCTACCCCACCTCTGTTTTTCCCCAATCCAAGTGCCCCTTTTCTCTGGTCTTCTCCCACTCCCTCTGCTCCTAAGCTCACATCTGCCATGGTCTTCTCCCATGCCACTCGTGTGTAGCTTGTGAAGCCCGTGCCGCCCTACACCTCCAATTGTAGCTGCAACAGCGTTTGCCGAGACCCAACCATCGGCCTATAAATAGGTCGAGCCCCTTGTCCCTCAAACCACCCTTCAATTGGTTTCCTCCTCTCTCAAAACCTAGTTCTAGCTTTTCCCCACCCTTGGATCTGCATCCCAAAACCTTTAGGGTTAATGTTTCGTAATGTTGTCGCGCACTGCCACTCCCAACTGTCTTTTGGTGGTAGCGGAACCATCCTTGTGTACCCCACTTCCCTTTCTCACTGTCATATTCCCTGGGTTCCACCTAACCCATGAGCTTAAAGCTCACCGTAGCTGTTGCCACACAGTACTCCGCCGCAACCCGCCACGAAAATCCTCACATTCACCTAGTAGCACATTAGATCTGTCATCTTTGTTAAAAGAAACCCATTTTAGCCCCTCTGTTCTGTTAGTTTCACCACTACAAATGCTTGCCGCCACTGCTCTGCTGTGCTGTCCCTCTAGACTCCACGACAGTAAGCCTTTATGCTTGCCTCTTGCCTTGTGTTTTATTTTTATCAGATGACCAGTTTTAATCTAACTAATTTTGTCCATTTGCACAGTGACGCGTACACTCGTTCAATCATGGGACCTCATAAACCATCATGCGCGATCATCCAAAATATTTGCCTTCCGCATTGTAAGTAACTCTCCAACATGACCCTTGGAATTCTAACATGAAATTTATCACTAACTTTGTTGCAGTCTACTTGTGTTGAGAAGGGCCTTAGGCTCGGGGAAGTGTTGGGAATAATTGATATGGTTGTTATTGGATTTTGGGCCGAGGGCCGGATAGAGAATGGGAAACACGTCTACTTAGGGTTTGTGAACTGTAGAATTGTGACTTGTGTGTTGTTGTGTGGTTGACCTTTTTTTCTATGCCATGCCATCCAATAAATTGCCTACCATGCATCTGCATATTCTTTGTTATTAATATCTGTCCTGAATTATTCATTTGTGCTATGCTATATAATGTAATCTGAAACTGGTTTTGGTGTCATTGGAAAAATAATATATTTTTGTGCGGGTACGTGTGTGTCACAACCTCAAGCTGAGATGGGGTATTATCTCAGTGGAGCTCCTTTGGTCACTCGAAAGCGTATACAACTGAGTAACATCCTTTGGGCTGTCTCTGGGTGACAACTCTGAATCCCCTCTGTTGGCGAGGGCTAAAGGATGCCTGATCATATTACTTGTCAGGCGTGGAGTTGGGTATCGCTCGTAACGAAGTCACAAGCGCGGTCGTTACCTGTGGTGTGATGAATGGAGATAGGGTGTGCGGGTGATCCTGAGAGGAGACCATGGTGTACACTGTAATAAATAGTTATGTTTTTTATACAAATGAGGTTTTTGGTGTGAGTGGTTATAAGAAATACATTTTGGGGATGGTTGTAAAAATGAACATTTGTTTTTGGGTTATTGCTTCCATGTCTGCTGTGCATTGTTTGTTGTATAATTTCATGCCTGAATCTCTTGGATGTCTCTCTACTGATTTATTTACTGAGATTACGAAATGTCATTGTAGTATTCCTACCTACGGTTCCGTTTCATGGAAGCATAAACTTTAATGTAGAGGAAGGATATAAGCAGGAGGGACCAACCCCACCTGAGGAGATGGTGGGACTTTTCGCGTTATTTGTTGTTGGACCTTTGTTTTCCTTTCTTTTATTTCAGCCAGATGACTGTATTAACCTCTTGGAGGACTTTATTTCGGGTTGTATTGTTAAACTTTTTGATTGCCTTATATTTTTTCGCTGCGATATTTATGATGTACACATTTTGTATGTTTGCACACACTTGCACAATGCAATGGCGTGTATGATTTATGTGGTCATCATCCTGGTGTCACGACTTCTGCCAAATCACGAGTGGGGATCGAGGGCACAACATAAATCAAATGATTAAAAATCAGATCCTCATATTTGTTAAATTATACATCAAAATAATAAAGAACATGAATTTTTAACTTTTATTAATAAATAAAATATCGAAAAAAGAATTAAGAGAACATGTAATTGTATTAAAAATCAAGTCCAAGTTGTATTAGTTTAAGCATTTTGTTGTTATATTTGAATTAAGTTAAACTTTGATATTATATTTTGATAAATGATAAGGGTAAGATCTCACTTTATTTGAGAATGAAAAGTTCTTTCTTTTTATAATTTTTTAATAGGACTCCAATTGTATAATTGACCAGTCATTTTGGAGTATAGATCATGTGACTTGAGCTTTCCCTTAGAGTGTTATAAATGGTATCAGAGCCTATTCCAATCATAAATGTGGGACTTGAGCCACACCACTTAGGAAGGATTTGCCCAATGAGTATGGAATCCAATTGTACCATTAACTAGTTCTTTTAAAGTATAAATCATGTGGTTTGGATCTACTATTAGAACATCACATAAACTATAATAAAACCACGTGATCAATAGAGCACTTGAACCTAAAACAAAAAGCAAAAAACTTAATATTAAAAATTAAAAAAATTACACGTTGTGGTACTCGATGCTTCATGCGTGCTACAACTTGTAATTTTTTGTTTTCTTCCTCTCCCTCCCCCTCCTTTCATCGTATACGATGTTGGTCAATGCGCGGCATGTGCTGCTTTGACGTTTTTTCTTGCGACTATGAGACTGAGAGAAGGAGAATATAAAATAAAATACACCCTTTAGATCAGAGTACCAGTTAAAGAAGTAGTACTCACAGCTTCTCTCTTTCTAGGATTGATCTGAAGCGTGACTTCTTGGTTCTCGGATAAACCACTTTTACATGACTACATCGAGATCGATCACATTAGCAGATGGAATATCATACTTGGCCTCACATGAGTTTGGTATTTCAAAGTTATTGTTTGGATATTTTATTTTATTTTTATTTTTTATAATTAAAAAAATAACTATGAAGTGATGTATTTTTTTATTTTTAAAAAATGTTTGAAAAAAATTAAAAAATGAAATTTACACTAGTGGTAAATTTGAGGTAGCAGATTGAGTGGCAGTACCTTTAAAAAAATAATAGTAATTGACATTAAAGTACCATTTGAATAATAGTACAACTAAATCTACAAATGAATTATATAAAAATAATCGCACAAATTGACGTGACTTTCTAATCCATTAGATATGTTTTACAATAAAAGTAATTTTATAATCTGATGAACCACATCAAACCACGTTAATTTGTGAGATTGTTTTTGTCTAATCCCTTTGTGTCTAGAGTATTTCCTTTTGAATAAAGAAAGACATTAAACTAGAAACTCAGACTTCATTATCGTTTATTATGTCATTACCCCTTATTTGCCAATTAAAAACAGCAAACAAGTTGAACACATGATCAGGTTAATCAATATTGATGGAGACCGTTGAGTTTGAGAAGAAAAAATTCGAGGAATTAGAGAAGGAAGACAATATTTGATTAGGTAGAAACATTTTAGAACTGACTTTTGTCTTTCTCAGATATTGATCATTCACGACTTTTTCATACGCTTTCCAAATTAAAATTTTTACACTCTTCATGGATTAAAAATTAAGCACATGAGATGATCTTCGGAGAGAGGCAAATACTTTTATTAATTTCAACACCTGCTACGAGAGAATAATAAAATCCCAAGTTGTATTTGTTCTGAAAATTTCAAGATTAATAGCAAGCTGTTGTGTCTCGAAAGAGAAACCTTTACTTTTTCTATATAAGCAGGCTTGAGTCTGTTATCTTAGGAGCCGCGAAGCAGATCAACAGCACAGAATCCTTCACTAATTTTCTTCAACCAGGTGATCTTTTCATCTCTCCCTGATCTATCTCTGTAGTATTACCATTCTCAATCTGAAGAAACTTATATATTGCGTATAACAATGAGATGATTGTCATCAGGAAATCTAAAGATAGTTGATAGATGGGGTTGTACTCGGCGATTGGAAAATTAACTCATCGAAAAGGAAATGGTTCAATAATAGAAAGTGGAGATCACTTGGTAATTGATATCAAGGCGTTGATAGACAGCTCGAAATATCTCTTATCACCTGAGTGTTGTATTTACAAGGTTCCAGATCACTTTCGTAAGTTGAACGAAGATGCATACACTCCTCGGATTATTTCCATAGGGCCTTTCCACCACGGTAACACAAAATTGCAAACCATGGGAAAGTACAAAGTGCGATACCTCATGAATTTCATGGAACGAACAAATACAAATTTGGAGACTTTAGTAAGCATTATAAGGGAGAGGGAAGAAAGTGTACGTGCGTCTTATGCAGAAGCCACCGAAGATATTAGCAGCGATGATTTTGTGAAAATGATACTGCTTGATGCGACGTTCATTATTGAGTATTTCCTGAAAAACAGGTTCCCACAACAATGGACGGCTGAGGACGAGATAGTGATAAAGCCATGGCTAACTGCTAGGATGCAGTTGGACTTCCTTTTACTTGAAAATCAGCTTCCTTTCTTCATTATTGAGAAATTATATGACTTTGTTTTGGCCATTAACACAATTTACCCATCCTTTATTGAGGTTACCTTTTCTTACTTCAGCTTTTTCAACACTCAAGATCACAGGTCTTCGGATTCGGTGTTCCCAAAAATAAAGCATTTCGTTGATTTGCTGAGAACCTTTTATCTACCTCCACCTGGAAGAGATCTATCAGAAAGAGAAGATGAAAGCAAGGTTGAGGAAATATACTGCGCATCCAAGCTGGCCGAGGCAGGATTGACCTTTAAGAAGAGTACAAGCAAGTGCCACCTTGACCTAAAATATGAAGACGGAGTGTTGGAAATCCCACGCTTTACCTTAGACAATGCGACAGAGCTTTATGCTCGAAACCTCATGGCCTTGGAGCAATGTCACTATCCAAGAGATGCATATATTACTGATTATTTTTTTCTGTTGGATTTCCTTATTGATACAGGCAAAGATGTGGGTCTGCTTGCTCGAAAGAAGATCCTTGTTAATGGGTTGGGTGACGACAATGCAACTTTTGTCAACAATCTGGGCACAAATGTCGAATACTCATCCATGAATTCTGAGTATATTCGTCTTTGTAAAAATTTAGTTGATTTCTACGATAACCCTTGGCATCGATGGAAGGCTATAATGAGACGTGATTATTTGAGCACTCCTTGGAGAATTGCTTCCACCGCAGCTGCTATTATCTTGTTGGTGCTCACATTAGTGCAAACTGTATGCTCTATCATTCAAGTGCTGCCTAAATAGATCTGATGCCATGATCTGTTATGTGCAACATGAAAATAATAGTAGTCTTAATTAGTAGAACTCTTTTTATTAATTAAATAAGGAGTTTTACTCCATGTTAGCTTCTTTGCTTGTCATTGTTAAGTAGGGATCGAAAATGTAGTCTTTAAAGTCATTTTTCTGATTTTTGTATTTTAATTTGCAAAGAGTAAGAATTCATCACAAAAAAATATTTGTGTGGCGACAACTAAATTGTCGCAATTAATTTGGATGGAAAAAATCAATTTAGACGCTTCTGTGTCTTTTACAGAGATATCATTTTCCTGCTAATTTGATGATAATTGACTATTTGCAACGATTATTT
The DNA here is from genome assembly GCA_029856935.1 of Cyclocarya paliurus. Lineage (NCBI taxonomy): Eukaryota > Viridiplantae > Streptophyta > Magnoliopsida > Fagales > Juglandaceae > Cyclocarya > Cyclocarya paliurus. Next base: position 28,488,697 of record CM056950.1, on the reverse strand, counting down.
CATTATTTGTGGCGATTATTTAACTATTTGCAGCAACAATAAATTGCGGCAAAAAGATCAAAATTAAAAACAAAAAAAGAGGGAAAGCCCTAATCACTAAATTTCCTTTTTTCTTCACCCCCACCCCCTGATGTCTTTCTCTTGCTAGATATTCTGATCGTTCTCTCTCTTCTTTCGCCATTGCAGTCCCTTGTTGTTGCCGGTAGCATCTTCGTCACCCTAGAAAGTCTCTGTCCATCCTTCTTGTCTGTCTTTCTTTTCTCTCTCTCTTCATATACATCTCTCACTTTCTCGATTTTCCAGCCCATCTCTCGTCCCTCTCTCGCTGCGCCACTACGTCACAGCGGCCGCCTCTGCCAAGCCCATGCACCATAAAGGTTTACGGCCCAAGCCCCCTTGCATCGAGCACTACCCCCATCCATGTCTCCCTGGTTGTTTCTCTCTCTCCCCGTTTTGCTATAATAATTTCATCTCAAATATTCAGTACTTAATGTCAGAGCTGCAAGAGTTTCAATGCTACTTTACATACCGGTTCTAAAAGTATACCCATTTCCTGCAACGGTTACAACATTTCAATTTGGGTTTGGGATTTTGATGATTACTTTGATGTGGGCATCCAATATTGTTACCAGGCCCAAGATCACGCCTTCCCAGGTACTTTCTTCTTTTGATGAAGTTGTTAGAGTTGCGAGCTTTCTTCTGTTTGATTGTGCATTTTGTGAATATTCACTTTTCAGTTTGCAGTAATTTTTCCACTGGCTGTGGCACACATGATGGGAAACCTCTTGACCAACATTAGTCTTGGAAAACTCGGTGTTTAATTCACCCATACAATCAAAGCTATGGAGCCCTTTTTCACGGTTGTACTCTTGGCCTTGTTCTTGGAGAGGTAAGGGATTTTACCCTATTTTCCTAGTGTTTTCTTTTGGACATAGTATTTATCCTCTTATTGTGATATATGGTGTAACATTGAGAAACATAAATTTGGTTGCATGCCATAACATTGGAAAATGTTTCTTGTCACGTTCTGTAATGCTCGTCCTTGTTGTGCAACTTTAGAAAATAATTTTAGAAAACGAGACAGGAAATACTGAGCTTTTTAAAACTTAGAGCTTTAATCACAAATCACCTCTCGGTCTCATTGCGATTCAATAGATCGAACAATAATTAGTTAGAAAATTGTAAGTATTAAGAATTAAGGAATAAACACTCAATTATGGAAATATTGAAAATATAATAACTTAGAATATAAATTGTGTGTTCAATGCTAGACTACATCAAAGTTCTAGAAAATAAAATTAGTTCATAATGAAATTGAAAACAAAAAGAATAAAATTAGTGCTCTTCGTTGGAGTCGGTTGATGAAACATGCGGCTCTCGCCTTTGCTCTCCAAATCCGTCTCCTTGAAAGAAACTCAAAGAATAAATTTTGGAATATTTTTACTCTAAACCCAGACTCTCCTTCTATTCATCCCACAAGACGGGATTAAATAGATGTCGGGTCATGAAATGATGAAATAGTATGACTTAGGTCACTATGACAGTGTTGGATAGCAACTGTGGACAGTGTAATTAAATTGAAACATGTTCGAGAGAGAGAGAGAGAGAGAGAGGAAGAGGGCTAACTAAGAGAGAGAGTCCAAAGAGGGAAAGAGATGTAGAAAAAAGAGAACATCTTGGGACTTGCCAACAATGGAATGATACGAGGCTCTAGCAGCAACGCAACGCTACTGTTATCGATTTAGTAATGTCCGGTTGTACATGATGATGCAAAGGAGCTCAATCGCACAACATGGGCAACCTTTTTGTTATGATGGCGTGGTGCGACATTGGGTGTGGTGGTGTGTCCAGAAAGTGGTGGTGCAACGGTGCCTCATGGCAGATTGTTGTGACAGATTAGGCTACGGCTTGACTTTTAAAAATTTGGGTTGGATGTTTTAAAATAAATGAAATCCACTTTTATATGCCTGAAAAACTCATTTTATCATGGCTGATAAATAATCACGTAAACCTTAAAATCCCCATCACAATCAAAGGAAGAAAATTATCCGGTAAGCTTACCAAATAACTTTGTAAAAAAAAAATGTCATGATCTACTAAAAGTTTAACTAAATTAGTATCAAACAGTTTTAAAATTTTTAAATTAATAATTGGGTCAGAGTACAAATCCATGATTGTTCTTTGACAATTGAACATTAATAGATTAGTGAAGCCACCAGAAAGAAAGAAAAAAAAGAAAAAAAAAAGAATAAGAATAAGAAGACAATCATTGAATCAGTATCGTCATAGTGGGTTTCTATGAATGTTAGATTCAGAATCGTTATATCAAAAGTTTAAAGGTTTAACCAAATTTCTTTTAGGTCTTTAATAAAAGGAGATTGAATTAATACTTCCTTTAATAGATTCGAAGGTGTATGACGGTGATGGCCAGCGTCAGGATAGGAGATAGAGAGAGAGGGCTAAAAGTGCCCAGGGAAAGGGGTTAACGGTCTTTTAATCGACATGGGACATTGTTTCGATACTAATTCTCTTAACAGTTCTACTACAGGCAATTGGGGTGGAGAATTTCAAAGAATCGGCTGACGCGTGTATTATGCCACGTCAGCCGAGATTAAAAAGAAAATCTACTGAAACATAGGTTGAGCTTGTCTGCTGCCTCAATTCTTTCCGCTGCAACTAGGGGTAAAACCGGTCCAGCAGTTTTGACCAAAATCTAGGACCGGACCGGTATGTACCTGTAACACCCCGTATTTTAGTGTATTTTCAAAGAAGGATTATTTTAATTTATTTAAAAATTTATTCTCTTGTTTTAAAATTAAGGGAGTTTTGATATATTATTTTATAATATTTTTTTTAGTTGTGAAAATCATTTTTAATGGATTTTCTTAATAGTATTTATTGTTTTGCATTTAAATTGATTTATTTAATTTACTGTTTTAAAAATAGTTATTTTGAGGATCAGTTGTGACCCAAAAGTTGTGAGGATTGGATCTCATTTCTTTTCCTCATCTTTTCTTTTTCTCTTCTTTTTTTTTCTTTCTTTTTTTTTTCTTTTTTTCTTCTCTCCCGCGCAGCTCGACCCTCTCTCTCTCTCCTCTCCCACGCACAAATCGGCTTCACCGTCCCTGAGCCACAGCCGGCCGTCCGTGGACGACACCGCCAGCACCACCGGCTTCCCCACCTGCCGGAGAGCCTCCCCTCCAAATCCCAGCCCACGCCGCGCCGTCGTTAGCTCCAGAAGCCGTGTGAAGCCGCGGCCTTCCTCCACCCATTTCGCCGCCGTCCAGTCACCTCTGGCCACCACATCTTCACCACTTCATCACCGGCCCTCCAGCAAGTTTTTCCACCCATACCCGGCCCCGATTCGTCGCCGGAGCCGCCCCATCGAACACCCACTCCGATTTGGGTTTCTTGGCCTTCCACCGCCGTTTCGGCCGCCACCCACGGCCAACCTTCGATACTATTAGCTTCCCCACCTTCCATAGACCCTACCCTATCGTTCCCAAGTCTTCGTTTGACTCCATGTGATTTTGGATTTCACTATGTATTTCGACCACAGTGTTTTTACACTGTAGTGTTGCTGTTTTGGCACTTCCAGCTCTCCTGTGATCCTCCGAAAAATATATTAAAGCGCTGTAAGTATTTTCCCAAACATCTTTTAAGGTTTTAATATATTTTTGCGCTGACTGGTTTATTATGTCTGTGATTGGCTGTATTGTGATCTGGATTGATTGTTGGAATTTACTGTTGGATTGGTTGTTGGAATTTACTGTTGGATTGGTTGTTGGAATTTACTGTTGGATTGGTACATTGCATGTACACACTTGTTATGTGTATTGAAAACTGGGTTTTCATTTGTGGGAAAAAGGAAAGGAGACTGTAGAGATGGTGGTAAGCAGGGATGGTGGTGTTGTCCCGCCTGCGATTTCCGCCTACAGTGCTCCATTAGATTTTTGTGTAGTGTGGAAAAAGGAACTGTAGGGATGGTGGTAAGCAGGGATGGTGGTAGAGTCCCGCCTGCGATTCCCGCCTACGGTGTACGCGTAGGGATGGTGGTGTTGTCCCTCCTGCGATTCCCGCCTAAGGTGCACGTGGTAGGGATGGTGGTAGAGTCCCGCTTGTGATTCCCGCCTACAGTATCCAATAAATATTTTGGTGTAAATTATTTTCTGGGAAAATGGTGGATTATGTTTTGAGCCAGAAATGGGATTTTTGGCGTGTGTGGAAAAATATTCATTTTTTGGGGAAAAAAGATATTTTTGGTTTTGGTGCATATTTCATCATATGCATGTATGTTGGACGCATTAAATGTATTTTGATCTTTGAGATCGTTTGGATTATTACTTACCTCCGGTACCATTTTTGGGTACCGTAGATTTCGGTGCAGATGAGGATGAGGACGACGAGCTTTAGGGATCGGCTCTGAGGATAAGTGGCATGTGGTTGCTGTTGTTTTGGATTATGGAAACTATTTATCTCTCGTGTATGTATTTGGCTTTTTACTGTATTTTCAGATATTTGTATTAAATTAAAAATTCTGGTACTTAGTGACTTATTTATTATTTATCCGCTGCGTTTTGTGGTGCACTATTTATTAGTTGCACACACTTGACACTTGTCGTTGGGATGCGTGACCGTGTTGTCATCATCCTGAGGTCACGATTCCTGCATTGTTTTGCACGTGGGAGTCGGGGCGTCACAGTACTGGTCTTACATTTTCAAAACCAATTACGCCCTGATTATCCTCCTAAATCGGTACTTTCGGTCTTACCGGTTTCCGGTCCGGTCTGGTCTGATTTTTCGGTCTTTTTAAATTGTAAGTTTGACAATTTTTCATAAAAAATATGTTTTACTATAAAAATCTGCTTTACTAATGCGAAAAACTGATTTACTAATCTGAAAATCTGATTTACTAAACTGAAAAAAAATTGATTTACAAGTTTACAACTATTACTACAAAAACTGAAAAAAAAAATCTGCTATGAGCCTATGAAATAAAATAAATTCAAAAGTCTAAATTAGAAGTCCAAAAGTTCAATAAATTACAAGTCCAGATTACAAGTCCAAAAGTCTAAAAATTATAAGTCCATAGTTCAAACACTAAAAGTCTAAATTACAAGGCTAAAAGTCTAATAAATTACAAGTCCAAATTACAAATCCAAATTGGAAGTCCAAATTATAATAACTTAGAACATCCAACAAAAAAATTTATAATTAAAACAAATTGCAATGCACCAAGCCACCAACTCCAACAGTCCATTGAACAAACCTTGCAATTGTATAAAAATAAATCAAGCAATTAATTCCAATAAAAAGTTAGTAATTACATTAAATAGAAAAAGAAAAAAACTTAAGGAAAGATGTTATACATGTTGACCTACCTTAAATTTAATTATCTCCAATCAAAGAAATAGGTCATGAAGAACTCCCTACCCTAGATCTTCCATGAGCTCTACACAAAAGAGAAAAAAAAAAAAGCATAACAATTAAAACAAATTTCTAATATGATTTACACTTTATAGATAGTTAAAGAAAAAGTCAACGATGCTATATACCTGTATCAATTTTCTCAAACTCCTCAACATCATCCATTAAAGTGCGAATGTTAATCGGGACAGAAAAATGGAGCCAATTTTGTGTACAAATAAGAGCTTCTACCATAAAGGGAGATAGGCTATTGCGGAAAGGCTCAAGTACTCGACCTGCTGTGCTAAAAGCCGACTCAGATGCCACTGTAGATATCGGAATTGTAAGAACATCCCTTGCAACTCTTGAAAGCACGCAGTATCTAATAGAGTTAACCTTCCACCAAGTCAACAAGTCGAATTTCACATCATCTTCTTCACATTTTTCAGATAAGTATCTCTCTAGTTCAGATTTACTCTCCAAAGAGTTCTCCGACTCCAAACGCTTCTTCAATTGTGCAAGGATAAATGATTTGAAATTACCTTGACCTACCCCAGCAGTTGAACTTGTACTACTAGCCCCTCTCTCACTTGATTGGCTCATTGTTTGATCTTGTGCCTCAACATCACTTCCATCATTTTCACAATAATTATCGTATAAACGAGTTAAGGCATCTTTAACCCGATCCACCAACATAAGAACTTTTGAACTATTATCTTCATAAATTCCTTCAAAAATAAATGTTAAACAACGTATTTTATATCGAGAATCAAGAGCCAACCTAACATACAACAAAAGATTCATTTTTTCAAAATTCTCCTAATACTTCTCAAATTTAGATTTCATACTAAATGCCATTGCCCTCAACTTGGACTTTCTCTTCCTTCCTCACGAAGGTTCTTTTTTTCCGAGGCTCCGGTTCAGAATATTACCTCAACCGCAAAGCATGCCCATACTTTGTCATTTTGAGCTTCCATCACCCCCTTCAATATGGTCAAACCCAATCCACTTATTATTTCAGCTATTTCTAGAAAGAAACCCCGTTCTTCAGAAAACATCTATAAGAATACGAAACAACAAACAAAAAAAATGATCGAACCACAGGCTTAGATGCCCAATAATAATAGAATGTTAGTCACTACCTCCACAAGCATCTGACGAGGTGGATTCAGATCCTCAACTATGATGGGGCAGACCATGGATTGTGAGCCAACCTCGTATGCCCAAGTCGCGCCTCCCTCAAAGTTGTCTTTCAAAAGCAGTCCAGTCGCAAGCTCACCAAAAAATTGAGAGAGAGAGAGAGAGGGAACGAAATGCAGAAGGTAGAAAAAATAAAAAAATTTATCCACCCGGTTACACGGGAGTTCCAACCGGTTACAAATAGAGTTTTTCTTTTTTAAAATATTAAATGCAGGTAAAGGATACTGGCCGGGTTGATAACCGTTATCCTCTATTTTATAAGAACTGTGCTATTCGCACTGGTATAGAAGTAGTTCATAACGGATCCGGTTATCCACTCGGATTAAATTAAACGGGCCTACGTATACGCTAGCTTTGGATCGGAAAGATACTTTAATTTGGTGGAGTAATTCATGTAAACAAAATGATAAAGTGGGCTTGCTATCTGCTTCAATGACTCCTTTATAAATTTCTCTTATATTGATCAACACGAGGTCCTTGAAGGTAATTAATTGAAGTTTTTAACGGTACGGGCTCTTATGACTTTTAACTCTATTGTTACCAATTAATTGATGCAGATTACATCATAGAATATCTATCGGAAATGGAGTTTTGAAGTTGATTTTTTGGCAAGGTAAGGAGATGATGCCGGTAACTCAAAATTTTACTTCATATCCTTTCAATCTTCTTCACAGAATCACAAGCCTTGTATGAATTCGTGCTAAATTTTACAAATAGTGTTTTTTATTTTATTGAGGTTGCGTCGAAGTTTAGTCTTTACTCTTTAAGTAGTTCTACCAATGTAACGCGCTTGGGTTTTGGGATCAAGTTAGGCAATTCCCAAGTTTTTTTATTCGTAACAAATTGTGTTATCGCCCAACAGATTAATAAAATTAGCCTACCGTCTTCTTCATAAAAGAAACGGAAAGAAAAGTATTGGCAGCAAATTGCCAGCGTAATCAACGTGCCCTTTAATTGCAAATGTATCAAACTTCGAAATAAGACAGAGTAGCGACATTGTTACACAGTAGTGCCTCTACGAGACAAGAACAGCCAAAGAGTTCATAAGGATCACCACGGAAATCTTTCCATGCAACAATAAGTAAGGTTAATTCTCTTAATTATCATGGTAATCCTTGAAACAATCACCAAAGCCAAACTGGTTCAAGTACCCTTTCCAGTCATCAAATTTCTCCAAGACCTTAACAATTGTCGTCCCGTAATCACCTACTATGATTCGAGAATCTTTGTAGAGCTCAACATAACCCCGATCACTTTTGAAGCGAGACTGCAACTCTTTAGCACGAACCTTCAGCTTCCCACTGTTTAACTTCAATGCATCCTGTTTTCTGATGCTAATTTTTGGGTGGTTTATGGCCAAATCGCGAATGATATTAGTTACATAACCAAGAAATTGGTCCTTCCATCCGTTGTTGGTGGATCCATATAAGAAAGTGTAATCCTCGCTCACATACTATATGTACAAGGTATATCAATATGTTAAACATAATCAGATTTTATTTGAATAATGCAGTATATGAATATTACTGCTTCAAAATGCAATATTATGCATAAATATTATAATCATGATGTGTGTGTATATCAATACGTTTGCCAAGGCCCCTCACCATATACTCCTTTTGATTTATATATATATATATATATATATATATATATATAGATGCAGTCAGAGATCGGGGAAAGAAAAAGCAAAAACACTTTACCACGCCTGGTCCTGTAGCTCTAACCGCCAAAATCCTTTGGCGCATAGGTTTCACTGCAAATAAAAAAAAAAAGTATTTATAATAGATTATTTGAGACGAAAATTATTATTTAGAAAAAAAACAGACTCATTTTCACAAAAAATAATCAATTTTGCAAGAAATAACTGATCTAAATAAATAGTTTTTTTATAGTGTTTTGGCACTTGTACATTCAGCTGTGATTGTGATAGGGAATCATCAGCACGTTTTAAGTTGTAAAAATGGCAGTGCCAGTACCGATATATACAAATATATATATATATATATATATATATATATATATATATATATATATATATATATATCTAGCAATATCCAAAACATAACGAATTGTGCACATGCATGAATCCAATATATATATAAAGGAAACAAACATATCATGACGCACGAAATTCACAACGCAAAAGTACGTTCTGAAAAACTCAAATTAATTTCTATAAAAGAGAGCAAAACAATAGAGATGAATTAAAAAGATGCATGAAATGTAAGTAATACAGTAACTACTTTACTCGTACCGCTGAGGATGAAAGGTACGTAGTTTTGCAGCCTCATTTTTTATACGATCGGCCAGCTAGCTGCTGTGGCTCCTAAAGGTTCAAAGAGTTTGATTTCCTTTAATTAATTTCCGTTTTCTATTTTCCATTCTTTTCCATTCAATAAGAACTCTAGCTGCTACGGCCTCTACCCCACTCTATTCAGTTAATTTGGAAGAATAATTATACAATGAACATGCATGTTGGAAGACGAGAGGTTAGGGGCCGGGTCAGAAACGGATGGTACTCCTTTTTTAGGTGATTGATATATAATATATACTGGTACGTACTGGGTTTTGGGAAAAAGAAAACAACTGGTGGAGGAATCAACTAAGCGGTCTTTTCATTAAAAATAGAAGCACCCGTAACAAGAAGTATTGCAGTTACAGAAACTTTTCTAAAATTAGTCCTAAATTTATAAATTGTTGTGATTTAATGCAATACATTAAATATTTTACAATATAATTCGTAACTTTACATACCGGCGTACCACATCAAATAATATTAATTTTTTAGTTTATTTTTATAAAATTTCTTTATAACTAAAGTATTCATGATCATTTGTTTTTAAATCACAAAATCAGCAAAGGTCATATATAGATAACGTTGTTAATTACGGCCATAAACAAAATAGACAGCTACAAAAATTATATAGGTAATTGCCCAACAGATAGATGTTTAATAATAGATTCAAGGTAGTATTTAATTCCTTGAGAACCAAATTGCATGTCCTATTTCCTGACCTATTTGTTGACCGCAATGCTTTAGATTCTCCTTTAGTAATTCGAGGTTGGTGCTTATCTTCTCAATCAAGGGCGATAGATCCAGTGTCTTGACCCTGGAATCAGGCAACTCATTAACCATGGTCATTTGTATTAGCTTGAAAACGAAAAAAATCATATTTTCCCTCCCCGCATGGAGATCATCTAAAAACATATCTTATAAGTACTGTAACGTACATCATGACAGTGATTAAATATTCCTAGCTACTATATATCAAAAGGATTTGAGAATATACATGAGAACAAGTGATGAAATAGATCAAGGACTTACGTATCGTTACTGAGACAAAACATTTGAGTCGTGCAAGCAACAACAGTTACGATTACCCAGTAGACATGCAATGGGATACTGTCCGTGACAGTGGTTAACAATGCAGTTTTGATTCCCTTGGTATCAGCCCAGTTAGATAGCCTTTCGAACTCAATAATGCATTTGATTGCTTCCAACGTGTCCTTGATCAAATAACTAATATCGCCAATCTCTTTCTCGCATTTTATAAGGTCTGGGCAGTCTATAGTCGTAGGTTCACGTTTTGTGACTCCCACTGATTCCACAAGTCTGTCGAACGACTGTAACTTTACAAGGGCCCAAAAATCTCCATAGTCCACAGCAAAAGCAGTAAGTATCAGCACTGCTTTTTCAGTCCATGAAAAGCTTGAGAGCTGATTACGAAGTATGGACATTGACGTGTTTTTGAGTTCAGTTTCCCCACACGGAGCGCTGCGTCTCAGCTGACATTACATGTTTCTTATTATGGAAAAATGCTAATACTACTATAACTATATATACGATGATGCATTAATGATCAAAGATTTTTTTTATGGTAGTTGTTGTAGTTACCTCAGTGGAAAGTTGGTCGAGTATGCCCGGAAGCAGGCTGAGGTCACCGGTGGTCGAGACAGGCGGTACCTCCAGGTTCTCCAGTCCTCCAGCACCCTATTGTAAGTCAAGTAATTATTAGATATGTAGAAAAGAACAGAAAGCGATGAAGTCGCTGCTTGTATCCCCTAATTCGTTCACATATCTTAAATCTTAGTGGTTATCTCTTTACGCATATAGTATTTGAACGGGTCCTATCTTTGGAGTACTAGAAGATAGAATGGAATTTAAAGGAAAAAATAATCGAAGACATAAATCTTAGAAATGATATGAACAGTAAGTAGGATTAACATATATATACACACACACACACGACACATATGCATACCAGCAAAGCATCGTCAACAATTTGGGTTGCAAGGTAAAGAAAACTTTTAATGGCATCGAAAATATCAGAGCAAGGAATATTTTGGTTAGGAACAGGAACATGGGTTTCCCGAATTTGATTCAGGATCTGGTCGTCGGACATGGACAACTCGCTCAGGAGCACACCAAAATTGGATTCCTCCATTTTCTTTTTATTACCAACAAGGTTATAACGATGGAGACACAGGTTTGGGGAAGAAGAAAGAAGTAATTGGCTAGCTTGTGTAATTTGTGGAAGAGCGTGGCCTATTTATAGCTATGAGAATCGGAATTATTAAGTGAGAAGAAAAGAGTACTAGGTACAGCTCATAGCTAGCAAGGGTGAAGCTTTTCAAAAATTTTCTTGAAGCATTATTTAATTAAACTCGCCCTTGCTTGGGCACTTGTCGCCGACCTCTACTACAGCTAAACCACGTGACTTTTTAAAAGACTATTTTTTTTTTCAAAAAAAAAAAAAATGACATAAATCATTTGAATGAATAAAGACCAAAAGATCAAAGTCCGGCCAGGATCATCTTCTTCATGATGTTGTCTAATCTTCATCCTAAGTACTGCCTCGAATATATTCACTACAACATAAACGAAATAAACCCTCTTTTGGGTTGAAAATTTTGATCCCAAAAGAGTGCATGGGATTTTGTCCCCAAGACAATTAGGGTTGAAAAATACAATCTGGGGCGAGAAAAAATCGTCCAAGAAAATATCTTTTTGGATGAAATTTCTCCAACATGTTCCAAGTTAGTTTTAATGGAAAAAGAAAAAAAGAAAAAATTGGGTCGAAGTCATTTCGTCCCTAAAAACCATTCGAACGACCAACTTTCATTAGAACATAGAATATTGTTCGAACTGTTACGAAATGAGGCTAGTATTCAAACACTTTAGTCACGCTCGAATAGGCTGAAGGGGATGCATGGTTGTTTGAATATTGAAGACATGCCCATTCGAATAAGATTGACTTATGTTCGAATGTTGAGACAATATATGGTTCAATGGTATGCAGTTACAGTTCAAATAGTAACTTGAATTCTTCAAAAAAGAAAACTTCTAATTCAAATGAAGTTCGAATAAGGGTCATAATTGTTAGAACGATGTGATCGTAAATGGTTCAGACGTATTGCCTTTGTCATTCAAGTGTAATCGGGTAATGCTATGCTGTTCAAATATGAGTGATTAGCATTCAAATACTTTGTTATACCCGTTTGGATGAGCATTTGAAGATGGATTTGATCCGTTAAAATATTGAACCTTATGTGATTCAAACAATTTATATTACAATTTGAACGTTATTTTGGTTAAAATATTTACATTCGAATAAGAGTGGGTTTGTTCAAATAAAAAAGGTGTGCGTTCAAATGGGATGAAGACTTGTAATTCAAACTAATATCGTAACCATTCGAACATCCTATGTTAATGTTATATTGTTCGAATAGCAACTATGTCATTCTGCACATAAAATGGCATACGCATTTGTACAAATTATGTTTCAACAGCAGACAGTAAACTTGAAATTCAAACATAGTATATAATCCAATAATTGGATATGAAAATGCTATGAGACTATAATAAAAATCTAAGGCCCTTCTAAGTTAGGGTCACAGTACAAAATTGTAACAAAACACTCCTTTTTCTCTCGGGTTGGTCATGAGCCTCGCCGAAATGTCTTTAATCTCGAATTCTCATTTTTAATTTTACAGATGATTATTATATCGAATCAAGTATTTTAAAATCCTCCAAATATTTTAAAAGTCCAGAATTATTTAAATGTGATATTTTTAGTGTTATTGGACCAAGCTTAAGCTTTTAAGTCATCCTCTTTAATGTTTGGAGCCCTAAAAATAATATAGTTTTAGAAAATCATCTTTATTTAAAAGATTTTATTTCCTTAGAAATAGTATTTAATATTCATCATTTAAATTATGTTAAAAACTCTATTTATTTCGATGGATTTATTTCTCTTAAAAATATTTGATAAAACTCATCATTTTATTTTATGATGAAAAATATTATTTTTTGATCAATAAAACAAAGTTGACTTTTAAATATAGTCTCATTCTATTTTGTTTTCACTTCTCTACTTCTTTTGTTTAGTTATTTTCATTTTCATGACATTTAATCTCTATTCTTGGATTAAAGTTAAGAACTCCAAGTTGTAGAGCGAAGTAGTTCTCTGAACAAGATCCTCTAATTTCCCTTTTCTTCCTCTTCTTCTTTTCTTGTGGCCCCCCAGCAAGCTAGCACTGTCGTCCTAGCCACCGCAAGCAGCCACCATTGCGCCTCGTTAGTGATAACTTCTCCTCCCTCTCGCCCTCACGCTCAAATCCTCTCTCTCTCTCCCCCTCCCTCTATTTTGTTACCATCCACCGCTCACCATCACAGCTCAACGAACATCTCAATAGAGCATCACCATGGCCCACTACTTCACGCCATGGTGCCACCCCACACCTAACAACCCACACCCAGCCCAACGTTACTCCCTCTTTGTTACTCATGTTCTCCCCTTTTTGCTGCCGTGCATCGTCGTAGGCCCAGTCACCGATGTTTCTCCCTTCATCAAAATCTCTCTCAACTCCTCCCTCACACCAACAACCTAACTCCTCTGTGCCCAACCCAAAACCCCCCCTCTACCTCCATCATTACTACACAACCACACTGCAAGGCCAACTATCTCTCTCTCTCTTCACTATCCATGGCCAGCCACCACCACGACAAGGCCAACTACACATACAACTTTAAAAATTACATACTTTAAATTAAATAATTTCAATTTACAACTTTAAAAATTTATGGTACCTTACCTACGAAACATATGGTTTTACCTAGAGCCGAACTACTCTAATACCACCTGTGACGCCCCAACTCCCACGTATGGAAATGAGAGAATTGTGATGTCGTGATGATAACAACACAGGTCACACGTCCCAACGATAAGTGCTCAAGTGTGTGCAATATGCAAAAAGTGCACAAAGAAACGCAACGGATAAATTAAATAAGTCAACTAAGTACTAGAATTTTAAATACAAAACTATCAAAATAAAAGTATTACTAAAAATTATATAGTTATCCCTGAAATAAAGTAAAAAGTCAAATACATAGACAAAAGGGAAAAAATTCTCATAATCCAAAAAGCGATCACATGTCACTCCTTATGTGGAGCTGATCCCACAAGCTCTTCGTCCTCATCTGCATCAAAATCTATTGTACCATAAAACGGTACCGCAAGTAAGTAATAATCCAAACAACCCACGAGATAAAAATGCATTAATACAACCAACAATTATGCATGCATATGATGAAATAAGAAATAATCCAATCTTCGTGTGTTTGTTGCTTGTGGTTTTTGTTATTTTTCTTTGGTTTATTTTTTCTAGCTTGTTTTTTTTGCATGCTGGGTTTTTCTTTTGTACCCCAGATGCTTGATTTGTAACCACGATTTTCCTCCGCTACAAGTGAAGGTTATTAATAAAATTAGGGAGGGGTCAATTTTGAATAGGTGACCCTAACTCTTTACAAAAAAAAAAAATGCATTAGACCCAAAATATCATTTTTTTCGAAAATGAATATCTTTCAACACACGCCAAAATCCCATTTTGGCCCAAAAATTATAATCCACCATTTTTTCAGAAAATGACCCATTATCTAATTTTATCGTATGCACCATGATCTCCCCTAAGTACCATCCGCACACCCTGGCTCCCTTCGTCACACCACGGGTAACGACCATGCGAGTGACTTCGTACTGAGCAATATCCTGTTTTGTGCTCAATGCATTCATGGCCAAGAATCCTCTAGCTCCCGCCAACAAGAGGGCCACGGAGTCAACACGAGAGCGTTACCATCCCGTCCAATCCAGTTGTCGCCCAGCGACAACTCAAGGGACATCACTTAGTATATTTCACTCCCGAATGATCAGAGGAGCTCCACCGAGATAATGCCCTATTTCGACTTGGGGTCGTGATACACATGCACCCAAAAACCATTTCTCACATGAAAATTCAGTTTTCAAATATACACATGAGCATGTATGCAATTATGCGAAAATTCAGTTTTCATTTTTAAACATGAACAAGCGTGCAATTATACAATGTACAAGACACGACACAAATATCTAACAATCAATAAATTTCCACATAATCCAATCACATAACAACTCTATCCTCAAATCAAACCGACCTCCTTCCTCCTCGGACTCAGTCCGGCACAACCAATCAATTCACAATATATATGAGTTAGCAAGAAAATACATTTAAATCTCAAAAGTTTTTTGGAAAAATACTTACAGTGCTATAATATAATTTTTGAAGGATAACAGGAGGTGCTAAAAGTGGCGACACAGCCAAGCAGTAGTGTATTTTGGACTATGGTCGTGGGTTTCAAAATAGAAATTTCGAAGGGGAGCTACGGGAGGCTTGGGTTGGTCATAGAGGGGCTCATGGAGGTCAATGGAGTTGATGGTGGTGGCTAGTGGCCGTAGGTGGTGGCGGCGCACGAAGGCATTGGCTCACGATGGGGCATACAATTAGATATGGGAGGTCATCGGTGGGTGGGAAAGCCATTGGTGGTGGTACGGTGACCAGACGAAGGTGAACAATCGCTAAAACAGGAGAGAATCTTGAGACTTGGTGAGTTTTGTGGGAGTGGACGGTGGCGAGTTAAGGGCTGAGGTTGGTGGGGGATGATGGTCGGCGGGAGGGGAAGCTGTGGTGGTGGTGGTGGCGCCGTTGGGCGGTACATGGCGGCGCAAAAAATGCACAACCCAAATCAGTTCCACACGGCCAGCTGAGAGAGAGAGAGAGAGAGAGAGAGAGCGTGGGGAAGGGAGACCGGGGTGGGGGAGCTCGCCAAAGGGTGGTGGAGCTGGTGGGCTGGGCAATGATGCCAGATGGCAGCACATGGTGGCGGGTTGGGAGGAGAAATGCACGGAGAGAAAAAATAGGGGGAGGGGGTTCGCACGGGCTAGGAGGCAGGGGAGGAAAATGAAGGAAAAAAAGAAAGAAGAAAAGATAAAAGGAAAAAGGGGAAAAAGAAAAATTAAGGGAAAGAAATGAGATCCAGTCTTTTCATCTTAAGTCTCAAACTTATCCAATGAAAATGATTTCAAAACGGTAATTTAAATAAAACTAATTTATACACAATGACTAAGTAAAATAAAATAATAAAATCCAACAATAAACTGATTTAAAATAAAGAGCATTTTAAATAATGAACAATAATTAATAACAAGAAAACACATTGAATTAAATTTCACAATTAAAAGTTATAAAATAACATCACATAAATCATCTAAAATTTAAAACAAGAAAACCCATAATCCTAAGAAATGCAATAATTACTTAGTGAAAATACAGGAAAATACGGGGCATCACACCTTGAATACTGGAATTACCCTTACTAACTTCTTCTCTGTCAGTTTAAGCACTACTTGAACTAGGTATGTTTCCACTCCATTGGCCAAATCCCTCTTAGCTTGTAGAGTTGTTATCATCTTTGGCATCATCTCAAGTCTACTGCCCGTGAATTCCATTCCTTCTTCTTCAGGTAGTTGAAAGTTAAGAACCCAACTTTGATAGTTAATGTTAAAGTAGTGTCGGAATAGCCAATCCATTCCCAACATAATTTCAAAATTGAGAAGGTTGAATACCATTAGGCCTACTTCCAACACTCTTCCTCCCAAATCTAAGCGAAGAATTAATGCAACCCTCGAGCACACTACAACTTCCCCAATCAATAGAGCCACTACCACAATTTGTTGCATGAACTCTTCTGTAAACTACACATTCAAGCGAATGCAATTAGATATGAATGATTGGGATACACCCGAGTCTCTAAACATGATGCAATAACTTAAACTAAAACAAGTTCGTACCTATGATGACTCCAACCTCTTGGGTCTTTAGGGCCTCCTCATCAACTTCTCTAGGTGTCAAAGCAGAAACCCTTGCCTACATTGATTGACAATGGCCCGATCCTCCTCCAACCAGGTCAGGCCTACTTCCTTAGGCCACTCTAGGGCATTCCCTAGTGAAATGTCCAATCTGAACGCGTCTGAAACAAGTCCCTAAGCCCAATCGGCAATCTCCCTCATGGGACCATTTGCACCAACTGAACAAAGGTGTTTGACCACCCATACAAACTCCCAGGATTAATTGAGCATGCATCCCTAATGTTGATATGACCTTCTGTAATGATCCCAAACTACTCCCCTCCCTAGAGTAACTCTTCTACTTTTGGCATGTTCACAAGGCTATAGTGCTCACATTTTGCAATGGAGGCTATTTCTGCTAGCCTCTCAAAATTTTGTGTTTGCAGACAAACCTCTTAAGACAATATCCACAACTACAGTCCATCTTGGAAACATTTAGCTCGCACCTCTTCAATGGAGATAAGATGCGGGGTAGACCTTGCCAACTCCATAAACTTAGCAGCATACTGTTCGACGATCATGTTGCTTTGAATCAGACTGGAAAACTCTCTTGCCTATTGCTACTTCACGATGATTGGGAAGAAGTGGTCATCAAAGTTGTTTTTGAATCCCTGCCAAGTCACAACTTCCATCGATTGCAACTTTTATATTTAACATGCACTATTAATCTATGTAATCTCATATTTTTAACGCATCATCCCACTCATTCCCTTTATACTTAACAAGAAAACGAGTGGGATGATGCGTTAAAAATATTCTCGTAAAATACCCACCCTCCCATTTAAATATAAAGATCAAATTAAAATAACACCCAAAATGTTAGGACCTTGCATCCATAATTTAAGGATAATGATAGATGCACAACCCTTTTTACAAGTTTTTACACAACTATCTTAAATGAGAGGTATTTTTATAAAATAACTTATAAAACTGCCATCAATTTTTATAAAAATACCCTCATTTTAAAATATAATTCTATAAAAGACTTTAAAAATGGTTGTGTGTGTATCATTCCTTTTGTTTAAAACTCACAATTCATACACATCTCTTCTAACTCAATTGATCTATCCTCAGATCATTTGCATGTTAGGATTTGTTCCCTCTTTCTCTCCCCTGTCTTTTTCATCGTGTTGTCGCCACCATGTTGTTGACGAAATCAACAAGCCGTCATCTAAAGGTAAGTATAGTGGTCGGTACTGCATGTGTTGCTTTCAACAAGGTTATGAAATATTGTAGACTCACAAGCAGAGAAAAGAAAGAGAAAGAATAAGAAAGCTCTCCATAGTCATCAAGTACAAGAAATCAAGCATATTTTTATCTATGATTAATCTAAAGGAGTAATAATACACATACAACTTTTTGTTACAACCTTTATATAACCACGCTTTAGATTGAGGGTATTTCAATACAACGATGTTACAAATATAAGTTTATTTATAAAACTCTCCCTCTTTTCAATCAGGATTGTATAAAAAGTAATAAAAATGGATGTATGTATACTATTTCCTAATCTAAAGTGTGAAATTTTCATTCTCGGATAAGTCACGTTCACACTAAGTACACCTCAACCATGAAAATAGAAGACTTGAATAAAAAATAAAGCGTGAGTTTTCCATTCTCTTTCATCGTAACATTTTATTTAGGGCCCATGCTAATTCTTTCACCAAGATTAGAGGTTTTAAGGCCAAGTGCAGGAAAATATAAGTGAGATGTATGAATTGCAAGAAAATAGAGAAACTAATTGGTCATATTTTGAAAAAATTTCTTCCTTTAGATAATGATCAGGAGTTAATATTTTAGTTTTTTAGGTAATTATATATGAACTTTATCTATATATACACATGAAATCTGCTACTTGGAAGCTTGTACGTTAACATACTGTTGCGGGCATGATTCGTATCTCCACAAACAACTTCTAGTAGCCTACAATCAAAAGGTAAGTGGGGCTTGGTGTGGTGGGAGACACCTCTGATTCCAAAGTCAATGTAGAGTTTTGAGAATATTTCAAGTTTCAAGCCATTAAAAAGTTACCTCAAGGGTGTTCTTTGACCTCTTTTATATGGCTTGGTAATGTGATGAGAAGAAGGATTACCTCATGGCCTGACCTTCTCTGGTCCTTGTTGGATTGTGGATTGTTAGAGCTGCTAATCAGTCATTATGTTGGAGGGAATTAATATCGTAAAAGGGTATTTTGGGTCGATATCACAATGTAGATTATATCCTTAAATTATCATTAATGACAATTGATTTTGAATTTTGTACGAGCGCGTTTATGACTGTTGGCCCCTTAATTTCTCCTAAACCCTAAGTCTTCATCTTCTTTTTCTTCTTCTCGACCTTTGTCCTTCATCTATTGTCAATGGCTCCATTCAACACTTCCCATTTTGGTTCTTGCGGCTACCATTCTTCTCGCCCTTAAGCTTCACCTAACAAGACTGGGGGTGCCAGTTCTTATCACCCAGATGACTTTGAGGGTCATCGTTGGTTTGTCATCACTTCATAAGTAGATCTTGACCTTGTCAGGAACTACTATATAGAGTTCTTGATTCTGTTTGTGTTAGAGGTGCCTATTCCACATTGCAGGACTATTGATTTAGAAGGGTTCGCCAAACTAGTGGCCCTATTTATGAGTATGTTTCTTATAGGGTTATGTCTCCCTTTTTGTTGTCCGATTCAAGATGCTTTCGATTATTTAGGTTTAGACCCATCCCAGCTTAACCTCAATGCCTGGAAAGTGTGTTTTCATGCAATATGGTGTGTCATTAAGAATTTGTGCAGTTTCTATTCACGAATTAAGTGCAGGCTGGTATGCCTGGAGAACCACTATTCTTATATCAAAGATTGGCACAAGAATTTTTCTTCATGTTGGGCACGAGTTGCTCCCTTGGCATCTTCGCATGTCCGTCAAGCAGCAACCCCTCTTCCCACTTGCCACCACCACTCCTTTTTCTACGACCTGCGTCTCTCCTCTTTGTCAATGCTAGAAGCTTCAGTCGCAACAGCTACTCCTCCCCGATGCATGCCCACCGTCACAGCCCAAGCTGGAACCCCATCGCGCATGAAGCCTCGATAGCTTGCCTTTCATCAAACCATAAGTCCAAATCTCACCGTCTGAAGGTCTTTTCGCCGCAAAGCTAACCCTAGCTTCCACCCTTCAAAAACCCATCACCGAGCCCTCTTCTCCTTGTCAATCTCGACCTCAACCCCTGGATCCCTCTTTCCCCCACTTGGATTTCCATCCCATGTAGCTTAGGGTTTTGCTGGATCCCTATTTCCATCTCGGACCCCTCTTTCCCCCTTTTGCCTAGGGTTTTGCTGCATGCCGCAGTGTTCCATCGCCTCCCTCCCCCTCAGATCTACCTCCCGAAACCTCTAGGATTAGTTTTACCCTAGTGCCGTCATGAGCCGCCACTCTTGTCCGTGTTCTAATGATCATGTGACCACCTCCTAGTCCTCCCCTTACCATTCCCACTTTCCTTCTCCCCTGGTTCCACCCAACCCATGAGCTAAAACTCACCATAACCACTGCCCCACTATGCTCCACCGCACCCCGCCACGAGAATCCTTTCCTCTATCATCCACCACATCAGATCTGCCACCCTTTGAGGTGACCCCTCAGTTAGCCCCACCTTTCTGCCCATATTTGTCTCTACCACCGCCATGCACCACCACTGCTGCCATCGTGCTCCGCCACTCCCAACGCTACCATTGTAAGTCTATTTGCCACTCAACTCGTATCTTATTTTAGGCTATGATCAGATCTGACTAACCACTTTTTCCATCTACACAGCAACTTGTGCACGTGCACACTCACAGTTTCCTCTCGATCTAAGAGGGACATTTTAAGTTAGCGTGCTTGATCATCTAGAATTCACTTGTCTGCGTTGTAAGTAAAACCCTAAACTGACCCTTGGATTTCTAACGTTGGAAAACTGTGTTATGTTGCAGTCTGGTTGTGGTTGGTTAAGTGGCCGAGGACCCTGTGAAGTGTTGAGATGTAATATTGTGGTTGTTATTGGATTTGTTGGCTAAGGGTCGGATGGAGCGTTAGGTATCCCGTGTAGTTTCGGAAACCTGATTCTTTGAATTTGTGAAATCTGTGCTGGTTGTTTTATTGTAATATTGTTATGTTATCCAATAACTGCCTGTCATGCATATGCATTTTTAGTTGTTATTGTTTGTCGTGAAATTAATATTGTCCCCTATTCTATGGTTGTGCTATGAAACCGGTAAAACTGTGGTTTTTTTTGTCAAGGGATTAAAAGTATTTTTGTGGGTGCGTGCATATTACAACTCCATGCCGAGATGGGGTATTATATTGGTAGAATTCCTCTAGTCATTTGGGAGTGTGTAAAACTGAGTAACGTCCCCTAGGCTGTCGCCGGCGACAGCGGGCTTGGCCAAGACAGTAACGCTCTTGGCACAACTCTATGACCCCTCTACTGGCGGGGGCGAAAGGATGTCGAGTTACATTACACTCCAGGCGCAGAGATGGGCATTGCTCGTTACGAAGTCATACGCATAGTCGTTACCCGTGGTGTGATGAAGGGAGCCAGAGTGTGTGGATGGTCCCTATGGGAGACTTGTCGTACAGTTCTATTTCGGGATCTTTAAACTTTGGTGGGAGCAACGCTATCATTATCTCAATGTTGCAAGGCAAGTCAGTGCTTTTCAGCAAATTGTCGACAAAGGAGGATGTGCCTATCTTCCTGGCAATCTCCTTGTATTTATCCATGAGTTGATGCAAGTTATTGTGCATATTCCTCTTCTCTTCATCGTCGAGGTTCGTTTTATCTGTGTTTTGCAATTTTCACTTCATTTCTTTTAGGATGGCTTGGTGCAACAATCTCTGCACTTTTTCTTCAATCTCTCTTTTATTTTTACAAATCCTCCCTCCATCCTACTGTTTGCTCAATCACTTCTTGTTGTTGTATCTTGATCGTAGATTACTTGAGAACATGTTGTTGCAGGCATACAAAAAGGCACAATACGATGTATGAAAAAGAGATCCCACAGACAACGTCAACTATTGTAGACGTATGTCATATTTGTGTAAACGACTTCTAGTAACTTGCAATCTGAATGTAAGTGGGGCTCAGTGTGGTAGGGGACACCTTCGATTCCTAACTCAATGTAGAGTTTTTAGAATATTTCAAATTTTATTGACTAGTCATTTTAGAATACAAGTCATGTAATTTGGATTTTCTATTAAAGCATTACAAAAGGTATCAAAACTTACCACAATCATAAATGCGTGATTTGAGCTGTGTCACCTACAACCGTCTGGTCTGATGAGAATAAGATCTAATTAAAATAAAAAAAATAAAAACATAATATTAATATTTAATATTAAAAATTAAAAACATTATAAGTTGTGGTGCTCCATGCTACATGGCTGCCCCAACTTGTAATTTTTTTTTTTTTAATTTTTTGGTTTCTTCCTTGCCTCTTTTTATCGTATATGATGCTGGTCAATGGTTGCTTTTACCTTTTTTATTGGAACTACAAGAGTCCAAGATGGAGAGAAGGAAAAAACTAAATAAAATACACCCCTTAGATCAGAGTACCAGTTCAAGCAGTTGCACGCAAAGCTTCTCTCTTTCTAGGATTCTGAAGCGTGACTTTATTTATTCTCGGATAAACCACTTATCCACTTCGTCGATCTCAATCACGTGAATTGATGGTAAACTTTATCAATTCAAAAAAAGGAAATGATCTGCTCAAAAAAAAAAAAGAAGAAAATGATGCGTTCACCCACAATGAATCTCGATAAAAACTATCGATTTTTCTTTAATTAATTATGAACAAAGTGTTTTTTAAATGTTTAAAATAATTTAAAAAGTGTTTTAAAAAAATATTTTTTATATTGTTGGATAGAAATTTTCGAAATTACCTCTCGTGGATCTAACAATATTCATTAAAAAAAATAATAATAGTACTTGGCATTAATTAAAGTGCCATTTGAATAAAGAATGCCCAAAAAATTCAAACGTCATTATCGTCGATGATCTCATTACCCCACTTATATGCCAATTAAAAACAGCAACCAGGTTCAACACATCATTGATGGAGACTGTTGAGTCTGAGAAGCAAGAATTCAAGAGAAATTACAGAAGGCATTTGATTATGAAGAAAATGTTAGAACTGACTTTTCTTTTTGAAAAATGGATATTTGCTATCATAGGTGCATGCGCACCGTCCATTTCTTTGAAAAAAAAAATGTTGAATGCAACCAACTTAGGAAACTAGTGTGTAACTGTATCCTACGTGGTGGCTTAATGAAACGGTTCGTTTCATTTGAAATTATGCAACGATTCGTTTCATTCGGGAAGACAATTCGCATGTGGCCCTTCTGATCTCCCACAAAACTTTTCGCCTTCTCCTTCTCCCCTCCACTTCGCCATTTCATCTCCTCTGATATTCTCCACATACCCTTCCTCCTCTTATCTCCTCCATCTTCGCAAGATCCTCTGAAGCTGATCTTCTCCATCTCCACCTTCGTGAGTTTGTCAACTTTGATCTTCTCCATCTCTGCACGGGTGTCTGATGCTAGGTTGGCACACTCGTCCAGCAACAACTTTGTAACTTGAATAAGATCTTCAGGCACCCACACGAAGACAGATGCGAACGCGATCTCCTCTTCTGAAATCTGAAATTCCCTCTTTCTCGTTTTGTCTGTTCTGTGATTTTTTTTTTAATTATTATAAATATCGACAGAGTGCTATGACCCTTTTACTGGGTCTTGGTCCAGAATTGAAGGTGTTTGGCCATATCCAAGTGTTAGTCCTAGAGTCCTCACGATTACTATTGCTGAAAAGAGTAACAACGACAACCACCACAATCAAAACCAATACCAATGGTGGTGGTTTTTGGGAAGCCCACAACAGCATCAAGACAACAGGGGAGTGAAGGAATTAGACAACAGCAATAACATTATTTGGAAAGTGGTGGATCACGTCCAGCTTCCTGGCGGACGTGAGGGATCGACATCATTCTGTGTCAACACTCTTGGGCTCGGTCCAGATCAATATTTCGCAAATACTCACAATCAGCAGCTGTAGAGAATGTTCTTGATGAGTAGTGGCAGCGGCGGCAGCAGAGGAACATCTTCATCGTCAGTGACTTGTGGCGAATGCGAATGTGCAGGAGAAGGAGCATACATTTTGTCCACCAAGTGGAATCATGTCCACATGGCTCCCGCATTTTCTAGCTTCCCCAACCCGACTTCATGCCTCGTGGTCTGAAAATTTGTCTTCGACGTCAAGGGGCCCTTTCAGTTGAACAGTTGCGCCACCACGTTCTTGGGGCTTCTTTTGGTACCCTTTCTTTGTTGGGTCAACTTAAAAATTATAATCTGAAATCTGCGAACGCAATCTCCTCTTCTGAAATCTGAAATTCCCTTCTTCCCGTTTCGTCTGTTGATGTTTTCTTCTTCTCTTCTTTTTTAAATTATTATAAATATCAGCTGACATGGCAACCGATTCCCCAACCGTTGCGCGCGACTATTGTCTGTAGCAATGTTGAAAAAAAAAATAATAAATACAAAGTTTATATGAGAAAATTAAATTTTTAGATTCTTATTATTTAAAAGTAGTGTGCGCTGTTTAGATAAGTCATAATTATATCTAGTATTATTCTTTGACCTAATTTGAATAGTAAAATTATATCAATTGATTTTATTTCTTCTTATCATTACAATTTTATCAAATTTTTAAATAAATTATAATAAATAATTTAATTAATTAATCATTTTAGAGTATAAATCATATAATTTAAACTTTTTATTAGAGCATTACAAAAGGTATCCAAGCTTACTACAATCATAAATATGTGATTTGAATCGTGCCACCCGACTGTCTAATCTGATAAAAATAAGATTCAATTAAAAAAAACATAATATTAATATTTAATATTAAAAGTTAAAAACATTATAAGTTGTGGTGCTCGATGCTATATGGCTGCCCCAACTTGTAATTTTTATTTTTTTTTAATTTTTTGGTTTGTTCACCTGCCTCTTTTTATCGTAGACGATGCTTGGTCAATGGTGCATGTGTTGCTTTTACCTTTTTTATTGGAACTACAAGAGTCCGAGACGGAGAGAAGGAAAAAACAAAATAAATTAATAAAATACACCCCTTAGACCAGAGTACCAGTTCAAGCAGTTGCACGCAAAGCTTCTCTCTTTCTAGGATTCTGAAGCGTGACCTATTATAAACTTTATTAATTCAAAAGAAGGAAATGATGCGTTGACCCAAGATCTATCTCGATGAAAAAACTAGCATTTTCCAAAAAACTATCTATTATTTTTTTTATTTAATTAATTATTAACAAAGTATTTTTAAATTTTTAAAATAATTTAAAAAGTGTTTAAAGAAATAGACAAAATAAAAATATATACTTTTTATACTTTTCGATTGAAATTTTCTGAATTACCTCTAGTTGGCTCTAACAATTTTTAATAAAAAATTGTTTGGATAGTTAGTTGAAATGATTTATGAATAGTAATTAAATATTTGAATTGAAATGAGATGAGTTAAAATGATTTGAGTTAGAATATTTTATAAGATTTTAGAAAATGAAAGATGAGAAGTTGAATAAAAATATTATAAAGTTATAATATTATTATATAATAATTTTTTTAAATTTTTTTTTAAGATTTAAAAAAATTAAATTATTTTTTGTGATTCATTAGAAATTTTAAAAAAATTGTAATAAGTTATGATTAAATAAATAAAAATTAAAAATTAAAAAATATTTATATTTTTAATATTTTGATACTGAAATAAGATGAAATAAAATAAAAATATCTTTTTATTTAAACCATGCCTAAATGATGCTCGTGTCATAACACATGCAACATCGAGTGCATGTATATTTAGAATAAAAAAATTATGCATCTATTGAGAATGCAGCACTACAAAAGTCACTGATTAATATTTTATTTTATTTTATTATTTAATTATTAAGAAAATAATTTTAAATGAATTTATAAACTTTTACTTCTTTTCAAAATATTTAAGAGTGTAAAAAGTTTTAAAAAAAATATGACAAAATAAAAAAAGACATTAATCTTACCGGTGACCACTCTCGTGCTACACCGTCCGTGAGTGTAGCACGACTCATTCAGAATAAGCTTCTCACACCGTCACACGGAATACTCTTTACATCCACACACGACATTTTGGCAAGCAGCATGCGTATTCAGAGGGGTCACGGGCACACCACTCTACGCATCCCACACCCGACCATGCTCAGAGCCTTTTCACCACGTGGGCGACATAGGGTAGTACTCGATGCGACATGCGTGCCACAACTTGCAAGCTTTTTTTAATTTTTTGTTTTCTTCCTCTGCGTCCTTTTATCGTTTACAATGCTGGTCAATCTGGCATGTGTTGCTTTGAAATTTTTTCTTGCAGTTACGAGACGGAGAGAAGGAAAAAACAAAATAAAATACAACCATTAGATAAGAGTATAGTACAGTTCAAGCAATAGTAGTTGGGTAAATTCGGTTCGGTCCGACCTGACACATAGCGACCTCTCGAGAATAAAATATACACAGGATATACAATAAATTCGGAAGACCTTCAATTCTATTGCATCAAAGCATGAACGACTCACATAAACTGGATTGAGGCTTAGGAAGCCATCCTACATTAATGACGCTACAAATCAAGTCACGTCCCATAATTATAAAGCCGACACAGTGTCACGCTGCATTTAAAAACTTCGACATAATGAATTGTACGACGAATCCGGATTCCATGAGAGCAGACATAATCAGCTTTTCTAACCTGTAATATAAATAACTCATCTCAGGTATGAGAAAACTCTATCTGATCTCTAGACGTTCTTACTTATTTACTACACTCCAAGAACATTTACTAACTTTAGTTCCCTGGCCCCAAGACCGCCTTTCAAAGCCACATTACATTCTTCTCTTTGTAGAGCTTATTGTGGAAGACCTGAATTGTTGGAGCTTAGTCCAAGGGTATGCGAAACGTCACGTCAGCCGAGCGTATCTAGGGGCCAAAGCCTGGTACCCGCGCATAGAGCAATTAGCCTTTGCATTGGTAGCAACCACGCAAAAGCTACGTCCATACTTTCAGGCTCACCCCGTACGAGTCCTCAGAGAGACCTCCTTGAAGAAGGTATTGTAGCGGCTGGACGCTTCAGGAAGCCTCATGAGCTAGGCAGTGGAATTGAGCAAATTTGATATTGACTACACTGCTTGAAATACAGTGAAGGGGTAAGTGTTAGAGACTTTGTCACATTGTTTACTCTCAGGATTGCAGGTGGCCAGAGCCTTAGGAGCCGCTAAAATCGAAGTATAAGCCGACTCTCAAATGGTAGTAAACCAAGTACAGGGAGAGTTCGCCATTAAGAGAGAGAAGCTAAGGAGGTACCTCGCATTGGTAGAAGTTGAGCGCCCTCACTTCAAGTATTTTCAAATTCAGCAAATACCGAGGACAGAAAATCAAAAGGTAGATAAATTAGCTAGCATGCGTGGCATCCAGACAGGAAGACTCTACCTCGCCGAATAACATGGTGGTTAGGACAGTGGAAGTGCCCGCTGTCAAGATTGAGGTTATGACAATACAACCTAGGACCCTGGATTGGGTAGCAAACATAGTTAAATATTTAGAAACTGGCGAAGTACCTGATAATAGGCAGGAGGCAAGAAAATTCAGGCATAGAGCGGCGTGCTACACCATGATCGAGGGAGTCCTGTAGCAGTGGGGTCACTCAGCTCCTCTATTTTATGATGTATCCCCTCGGAGGAAGCACAATACATGTTAGTAGAAACACACGAGGGACTCTGCAGGAACAATTCGGGAAGACGAACACTAGCTGGGAAGATGATGAGAGCAGGTCACTATTGGCCCCAAGCTCTCCGAGATGCCCAAAGCTACGCACGGAAGTGTCAAAAGTGCTAAGAGTACGCCCAAATTTCCCAATGCTTGCAAGCCAAGAGTGCGCCCAAATTCCCCATTGCCTACAAGAGAAGTTGACGTCGATCACCTCACTCTGGTCGTTCGCCTAGTAGAGGGTTGATCTGGTCGGCTCACTTCCCCCGGCCAAAGGGGGGTCAAGTTCGTAGTGGTGGTGGTTGATTACTTCACCAAGTGGGTCGAGGCTAAAGCCTTAGCCACCATCACCGCAAGCAATATTACTCGATTCTAGTGAAAATTTGTAGGTTCGGCGTCCCACACACTATCATCTCGGGTAACGGGAGGCAGTTCGACTTCGACCATTACCAAAATTGGTGCTGAGACTGAAGATCGAGTTTTGATACTCGTCCTCAGGGCACCCGCAGTCCAATGGGCAAGTAGAGGCAACTAACAGGATGCGGATGGGAATACTGAAGAAACGACTCGACGAAAGAAAAGGTGCATGGGATGAGGAACTCCCCGATGTGCTCTAGGCATATTGGGTCACAGTAAAGCCGCCGACCGGGGAAAACCCCTTCACTTTCTCCTACGGACATGAGGCAATGCCTCAAGTAGAAATTGGACTTCCCACATACAGAGTCCAATTCTTCGAACAAGAGTCCAATGATCGACGATTGGAGGAACAACTAGACCTGCTAGAAGAAGTCCGGTTAGAAGCAGAGATAAAGGTTGTGTTTGACAAAAGAAGGGCTGAGAGGTGTTTCAACAAGCTCGTACGACTGAGGACATTCAAAGTAGGGGATCTGGTACTCAAAGAAAAAGGGAACAACGACGTGGGATGATGGAAAATTGGGGCCCCGCTGTGAAGGTCCTTACATGGTCATCTCAACAAATTGACCAGGTTCCTATCGCCTCAAAGATTCGCAAGGAAATGGGATACTGCACCCATGGAAAGCCGAGCACCTATAAAAATATTACTGCTAAGCCAACTTCCTTGTCATAATTTCTATACCTTCATATGAAAGTTGCTGGCAGTAATCCAAATATGGTAAGTTATTTGGACCAGCCTCAAGGCGGCCCGAATAACTTACCCCGACCCCCCTCACGGCGAAGAAGCGGTCAGCCAATTACTGTCTAAACTTACCTCTCCACGGGATGCTATAGGGAAAAGTAAGCCTTAAGGTTGCCTTATCTCTCCTGTGATGAAATGCAGGTTAGTCCTTAACTACCAGAAGAAAAATGTTTACCTTCCTCGTCAGCGTCAATGGGCGGGAGCGGGTTAAGTAACAAATTGCCTAAACGACTTACCTCCCTGTGGGATACCATAGGGAAAAGCAGGCCTTAAAGTTGCCTTATCCCTCCCACAGTGGAGAGCGGGATCAGCCTCACGGCTACCTGAATAACTATCCAGGTCCCTGCTACGATGAAGTGTGGGATTAGCGTGAGCCTGACCCAAACTTACCTTTCCTTGCGGTGTCAACTGGTGGGAGTGAGTCCAATAACAAGTTGCCTAAATGACTTACGTCCATGTGGAACACTATAGGGAAATGTAGGCTAAAAGGTTGTCTTATCCCTTTTACAGCGGAGAGTGGGACCAGCCCCATGGCTACCCTAATACTTACCTCAACCCCCACTATAGTGAAGGGGTGGACCAGCCACATCGCTATTCGAATGACCTCATCGGAGGACAAAGAGGAAGAATGGCATGAGGCATTTCGACCTCTCCCTAACAGAGAGTGTGCTGAGTCTATAGACAGCCAGAATAATAAAGAGGAAGACACGGACATCATCAACGGAATCTACATCAACGGGATTGCCATCAACACCTTACCTCTAAGTAAGGCGAAAGTGAAAGGTAGGCCATAAAGGTTGTCTTATCCCTCTTGTGGATGAGTGAGGGTTGATCCTTGGCCACCCAAAGACAAAATCTCCACCAATGGGCTTAACTTCAACATAAGAATCTCCAACAGTAGAATCACCACCAGCTCCAACATTCCTCCCTGTGAGGCAAAAGGAACGAGTCATAGAGGTGGCTCTATCCCTCTTGCAGAAGAGTGCGGGTCAGCCTTTGGCCACCTGACCTATTTATCAACGGAACATCAGCTCCAACAACAGAATGCCAAATGGATAGCACCTCAAACCTTTACTACATCTCGACAAAACAACTCGGGTTTGCGAATTCACTAATAGGTTTCACTTGTGCAGCATCTCCTACTTACCTTCCCGTGAGAGTCAACAGGTGGGACCAGCCATAAGGCAGCCCGACCTGCCTCACAACGAAGTAAGGATTCAATCTTTTGACTACTGACATTACTTTCAAGATGACATAGCACAGCCGAACATTTCCTACTTACCTTCCCGTGAGGATCAACAGGTGAGTCTAGCCTTATGGTGGCCTGGCTTGCCTCACGGCGAAGTGTGGGTTTAGTCTTTCGACTGCTCAACATTACTTATTGAGGCAGCATCTCCACTGGCAAGCGACGGACGTTTGCACTCACTCAACTTCTTTCAATCCTAAACTCTTACAATTGTAATTAATCAAAATGCTTGAGTCCTTCTTGTCCCTGTGGATATGACCTTGGGTACTACCTGTTGTTACAACTAATCTACTTCTATACTTGGGAGTAATAAATTGGAAGCCATCAACTAGGCACAAAGCAATTCACCCCATAGCTCACATGACTCATCACGGAGAAACTCAAGGTTGTTCTAAGTAGCACTTCACCTCAATCTTCTTGGCCAGGAGCTGAGTTATCTCCTTCTTGGCAAAGAACCTGAGAATTCACCACTCCTGCACCTCATCTTCTGAATGGGCATGATCATTCACAATCCAAGCCCCCAAGTTATCCACTCCCTACACAACACAAGGGCCAAAGAAGATGGTCGATACAAGTAAGAACAACCAACAATCAAGTAAGAAGATCAGGTAGAAAGCAAATCAATGCCGGGGAAAGGAAATCCTTTAGTTATTGTGACATCTCCACTATTGGCCCAGAGGGAGGAGAGGGACACCTTGGCGTCACCCCCTTAACCTTACTTGCTCTGGTCACCGCGTGAGTTTACCCTAATGAAGAATGTAGTAAAGGCACAACAGTGGCAGTTGGAACTCCTTGCTTAGATACAAATGCTCTTTGGCCTTCACCTTGGTCCCTTTCCCCATGGTTGCTTGTGCTCTCGTCGCTAACTCTATCTTGATCAGCTCCATCTTCCTCATCTCTCACCTCTTCCAAGGATTACCCACCCCCCTCTAAGGGACTCTTGGAGTCCCCATCATCGCCAAAAGAAGAGGGGGAAGAGAAAGGAACAAAGACCCCAAGATGGTTGCAAGAAGGGAACTTGGTGTGGAATCTTGCCCCTAAAGGTTTCAACGCCACCGCCTTCGATATTGGTTTGGGAGCCTCCAACTAGAGGAGTAGCAGCTTTAGGCATGGCCATGCTAGACACATCCATAGAAATGGCGTCATAAATGTTTGCAGAAATCTCGCCGCCACTGGGAATCGAAGTAGAGGAAAAAAGGGATGGGAACTTGAAAATTACCCATTGAATTGGACCCCTTAGAGGGCAAGTCAAAGTAGTCAGAGGCTGTCTCCAAGTCAACAAGGGCTTGTCCCATGAGCCCATTAAGGTTGTCAAGACCTAGTGACGTTGGTGGCAATACCGCCAAGTGTTGTGAATGAACGCGGAAGCTACAAATGTTACCTATCAATTACTTTACTGAATTAAAAGATAGGAATTCTTTGGCGATCAAATCTAGGAACGTCTCCCCCAAGGACTTCGAGGTCATGGGGAAGACCACGTACGTTGTAACACCCCGTATTTTAGTGTATTTTTATTGAAAGATTATTTTAATTAATTTAAATATTGGTTCTCTTATTTTAAAATTAAGGGAGTTTTGATATATTATTTTATAATATTTTTAAGTTGTGAAAATTATTTTTTATTGTGCTTTCTTATATTATTTACTGTTTTGCATTTAAAGTGACCTTTAATTTAATTGGTTTGTTTTTGGGTTTTAAAACTATTATTGTTTTAATTAAGTCTTTCACTGTATTTGAATTATTTGAATTAGTTTATTGTTTTAAAATCTTTTTCGTTGAATCATTTTTGTGACCCAAGATGTGAGGATTGGACCTCATTTCTTTCCCTCTATTTTTCTTTTCCTCTTTTTCTTTTCCTTCTTTTTCTTTTTCTTCCTTATTTCCTTCGGTTTCCTTCTCTCCCGCTCGACTCTCTCTCTCTTCTCTCTCCCTGTGCGATTTTGGCCTCTCCTCACCGTCGGGTCTAGTCAACTCGCCAGATGCCGGCGACCCTACCCCTCCATTCCCAGCCTCCCCCGCGTCGCCGTTTGCTCGCACTTCCCGCCTAAAGCTGCACGGGTTTTGAGCTCCAGCGCAGCCGTCTCGTCACCTCCGGCCACCATCTCTTCACCACATCTTCCCCTACTTCCCAGCAATCCATAGGACCCAACCTCAGCTCCGATTCATCACCGGTGAAGCCGCATTAACCACAACTCCAATTTGACCATTTTTGTCCTTAAACCGCCCATTTCGCTGCCACCCACGACCAAAAGCCACCACCAGTAGCTCCACCGACCTCCCTAGGCCCTACCCTATCAATTTCAAGTCTTGGTTTGACTCCGTTCAAAAGTGAATTTTTGAGACCCATGGCCACAGTATATTTTACACTGTGGAGTTGCTGTTTTGGCGCTTCTAGTTCATCCGTGATCTTCTGAAAATTATTTTATAGCGCTGTAAGTATTTTTCTAAATAAATTTTGAGATTTAAATATATTTTTGTACTAACTCATTTTATTGTGTTTTGGTTGGTTATTCCGGACTGAGTTCGAGGAGTTATGGGAGTCGGATGGATTGGAGGATGGAGTTGATTGTGTTGGTTATATTGTAATTTGGTTGGTTGTTGGATATTGATGTCGGTTTGGTACATTGCATATTATACGCATGATCATATTTGTAAATGAAAACTGAGTTTTCAGGTAATTGCATTCATGTTCATGTGTTTATTGGAAACATGATTTTCATGTGTAGAAATATATTTTTGGGTACGTGTGTATCACGACCCCAAATCGAGATGGGGCATTATCTCGGTGGAGCTCCTCTAGTCACTCGGGAGCGGAATATACTGAGTGACTTCCTCTGGATTGTCGCCGGGCGACAACGGGATTGGACGAGTTACGTGCCGACTCCGTGGCCCTTCTGCTGGTGGGGGCTAGAGAATGCTTATCCACGAACGTACTGGATGCGAAACTGGGCATCGCTCCTTATGCAGCCAAGACATGTGGATGGTCCCTAGGGGGACCATGGTGCATATGGATTAGTGGATAAATGGCTATTTTCTTAAAAAATGGCATGTGTTGGATAATGATTTTCGTGTGAGTCATTTTCTGGAAAAATGATGGATCATGATTTTTGGGTCAAATGGGATTTTGGCGTGTGTTGAAAAAATATCTATTTTCGAGAAAAGTGATATTTTTGGATCTGGTGCATATTTCATCATATGCATGCATGGTTGGTTGCATTAAATGTGTTTTTATCTCAGGATTGGTTGGATTATAACTTACCTGCAGTACTATTTAATGGTATCGCAGATTTTGTTGATGATGCAGATGCCGAGCCTGAGGATTTGGCTCCGCCAGAGGAGTGATCTGAGATTACTCGTGTTGTCTTTTCTGCTTTGTATTATTTTATGGGACATTGGGTTTGTTTTAAAACGCTTTGTATTTGGATATTTGTTTTAAACTAAAATTCTGGTACTAGTTAACTTATTTATTATCCGCTGCTTATCTTTATTGTACACTGTTGCTTGTATACACACTTGACACTTGTCGTTGGGATGCGTGGTCCGTGTTGTCATTATCCTGACGTCACGATTCTTGAGATTTTTTTTTGTACGTGGGAGTCGGGACGTCACACACATAATGGGCAAATGAAGGGGAATTGGAAGCCATTTGCTAGGGCACAAATCGGGAGGGCAACAGATCTCGCGTTCCCCTCCTTATCGACACATCCTCCCTTTGGAATGGACAGCTCCACAAAATCTAGGATGTGATAGGTGGACCTCAGCTTTCTCAGGTCTTGCTCAATGAGGGTGAAATGCCAAGTGAATCCTTTAAAGAACTGAGGGGCTCGGGCATTGAAAGACTCCATGGCAGAGTGGGAGGAGGCCCTCGCAGGAGTCTGGGTCAAAGGTTGGTTAGGAGTAGGTTAGCCATGAGAGAGTAAAAATGAGAAACTGGAAGGGAAATGCGAGAGAATGTGAGAAAGCAAGAAGACGAAATGTGGCACAGATGGAGGAGAGGAAATGAATCAAGAAAATAAAAGAGGGGAAAAGGTAATGATGATGAGGTTCTTGAGAAACCAAACGGATGACAGTATCGTCGGTTACCATTCTTTTGTATGGGAGAAAATAAAAGCGCACGAATAGGTACGTGGGCCACGATTTTTGGGTAAGAGGTAACATGGACCTTCAACGGGGTAGAAGAAAAGGAAATTTAAGTGGCCGCCTACTGCCCCAAGCTAGAGGGGTAAAGTACTTTCACACAAATTAAAATGATATAAAATGAGTTAATTTACTATGTGATGGCACAAAAGAAATTAATGGAGTAACTAGAAGGGATGCTCAAGTCCCTTGGTAATAAGCCCACAACTAGAGGACAGGTTCAACCCACATCACGAACCGTGTGAGACTCACAGCCCAAGAGCCCATGGCACGAACCGTGTGATATGATAACGTACGTCGATAAATCAGGGTAGTTATCTCATCCACTTGTTAAGTGATTATTAATAGTTATCTATGTCCTTAGCACCTCTATAAATAACACCTAAAGATTACAGATAATGCATTATTACATATATCTATATATACTTAGATTATATCTTTCTAATTTAGGCATTTGAGCTCCTCTGAGCACCCAGTGTCGCTCTCTCATCTGTTGCAGGTTATCCGAGTAGTTGGTGGTGTGCAACAAGTCATTTACAAAAATATTTGTATTTTTAGACAAAATTTATCAAAATAAACTGAAGAATAAAAGTTATCCGATCGAATGCTAGCTGCTATCATCTACTAGTATCAGAATTACAGATTCCTCCTCTTTGATGGTAACACTAAGATAATAGAGCATACAGCTTGCGTTAAAGTGAACGCCAACACGAGAACAGCAGCAATGGTGGCAACTACACTCCAAGGAGTGCTTAAATAATCACGTTTCAAGATAGCCTTCCAACGATTCCAATTGCTATCATAGAATTCAACTATATCTCTACAAAGACGGCAATACTCAGGGCTCATGGATGAATATTGGACATTTGTGCCTAGATTATTGATAAAAGTTGCATTGTCGTCATCCATCCCATTACCAAGGATCTTCTTTTGAGCAAGTAAAGCCACATCTTTGCCTGTATCAACATGGAAATCCAACAAGAGAAAATAATCAGTAACATATGCTTTTGTTGGATAGTGACATTGCTCCAAAGCCATGAGGTTTCGAGCAAATATCTCCGTGGTATTGTCAATGTTAAAGCGCGGGATTTCCAACACTCCGCCTTCATGACATTTTAAGTCAAGGTAGCACCGGCTTTCACTCTTCTTAAAGGTCAATCCTGCCTCAGCCAGCTGCGTTGCACAGTATATTTTCTCAACCCTACGTACTGTCAGGTTGTGTTTCTGATAGAGTTTGTGGTGGAGGTAGATAAAAGATTCTGATCAAATCAAAAAAATGAATTATTCCATTGAAATGATCGGAATCAGAAGGCTTATTTTGAGTGTTGAGAAAACCAAAGTAGCGAAAGGCAACCTCAATGAAGGGACGGTATATTCTATGAGAAACCAAAACAAGCTGATATAAATCCTTAAGAATAAAGAAAGGAAGTTGATTTTCAAGTAACAGGAAGTCCAGCTGCATCCTAGCAGTTATCCACGGCTTTATAACTGTTCTATCCTCATCTGTCCATTGCACTGGGAACATGTCTCTCAAGAAATACTCAATAATGAAGGTCGCATCAAGGAGTATCATCTTCACAAACTCATCGCTGTCAAGTTCGATGGTTTCTGCATAACATTGACGAATTCTTTCTTCCGAGCCTTTTACAATTCTTACTAAATTCTCCGGGTTCGTTTCGGCTCGTCTCATAAAATCGTCGAGATATCTCACTTTATACTCTTCCAGGATATTTTGCAATTTTTCGTTGCCATGGTGAAAGGGGCCTATGGAAATAACTTGTGGAGTGTAGGCTTCTTCATTCAATTTGCGCAAGTGATATGGAACCTTGAAGATACAACATTCTTTTGGCCGTAAGGGACGCCTCGAACTTTCTAACAGTTGTGTTATTCTAATTACCAAACGTTCCCCTTGATCTGCTGAAGCATTTTCATTTCGTTGCTCCATCTACAAACTTCCCTTAAAAAATTAAAACCCCTGATGAAAAACACAAATATTGTCACTGGATAGCTAGCATTTAGAAATATGGGTTGGAATTAATATAGTTCCCAATATTATACTGCATGCATGCAAATCTTCGCTTGTATTTACTTCATCTTATACTGCATGAGCGTTAAAACTTCCTCTTAAATGACTGCGCGCAAGGAAGGCAAAGAAACTGAGAGAGATTAATGGTAGAAACAATGTACAGAGTGAGAGGAACAGATGATTGGACCTGCGGCTCGTACGAAAAACTGTAAGAGCTTCCGTGCTTCCGACGTTAAGGGAAAGGGAAATGGTGTTGATCGATACCGCCTCGTAAATGCAAATCAGATCTGCTTTGTTGCTCCCTTAATAACCAGAGTACTGATGCTTTTCTCTCACACACGCACACGCACACGCACACGCACACGAACTTTCAATTAATAATAAAAATACAAGTTGAATTTTATTATTACTTTATCTTAGAACTTTTGCAAAGAAAATAAAATACAAAGATGGTGATCCATATGATCTAAAATGAATTCAGTCACTGGAATTTTAGGAGAGAAAAAAGCAAATTTAGTTATTGTTTGATGTTTCTAAGATATGAACAAAATGGAAAGTTTGTTGATATGATGAGTAAGGGTTTTTGGTCCAAGAATCTTTGCGCGCAATATGGTATTATATACTAAAATGAATTAGCAACTCCAGCTATTTTTATTTTTAAGGAAAATCAATTAAAATGTGCTGCTCACTTATATATTTTTTATTTTTTTTAATAATTAAAGAAGTGTTTATTAGTAAATTTATATTTATATTTTATTTTATTTCTTAATGATTAAAGATATTTAAAAAAATACTTAAAAAAGAAAAGAAAAAAAAATTCATTTGCACTAGTACTGTGCATATTTGGGATGCATATTTATATGAAAAAGATAAATTCTATGTAGGGGAAGCCCAGCTCATTTTTACAACCACTTATGACTTCTGTCTGTTTCTGGTCATAATTAAAAGGTTATAAGCAGTGCTTGTCTTCCCATGTGAATGTAGATGTAATATATATAGTTGATTACAGAGTGTTGTAGTGGTGTGATCAACAATTTTCCTTTCCGTCTCAAAATGTCTCTTTTTCTTATTGCTTTTATATTCCAAAAGTTTAATTACAGTGAACGGGCCGGCCGAGAAAAACTTCTCTCTTCTCTGTCATGTGCGGAGGATGGAATCATGTAATGAAAATCTTTCATCCTAAGAAAATCAAATAATTATATAAAAATGCTTATCTACGGTCAGGTATTTATCATCACTTAAATAGTTTTTCGCGATAGGGATAGACGCGTCTTTCTCTTAATATATTTAATGCGCATCTTTATCGTTTTAGATGAACACGTCTTTATCGTTTTTGATGAAGGGGGTGAGGAATTTGGAAGTAAAATTTTTCGTTTGAACAATCAGACTATGTCAGTAGACTTTTGGCAACGCGTCTTTATTATTTAATAGATTTAAAGAATCGGACTATAGATCATCAGTCTTCTGGCAACGTCTCTTTATTATTTAATGGTAAAGATGAACGTGTCAATGTAATTACAATAAAAGCAATGAAATTCCAAAAATATTCAAGCCCTAGCTGAATTATGTCTTCCAAAAATTTAATATTAATTAATTCCAAAAGTTATAATCTTTAAAAAATATTATATGGTGGTTGCCTGCTAACTCGATCTAAAATGTGTTTCAAAATGTAGAAGTATTAAGTTGTGTCAAAGATAAGTTCAGGATCGTATTCTACATAGACAAATGATATTCAAAATATTTGTGAAGGTTTCTTGTAAAAAAAAATAGTGATGTAAAATGTTATGTAAAATTCTTTTTATTTTTTTAATGTTTATTAAAACATTTTGGAAAGTAAAAAAAAAAAGAAAAGTTTTATGCACAATAAGGTATTTGTTGCCAATGGAATGTTTGGTGGAGTTTGGAGGATCTCAAATCTATGACCTTGCTTCTAAAGAAAAAGGAATTAAATCATACACAATTTGATTTCAAAATGAAATGGTTCTAGAGACGTTAAAAAGTATTTTTAGTTTTATCTAGACACAACGGAGTCACTAATCAGTAGTTAAAATAGACAAGTTCATAGAATCAATTTGACAAGCATTTGGGCTACGATTTAAGACATCCTTTGTTTCCACCATTTGCAAGATTTTTTGGGCATTACTCTCTTCTTGCTAACCCAATCAAAGTGTTAATAAAATGGAATGTGGAAAATATAAGCTCAAAGCAAATATGCCAATACCTAAAAGAAAATATCTTCACTAAGTATCCATCGAAATAACTATAACACTCAGTTGATGAATTTTTGATTAATTCAAGGTTCTGGTGAACAGTGTGTCTTCAACAGAGCAAGAACAAGAGCAAGAAATTTCATCAAACTTCCATTTCCAGAATTTAATTTCAAGCAAAGTAAGGCATGCAATCGAAGCTACTGAAAATTCCAGCAAACAATGAAGAACAATAGAAAACTTTACCGCAACCCAAGCTATGGAGTTAGCCTAAGTTTACCATCATCAACATCAAATCTCAGCAAAATGAAAAACCTTGATATTTCTTGAAAACCTCTGGAATGTAAAAATAGAAAATTAAATTGTATGCTAACAGACAGTCCTTCTCTCG
The DNA here is from genome assembly GCA_029856935.1 of Cyclocarya paliurus. NCBI lineage: Eukaryota > Viridiplantae > Streptophyta > Magnoliopsida > Fagales > Juglandaceae > Cyclocarya > Cyclocarya paliurus. Next base: position 28,449,900 of record CM056950.1, on the reverse strand, counting down.
TGTTGCTGCCCCTCTTTATACCCACATCCAGCTTGCACTTTCTCTCTCTATGCCACTGATTCTCCTCCATCCAGCTTATAACCGTTTCGCCTCTCTTCTTTTCTTTTTCTCTCTCTCGCTTCGCTTCTGTTGTGCTCGAGTCTAAGTATTTTCTCATTCTTTCTTTACGTAAGCTTTGTGGGCCATGTGGGCTTTGTTCTGCAATACACAAACATGAGTTTAGGCCCACACTTGACTAAGTCAACAAACTTAGCCTGATTCTTTCTTTTTAACGGGTCAACATTTGTTGTAAATAACAATAACCGAACTGAATTCATTTGTGAATTAAATACTCTTTTTGCAACTACAATTTATTCAATTAAGTGTAATAAGAGCACTATAAACATCATTATTTCCCTTTTATCACCTTCCATCACCTACCTATATATATAAATATATATATATATATATAAATCCTACATATTTATATTATATTTTTTTTCTGACATGTACATGATTACTTCCCGTCCTTACGCGCTAGTATATATCTTTCGTCTCCTTCGCGTGCATAACACTAAACAATATATATATATCTTTATGGATGATGCCAAAGCCTCAAGAGAGGGGCACCGACTGAATAATTTTTTTTCTTTTTTTTTTTCATTTCAAAATTTTTAAATTTTTTAAAATATTATTTAAAAATAAAAAATATAAATTTATTAAAAATTAATTCTTTAATTATTACAAAAAAAAAAAAACACACACACACACACACAATTGATAGATTTATCAGCAGCCGCTCTCAGCAGCCACCCTCGTTGAGAGTTTATTCTTACATTCCTCTGGAGGACCACGACAAGCCAAGGAATAAGGGATTGAATTTAATAAATGTTCTTTTAGAGTTTATTCTAGCAGAATTACTCACAGCCATTCTTATTGCCTTTTAACTATTTGGTAATGATGTCAACAAAATCAATACCCAGATTTCATCATCAAATTCAATCTCAACAAATGACAATTCATTTGTGATAGTGTTAAACTTGTTTAGATGTTTTGCAACAAATATACGTTTTGCAATTCTTAGATTGAACAATTTCTTCATCAGATGCATTTTGTTATTAGATGATAGCTTCTCATACATGTTAGACAAGACTACCATAAGATCTGTAGTGATATTTTCCTTCATAACGTTATGTGTAATTGACATTGATAGAGTTAGTTGAATGATCATACCCAGAACCTGTCGATCTAATATGTTCCAATCTGCATATTCCATGTTGTCCGGCTTCTTCCCCAATAAAGGAAGATGAAGTTGTTAGGAATTTGGACCTCCCAAATTCACCCCCCAGGATCCACCTCTTTGCAGGAATATAAAGAAAAACAGAGAAATAATAACAACACAAGAATTTACTTGGAAACTCTCAAAGCAGGAGGAAAAAATCAGCAGACCTATAAAAGAAAATATACTATGTGAAAAATTGTTACAATCACACAATTTTTCTCCTCACCATAAATGACACCCACAAAATTTTCTCACTAAGAAAATTTTAACTCTCACCTCTTTCCATTTTACAAGAAAAGGCCAACAGAGGATTTTAGTCACAAGTTATTACTTGATAACTTGTAATTTGTATGTCTTAATCAATAAGTCTTAGCCTCCTTATATAGGCCAAAAGGCTTGCTCTTGCTTCACTTCCTACCCATGTGGGATTGAAGCCAAGGAGCAAACCCAACAGAAGTCCCTTCCCATAGAGATAATAATTGATCTGCATCCTCCAATCCCGAAATCTATATCATTAAACTTCTCAATTTCAGACACCTTCATTTCTTCTCTAGCCATCACTCTTACTCAAACCCCGAACATGGCTTTGATACTAATTGTTAAGAATTATAATAGAAAATTTAAATAAAAGTAGAATTAATCACATACGATACAAAATTTACGTAGTTTAACAACGTGCCTACGTCAACAGAGTTGTAAATGATTTTATTTAGATAATAATCAAAGATATAGTGCAGTAGCCGTATAAGAGTTTAATACAATATATAGTAAATCCTAAATAGTGGATCAGGTCGTATATATTAAGAGCCAAAAGTATGGGACAAATGATCTCTGGATCGCCATGAGCCTTGTCTATGATCAATGTGGCTTGGGCTAATAAACCTCCGCTCTATGGCTCAAGCCTCGTTCAAAATCCACCAAAACCCACAACGAATCTTTTTCGAGTTAGGTGATCAAAACGGGCTATCACAAACACAACCCGGCTCCGCACATAAAAACCAAACAGCAAAGACATGTCATACTTCGAATGTAGCAACGTATAACTTTCGGCCGGCCCTGGCATATAAATAATTTTTTAGTTTTAGAAAATTATTATTTGAAAATAACAGTTATTTAATTAAAATTATTATTTTCATCCGATCCCCTTTTGTCCTTTTTTGGTTATTTTAAAATTTTCAAATAATAAAAAAATCTCCGCAAAAAGCCTTATTTTTTGTATTTAAATAACAGTTGTTTAATTAAAATTATTATTTTCATCTGATTACGCTACGTACCGTGATAGATTAACACCTCATATCATTTGGTTATGAGAAAATTTTCCACACGAAGTCGCGCGCAAACTAGTACTCTGTAATGAATAGGGTTAATTTAATTAACTACCGCTTTCTTGGAACTGTTAAAAGGTGGTTTAAATATGTGTGTGTATTTTCTAACACATTCTCTGGATCAGTACGTACGTTTCAGCATGAAATCGGATGTAAATCCCATTTGAAAGGTGGTTTAGAGTACTCTTAGAGAATAATTGTTCAGACCAAACTTGTAAACAACTACATTATATATAGATCCTTCCATAACAATGGCACCAGATTGCTGGCCAACGTAGTCAAGATGCATTATGGAAGTATACATTGCATTCCACTTCCCAATACGTACGTACTAGTGGCATGCATGGTTACAAATTAAATGTTGATGACAAGCACATGCATCATCATTTGGTAGCGACTAGCTCCTTTTGACAAGGCCGGACAGCCTCCAGGCCGGCATTTCATGTGCTCGGGGATCTTTCCCAATAGAGAGAATGTAATTCTCAATTTTCCAAAAGTCTCTAATTTTAAAGCTTTCTATAGCAATCTTCGAAACAATATTGAAAGCCAAACTTATTAATAGATCCTTTCCAGTCCTTAAACTTCTCCAGGACCTTCAGAATCGATGTCCCATAATCACTAACTACTGTCGTGTCGGGAACTTTGCGGAGCACAACCCATCCACTATCACTTTTGAAGGAATACAGCAAATTTCTGGGATCTTGCAGCTTTGCATTCACTAATTTTTGTACATCATCTTCTTCGTTTCCTTCTCCAATTAGAAACCACCTTATGCGAGTGTTTGAGTTCTTCATGTCCCAATCATTAGACATTTTAGTTAGATTGCTTTTAAGCCGTTGCCTCCACTTGATATTGGCGAATCCATAGAAGAAAGTATAATCCTCGTCGTCCTGATACTGAACAAGATATGTCAAAGCTTGAAGTTTATTTGAAAGCACAGTATGAGCTGTTTTGCTTAAAATTGCACGCATGGGTATGTTGATATAGGATTGTGGAGTTCTGACTGAATTCTACGGTCTACGGTCTAGGATATGAGAGACATAGCTAGTATGAAGTGAGTCCCATGATATTTATGATTAATTAATCGGATCAATTTTTCGTGCAGCATTAAATATTAAATAAATGTTGCAAGGCCAACTTTATAAACTTATAATTACCTGTTTCCCGGCCCACTTTGGGTTGACCAAGAACTCTAAGGGTCCAAATATACGTCTCGCAAAATGGCCACCCACCATCCCTTTCGATAAATATATATATATATATATATATATATATTTATATTTATATATGATGTATTTAGAGTTTTGAAAAAGACTTTACCTCGAACGGTCGTTTTAGTGCTTTGTTGATCCTACTAAATTGATCAGAGCGCGTTTCTTCAGGTATTAGTTGCTTTTCAATTGTGATGGTGAAAGGGAAGGCCTTCATCCCCCATAACCGAATCATGCGAAGAGCATTTGGGTGTTCCACCACCCCTTGTGGGTTTATCACCACGACGATAGGCTTGTTCTTAAACTGCCATTCCTCCGTAATGAACTGGTTGTCTAATATTGATGAAGAATACTGCAGTATGTACCATGGCATGTTGGACCGCAACATCTCAAACTTGGCTTGCATGTCATCGCTCCACTGCCCCACCGCTGGGATCCATACAATTTTATACTGTTCCTCCTCCCTTGTTCCATTAAAAATGGGCTTTAAAATCGAGATTTCTTCAATGGAGATGTCCATACCCGAAATGAACAATAGAAGTCTCTTCTTTTTCAGCACGTCGATACTCAACTGTTTTTGCCAATATATAGTTAACAAAAATAAGTCAAACTAAATTTTAGTAGATTAGTTGGACCATTAATGCACATATTTGTTAACATATAAATATAAATAACAAAATCTATTTCTTTTCAATAACTTAAATATTTGGAACAAGCGGTGATCACCTAGTATCAGAGGAGAGTTATTACTATTTAGAAACATGAAAAATAGAAGTACAACGTCGCAAGAAAGGCAATATTTAGGTAATTTCCTTAGTCTGAAAACTTTTTGAACCTAGGTCTATGATCCATAATTCAATTGGAATCGATATTTTTTACATCCCAATAAGATTCTGCATCAGGCTTTGCCCATAAATTAAATACCTCGCTTAATGTTCAAATTTTATTAGTATTTATATATAACGAGAGAAGACCTACTATTTAATTATATAACGCAACAATGCGAAAAAGAAAAACAAAAGAGCAGGCATATTGATTAATGGGTGTTTTCTATTGCAGAAAACTTGTGAGCGCCATTGTCTTTTGTTTATCTGTGTACAAAAAACTACGTAGAATAAAAGTGCTAACAGCTAACCATTTTGTTTGTGGAGCCATCAATAAGCGGCTGCAGATCATTCTCCTCGGAAAAAATCAGCGCCTTGAAATCCTCGACGATTTTTGTAGGTGTTACCGGAAGTTCTTCCTTCATTCGCCAATATGCCTTCATTTCCCCTGCAGTGAACAAGAATATTTGATCAGCAGCGTTGCCCTCGTTTAACCCATTATATAGTTCGTGCAACAGATTCAAGGTAGTACTGTTTTCTCAACAACGAAATCAGCGTAATAATGTTTGACCTATTTGTTGATGGCATTCTTCTATCTGCATCTTTAGCAGGTTAAGAGTGACGTTCATCTTCTGAGACAAGGGCAATAGTTCCAGTATCTTGTCCCTGAAATCGGGCAACGATGGCAATGATTTGCATCGCATCATGAAAGTCAAATATGTTATTTACACTCCCCTTTCGGAGACCTACGAACATAAATCAAAACTTTCACATGGCAGACAGAACATGTCAGGACAAGAACTTACTCATCTTTACTAAGAGTGTGCATTTGAATTGTGCAAGCTATAACAGTTGTGATTGCCCAATAGACATGCACTGGGATAATGTCTACGCCAATCTTCAAGGCAAGTAAATCTCCATAGGTATCCTTTGACTTACATAGTTTTTCCAACTCAACAATGCATTCGATTACTTCCAGCGTGTCCTTGATCATATTGCTAAGCTCCCCAATTGCTTTCCCGCATTTTTTAATGTCTGGGCGATTTAAGATGGCAGTTACAGGCTTTGTGATTCCCACTGAGTTGGCGAGTCTTTGTAATGAGTGCACCTGTGCAAGGTCCCAGAAATCTCCATAGTTCAAAGCAAATGCCTCAAGCGTCAGCACTGCCTTTGCGGCCCATGAATAGCCAGAGAGCTTGCTAAGTATTGATATTAATGTTGTTTTGAGTTCGATTTCCCCGTCTTGAGCCAGCTGAGAATTATTGATAATATTACACATTTTTTATTATGGAAAGATGCTAATATTTAACTACAAAGTAAAATGATCACACTCATCTTAATCTTTAAATATTATTTATCCATTAAATTTGGGGAGGAGAAAAAAAAAACATATTTTGCAAGATTTTCTTGGGGTGAGAAAAAGAAATGCTTCTTATTAATCAATAATTATTCTCAACCTCCCAACACTCCACACTCCATCTTTTTAAAAAAAAAAATTTAATTTTTTTTATTAAATAATTTTTATATGAATAGTGAATAAAAAATTTAAAATAGTTAAAAAAAATAAATTCAAAAAAAAAATTTTAAAAAATATTAAAAAATATTAAAAAATGTGGAATGTGGAGTATAGATGAATAGTAAGAGATTGTGTAGCAAAACCCCTTATTAATTACCTCCAAGGAAAGTTGCTCCAGTGTCCACAATTGTGAGCTGTGGTCAGCCATCGACCACAGTTGGTGATAAAAAAAATGTGGGGTACGAGTAGACGATCATCTAACTAGTGTCAACATGGACAGGACTTGGTATAAGGACGAACCATTTGTGTTGGCATGCCAAGCTTCCCAATATTTTTACATTAGAGATATAAGGTCGAAGGGGAACTGGTATGTTGTGCAGAAGTATAATAATAGGAATGTGTATGACATTCCACCGGTGCCAAGGGTTTTGGACAATATTGATAGTGAATCAAGTGAGGATGATGTCTATCAAGAAAATGAGCCATCATTTGAATATCCACTTTTACATTGTGATGCATGTCCAGTATCAACTCCACTTAGTAGGACTGATATAGAACCTATCCACATCGATGCACGAGACCATATGGCGGTTGGTGGTGAATGCGTAAATTCAATAGACTTTATTGAAGATGGAATGTTTCCATCTGGTTCTAAAGATGGTTATGGTGATTGCGAATATTCAGATGAAGAGGACCTATCAACCGATGAAGAATCGGAGTCAGAATAGGTAACTTGCCAACCATTGGAAACCAGGTGAACACCGCATCAGTTGATAGAGGCAGCCTTCATGTTATGGATCGCATGTTGGGTTGCAAACTGCAGTTTATTATAAACTCTTCTCTTTCATGTAGCAGCTTTTATTTTTACATGCCAAACCCTTACGCATATCCATTAATGAGGGTACTGCACTAATACATACACACACTGACAATATTTATTTTAATGCATTATCTTATTGCAAGGTTGTTGTGGTTATATTTCCTTTAAATAGCTTTTTGTAATTCACGTTTGCTATTGTTAATTCTCAGGTGGACGGAAAAAGGACGATTTAACATTCAAAGCAACTGATCTATTTGGGGTTGGAGATAGGAGACATTTGGTCAGAGTTAATGAGGAGCATCAGTGGCCCAGGTAGATCCTTGCCTAGCGTACGAGGAACCATTGCTAGGAGATTTGTGCCGTACAGATGTGGTGCACGCAGGCCACGTGGAGTCCGCATCAGTGAGGAACATAGCCCACATTTGGCTGATGAGGCCAGCTCAGATGATGAAACCCAGCCTCCAAGCCAGCCATGGGAGCCTCCGTGTGCAAACCCAAATTTGGAGACCGACGCAAACAGAGAACCCTCCCCAAGGGTTGCACCAGAGCCTGATAGATTTCAAAATGGTATAGTTGACTTGATGCGGGGTGGATTTTATGAGTTTCATCATTTATGTGTAAGATTGATTTAAACAAATAAGACCTTTGACTAGACCTTATTGGTATTATGTCATACAGGTGAGGACGTCTCGTCTGTGCCTGCAGCCACCCAGGCACAGACGAGACGTGGTCGTGGGCCGGCGAAGTGTACTGAATTTGAAAAAGTGCGTAAGCATGAAAAAGTGTTGTTGAAGATAAATAATGGTGAAACAGCACCATGTTGCGAGAATGCAAACATATTTACAACACGCTTAAGCTGGATCATTAAACATCATTGCAACATGAGCTACCCTAGATGGAGTGACGTACCCCAAGCGCATAAGGATGAATTACTCTGATCGAATCCTATCGAATATATACCCCACCAAGTCAATAGGAATGCCAAGAGCGACCCGTATCATAAATTTCATCTTATCAATGCCAACCTCTGTCTTGTGCTGCCGAGGGTTGATATTGTTGGCAATTATCAAATTCAGGATCTTGAAAAATGAAGATAGATGTGCCTGCTTGATGCTCTTCGCCCCGTCATACAGGGGAGCATCTGGACCAACAACCAAATCCCTCACCTCATGATCAGCAATGAGGTCGACCTCATCTATATAATGGAGCGATGCCTCCTCCTCAGCTGTCTCTACCTCAACTGAAGGATCAGATTCTCTAGGCACCATATTCGGATATGCATCTGGCAGCCTAGGAATATGAAGATGTTCAAATAGTTGATCCCGTGAAAATACAATCGGAACCCCTCGGACAGAGATGCTATATGCCCCTACATCATCTGGGCTGGCACCACCGAGCTCTCTATAGAACTCAAAAACAATGTCAATATAGGCGACAGTCTCCAATGAGTCCCCTGGACTATCTAAGATAGGTCCCCAACCACGATCGCAGAAAACTAATGGCAGGGAATGACCCTCCCAGACAAGACTCTGGAAGTCAGACAGTTTCACCTGTCGCTCTAGTGAAACAGTCCTCTCCCTAGCAGGAGTACTAATACTAGTCTCTGCCTGACGGCGTCGCTTACGTCCCGCCCTAGAAGAAGACATGATAATGAACCTGAAATTTATAATTAATTATTAATAGCTTATCAATAAAAAATTAATAATAAAAATATTTAACAAAATGTGAGTAAATTCTACATTAATTTAATTATAAAATAAGATATATTCTTGCTAAAATCTAATGGAACTACAATGGTGAATAAAAGTACACATTCACTAATATTATGTTTGGCCAGTACCGTTCGAACCCTTTAACAACGTTCGAACGGGGTTAAGTGTAATTAAATTGTTTGGCTAGTACCGTTCGAACTCCCAAATCACGTTCGAACGGGTTAAATGTAATTCTTGTTTGGCTGGTACCATTCGAACGACAAAATCACGTTCGAACGGATTAAATGTAATTCTTGTTTGCTAGTCCCGTTCGAACGACCCAAAAATGTTCAAACGGTACATCGCTGAGTCAACTCAGCCATTGAAATCCATGGAATCCTTCGATTCCATGGATTTCTCAACAAATAAAACTAAACTAAACTAAAATAAACCTTCCTACTATAGATTTAAGCAAATTTACGGTGAGTATTGATGGATAAATTGATTTATCCTAATTTAAACAAATAATCCATCAAAAACCAACGGTAAAATAGTTAGAAAATGAGCATACCAGTGAATGAGGGTTGGAGGCTTCGACTGGGTACTGTTCACGGCGGCAACGGTGTCGTTAAACGGCGGGGATGGAGGTTTTGGGAGTTAGAGATTACTATCCGTTCGATCAGGAGTTTGGAAATGACTGTCGGGGAGACGTTATATATTAGTACCGTTCGAACAGTTATGTTAGTGCGTTCGAACGTTTTGTTATGGAGCATTTAACGTTTGAACGGTTTATTTATCCGTTCGAACTTGAAACTGTAGGCGGGAATTTTCCCGCTCATTGTTTGACGTTCGAACGTGAAACTTTAGGAGGGAATTTGTCCCGCTTCATGGTTTCCAGTTCGAACAGTTAGTAAATAATCGTTCGAACGGGAAACTTTATTCAAATATTTGCAACAGATCTCAGAAATCAGAATCTCCCCCTTCTCCCACTCTCACTCCCTCACAAACAAAGTTGCGCCATTCTCCCTCAATCCAGTCCCAACTATTTTCAAATTAAAACTATTATTTCTATTATTTTTTGTGGAGTTCCTTCTCAGTACACACAATTTTCATCTCATTATTGGTATGTTTTTTATAATATTTTTGCTTTCTATGATTTCCTTATTTTGTTAAAAAATTGTTGAAATTCTTTGATATTGTTGTTGGAATTCTTTGATATTGTTGTGTTGTTACTGTGTTGTTATTACTATATCAAAATTCTTTGAAAAATTGTTCATCTATTTTTCGTAGTTGAAGAAGAATGGAAATCTGGAACGAACACGTTCGAACGTTTTAGACTTTACGTTTGAACGTAGATACCGTTCAAACGGGTTATATTTTACGTTCGAACGGCATAATACATAATTAATACACAAACAAACCAAACCAAAACACAATCAAACTTAGAAAGATATTAACTGAAAAAGATAGGCCGTCCACAAATGAATCTTTAGAAATTTTAGACACTTGGTCGGCTAAGGTCATATTTTGGTTGGGTTTTGGAGTGTTGGGTGAAGAGTCAAGACTTTAGTGACTTCTTGTTGATATTCTTATAATCAAAATCACATGGAGCTCTCTTTTGTTTCCTTTTTCCGATTTGAAACTTATCATTGAAATTGAAGACCCCCATTCTTGTAGTTCTTACCATGCAAGTAACTCAATCCAGTCCCAACTATTTTCAAATTAAAACTATTATTTCTATTATTTTTTGTGGACTTCCTTCTCAGTACCAATTTGAGACTTTACGTTCGAACGGGTTATGTTTTACATTTGAACGGTATAATGCATAATTAATACACAAACAAACCAAACCAAAACACAATACACAAACAAATCAAAACACAATCAAATTTAGAAAGATATAATACAGATCATAAAATTTATATATAAAGTCATAGAAATATATTATACATAATTAATCAAATTTAGAAACAATAAAATTAAAATACTGCATCTCCCATCTTCCATGTCCACCACCTTAGCATTGTCACCACCACTATTATTTAGGAATAAATCCAACCGCAACTAACTCTTCAAATAAAGCATTAATTCTTGCATTTTCCTCAGGATTGAATAGTGAACTTTCGGAGTTCCCAAAACCACTTTGGACATCTTGAGTTGGGTTTGTATTGACAGAAGCATATGATAGACAACTTTGTTCTGTCTCCTTAATTAGAGTTGCTAGTTGAGTTTGTAGATTTTCAACCTGCAGAAAATAAAGTAGAATGACATTTATTAGGAGACAGAGCATATTAGGATTTTAATCATTAAATATGAAAAGAGAACCTGCTGCTGAAGAGCAAAAATAACTGAAAAAATGCCATTGATAGGATCTTGAAGCCTAGCTTGCGCTTCATATATAAGTGTGGTAGTTGCTTCATAACGATTATTGACCGGGATGCGGTGTAGAAGCCTCGATGCATTAGCTGCTCCGAAAACCTTATGAACGGTGCCAAATTGGATATATCCAACTGGACCATTGAAATAAGGAGCAAAAATACATCCCCGATTACATTTTCTTCTCAATAATTTGCATACTTCACAAGCAGAACCTCGCGCACCTCGCATCTTGATTGGTGGTGAGAGAGCATTTGAGATTTAAAATATATAGACGGATGAGGAAATTATTGATGAGCTCGCATCTCGTGATGCGGAAAGCACACCATAAAACCCGGGCAGAAAATCTGGAATTGCTTCGAACCCCACAAAAAGTTGGCATAAACGATACCATCCGAGGGTCTATGCGAGCTCATCAATAATTTCCTCTTATCGTCCTTGTGCACATTATGGACGGACAACATCCATAAATTATGGAAATATACATCCGTAAATTCTGAAAATATGCATCCGAAACTTCTCTTATCGTCCTTGTGCACATTTCTCACAAACACCACCGAGCTCTCAACTCACATTTCGCACAAACTCACATTTCTCACAAACACCACCGAGTTCTCAACTCACATTTCTCTCAACTCACATTTCTCAACTCACATTTCTCACAAACTCACATTTCTCACAAACTCATTACAAATGGCCAGCCATCGTCCTTATAATATTGTTCTTGATTTGAATCGAGAACCATGTTTGTCACAAATATTATTTTTCACTCCTGATGCTATCAATACCATGATAGCAACAGATAACTATTTCTTAAGCAAGAATGATGCGGAGGTCGTGGATGGAGCGAGAATAATGACATCTTAATATGCAGTTGTTGTTACTACCATGAGCCGAAGGTTACTCCTCAGGGTAAGTGAGATAAAGATGCTTAAAAAATAAGTCAGTGAATTGAATAATAAGCTTGCAGATAAACGAAAAAAAAAACAAATATTAGAAAGAGAAAATAAGGAGTTAAAGTTGTCTATGGACTTGTATGCGAAAAATTTGGAACCAAAAGTAGCAGAGCTGGAGAGAATGCGAAAATAAATAGATGAACCAAAAGTAGCGGAGTTGGAGAAGGAAAGTGCCTTACATGCGATCAACCCTGAGGAAAATGCAGGGAATGTCCTCAACCCTGAGAAAAATGCATCAAATGTGTTCAGCCCTCCAGAAAATGCATCAAATGCATAATATGCGTCTTGGCTATATGTTAATTGGCTATATGTATGGACTATATGTTTTATTTTATGTGTTGTTAGTTTGATTTATGCTTTGATATATGTATGGACCATATGTTAGTTTGATTTATATTTTGATATATGTATGTATTTTATGTGTTGTTGCAAATTTGTTAGTTTGATTTATATTTTGATATATGTATGGACCACCTTAGATTTGCTTTATGTATGTTTTGATATATGTATGGACTGTATGTTAGTTTGATATATGTTTTAGCTATATGTTTGTTGATGCACGTGATTGTTTGCAATAGGATACTAGCCATGGATAAGAGTTGGATGCGAGTTAGAGATCGATTGGGTGAGGATTACAATGTATACGCCCAAGGAGTTAAGAAATTTTTGGAGTTTGCATCCTGTACAATTGGGAGTGATGGTCGTATTAGATGTCCATGCCGACTTTACAAGAATTTTTGTTCTCATAAGATAGAGTTGGTGAAAGAGCATTTGTTTGTTAAAGGTATTGACCAAGGTTATACTAATTGGGTCTTACATGGAGAACCGTTTCCAACATCATTCAAAAACATCGATGAAGATGTACATGTAGAGGATGTTGGTGACGATCCATCAGAAGACATGGAGCAAATGTTGGGCGACATTAGTATGGGAGTGTTTATGGATGAAAGTAGAACAGATCCATATAATTCAAATGATCCGTGCCATAGCAAATTTACCCGCTTATGGAATGATTCACAACGTGAGTTATATCCAGGGTGTAGAAGACACAGTAAATTTTCTTTTACAGTTAGATTACTTCATATAAAATCCATGTGCCGAATATCTATTAAGGTTGTCAATATGTTGCTGGAGCTGTTTGGAGAGGCACTTCCATCAGACAATATTTTACCTCGCAACTTCTACAAAGCAAAACAGTTGAAAAAAGGACTCGAATTTGATTACAATCTAATACATGCATGTAATAATGATTGTGTATTATTTTGGCGAGAGAATGAGCAGTTGAATGAGTGTCCTATTTGCCATGAATCAAGATGGACAACTGAGAAGCAGAATGTGCTGCGGAAGGTTGTACGTCACTTTCCATTGATACCTAGATTACAATGGTTATTTATGTCACGTTCAACGGCTGTGGATATGACATGGCACTCATCATCTAGAGTCAAGAATGATAATGTCATGTCACATCCTGCAGACTCTCAAGTTTGGAAGGAATTTGATTTGGAACACCCATAGTTTGCTGAAGAACCTCGTAATGTTCGACTTGGGTTAGCAACAGATGGATTTAATCCATTTGGAAACATGAGTACTAGTCATAGTACTTGGCCAGTTGTACTTATGCCGTACAATCTACCACCGTGGAAGTGTATGAAAGATCCATATTTCATGATGAGTTTGCTCATTCCAGGTCCAAGATCACCTGAAAATGATATAGACATACACTTGCAGCCACTGATAGCAGAATTGAAAGATTTGTGGGAGAATGGAGTATTAACATTTGATTCATCAACAGGCAAGTCATTTAAGATGCATGCTGCGGTGTTATGGACAATAAATGATTTTCCTGCTTATGGAAACTTGTCAGGTTGGGGCACTAAGGGGAAATTGGGATGTCCGACTTGTAACAAATATACCCAATCTGAATGGCTTATGTATGCGAAGAAACTATGCTTCATGGGTCATTGTCGATTTTTACTTGGTGACCATAAATGGCGTAGAAATGGTAGGATGTTTAATGGTTCTGTTGAATGGGGGCACCCTTCACCATTCTTGTCTGGCTACGATGTTATTGCACAGTTTGCGAATGTCGGAAGTAATGATTTTGGTAAAAAACAACGGAAGAGAAAACGAAGTGCATTAGAGTTGAATTGGACAAAGAAGAGTATATTTTTTGAACTACCCTACTGGTCAACGTTAAAATTGCGGCATAGTCTCGATGTTATGCATATTGAAAAAAATATATGCGAGTCTGTGTTAGGAACATTGATGTCAATTGAAGGTAAAATGAAAGATAATTTAAACTCATGGAAAGATCTATAGCGGTTGGGAATTAGACCGCAAATGCACTTGCAACAAAATGGCTTGTCTGTTTACATGCCAATTGGATGGTATAAATTGTCAAGGAATGAAAGGGCTACATTTTGTGAGTGGTTGCAAAAAATTACATTACCAGATGGGTATGCCTCGAATCTAACAAGGTGTGTGTGAACGAATGATTTATGTATTTTTACAACGTATATTGCCTGTTGGTATCTGTGGGTTTTTTACTAAAGATGTGCAGGTTGCATTAATTGAGTTGGGTGCCTTTTTTAAAGATTTATGTGTGAGAATGTTGAACCTAGAAGCTTTGGATCATATGGAACGAGAAATTGCACTAATATTGTGTAAGTTGAAGAGTATTTACCCACCTTCATTTTTTGACATCATGGTTCACTTAGCCGTTCATTTGCCACGTGAAGCTCGACTTGCAGGACCAGTCCAATACAGGTGGATGTATCCTATTGAACGATTTCTTGGAAAGTTGAAACGCACAGTGGGTAATAAGGCCCGTCCAGAAAGATCAATTGCAGAAACATATATTGATGATGAGTAGCATACATTCTGTTCCAAATACTTCCACGGGGTTGACACAAGATTTGATCGGCCAAAAAGAAATTTTGATATTGACCAAGCAAGACAACGGAATGGATTTTCTGTATTTTTCCAACAAGTACGTCCACTTGGTGCTCAGGGTAGTTATGATTTGTGTGAACGAGAATTCGAGAAAGCTCAATGGTACGTGCTAAATAATTGCCCAGAGATACAAAGCCACTTGAAGTAAGTTTAAATTAATTGTTAATTAATCATTGAATTTATTTATTAAACATTTATATAAACATACTTATTGTTGGTAATTTTTAATTTTAGTAATCATATTAACATGCTCAAAGAATTGGGAGTAAATGCTATAGACCTAAGACATGAACAGGAGTTCCCGAAATGGTTCGAACAACGAGTAATGACATTAATACAGATGTAATTTTATTACTTATTAAAATATTACTATTGTTAACAGTTGAATATTTATACTTTATTTAATATGTAGGTTGTACAAATGCATGCAAGTAATCAGAACAATATATCAAACGAACTATATGCACTGGCGCGTGGTCCCTCAAGACGTGCTGCTCGATATTCTGCATGTATTTCTCGAGGAAGTAGGTATCACACAATTGATCGAGAACTTTATAGGAAAACACAAAATAGTGGTGTCCTTGTCGAAGGGAGTCATGATGGAGACAATATTGATTTCTATGGAGTTATCGTAGATATAATCGGATTGAGATATGTGGGGGAGCTTGTGGTTTATATGTTTAAGTATGATTGGTGGGATTTAAGCAATCCTCGAAGAGGAAAATGCTAGGATGAATATTTTCTGAGTATTAATACATCAAAAAAATGGTATGAAGATGATCCTTTCATGTTGGCTTCCCAAGCATCTCAAGTATTCTATTTAGACGATCCACAGTTAGGAAATCAATGGCAAGTAGTACAAAAAATTTTTCCTAGAAATATTTATGACGTTATCCCTGAGGCGAAGAGACAAGATGAAAAAGAAGATGATACCTCTACTCAAGAAGCATACCAAGAGAGTCAACCTGCCTTTAACTTATTTGTAAATTTGAGCCAGTATGAGATGATCCCATTACATAGGAAAGATATTGAGGCTGATATAGTTAAGATGACAGTTGATCAAAGTGTTGAGTCATCTGAAGTATCTACAGATGATGAGACTGAATCTATAGATGAAACTAATACAGATGATTGACCAGTTTGTGTTCACATTATACAGTATCTCGCAATTATGCCACCAAAGAGGAAGGAAGTTCCCATCCCATCTCCACCTGTTTCTAGCTCTCCGTCTGACTTGCCATTAGTGACTGACTCTACGGAACAAGGTAAATAGCTACTACTCATTTTTTCAATTAAGATATATGCTTATTGATACGGGGTAAATAACTAATATTATTTTATAGAGATAACAGTACAATCTCGTCATGGACGAGGCATTACTAGAGGTGTGACATTGGAGAAATATCGTAAAGTAGGTAAGATTAAGGTTAACATTCTTGATGAACATACCGGAGGCGAGGGACAACAAGTAGCTTGGCTTGCATCGCATGTGGGTGCTCTTACACGGACTTATGCACCTTTGGCTACGAGTTCATGACATAAAGTCCCCAAAGAGGTGAAAGAGTTTATAAAAAAGTGTTGTTTGGTACATAATATTTAAATAATAAATTTATATTGATATTATTTAATATTCTAAATGATAATGTCTTTGTATATATACTCTTTTAAGGATGACTTTGAACTAAATTATGGTCGGAGAGAGGAGTTTAGGACTGTTGAAGAGTTGATGTGTAATGCATTCCGCAAGTATAAGACGAGGTGTCATGAGCATTACAAGAAGTACGAGAACAAGGAAGAAGCACGTTACCTGAAGAATGGAAAAAACTTTGTGACATGTTTGATGATCCATCATATAAGCTAAAGTAAATTAATTATTTATGTATCATATTTATAATTTTCACTTACTAACTTTTACAATTGCTATGCAGGAGCGAAGTTCTATAAACAAAATGAATAGATCAAAGTTGAAGATTCATCATCACGCAGGCTCAAGATCTTTCCATCGCCTCTCTAAGAAATTAGTAATGTATTTTTTTTATTTATTTATTCTATATAGTTTGTTTTTAATATTAACTTTATATTTTAACAATGTCTCTTGTAGGAAGCGTCAGACACCAATTATGATCTAACAAAATTATATGCTGCATCACATACTAATATTAATGGAGAGTGGACTCATCCTGATGCTCGTGAAAATTATGTAACTATTATAATTTCTTTTAATTAAACATATTTAAATTATTGTGTCAATATTAAACGTATATGCTGTGTATAGGATAAAATGCTTGCCATACGTGCTGAAACTACTTCAGATCATAATTCATCAACAAGTGATATTGAAATTTTTACACAAGCTCTAGGGCAACGTTCAGGATATTTGAGGGGTTTGGGTCGCTGTATAAAGCCTTCAAACTCTTCATCAACGTCAAGCACTACTGTTATTGCGTTAGAAAATGAAAATTCTACGATTCAAGAATTGCTTACAAAACAGCATAAGTTAGAGGCTCAATTGACAAAACAAGCAGAGATGGAGATTACAAAACAACATGAGTTAGAGGCTCAATTGACAAAACAAGTAGAGATGGAGATGCGCATGAAAGAACAAGAAGATGAACAAAGAGAGATGAAGCTTCAAATGTAGATACTTATGCAACAATTCAGGCCTCCAAGCAATTAATTTTCATTAGAAGTGGTTTTGCATATTGAACAATTATAAACATATAAACCACAAGCTCCCCCATATATCTCAATCCGATTATATCTACGATAACTCCATAGAAATCAATATTGTTTCCATCATGACTCCCTTCGACAAGGACACCACTATTTTCTGTTTTCCTATAAAGTTCTTGATCAATTGTGTGATACCTACTTCCTCGAGAAATACATGCAGAATATCGAGCAGCACGTCTCGAGGGGCCACGCGCCAGTGCATATAGTTCGTCTGATATATCGTTTGGATTACTCGCATGCATTTGTACAACCTACATATTAAATAAAGTATAAATATTCAACCGTTAACAATAGTAATATTTTAATAAGTAATAAAATTACATTTGT
This sequence comes from Cyclocarya paliurus, assembly GCA_029856935.1. NCBI lineage: Eukaryota > Viridiplantae > Streptophyta > Magnoliopsida > Fagales > Juglandaceae > Cyclocarya > Cyclocarya paliurus. The sequence continues at coordinate 28,431,908 of CM056950.1, read as the reverse complement.
ATTAATGTCATTACCCGTTGTTCGAACCATTTCAGGAACTCCTGTGCATGTCTCAGGTCTATAGCATTTACTCTCAATTCTTTGAGCATGTTAATATGATCACTAAAATTAAAAATTACCAACAATAAGTATGTTTATATAATTGTTTAATATGTAAATTCAATGATTAATTAACAATTAATTTAAACTTACTTCAAGTGGCTCTGTATCTCTGGGCAATTATTTAGCATGTACCATTGAGCTTTCTCGAATTCCCGTTCACACAAATCATAACCACCCTGAGCAACAAGTGGACGTACTTGTTGAGAAAATACAGAAAATCCATTCCGTTGTCTTGCTTGGTCAACATCAAAAAAATTTTCTAGCCGATCAAACCTTGTGTCAACCCCGTGGAAGTATTTGGAACAGAATGTATGCCACTCATCATCAATATATGTTTCTGCAATTGATCATTCTGGACGGGCCTTATTACCCACTGTGCATTTCAACTTTCCAAGAAAACATTCAATAGGATACATCCACCTATATTGGACTGGTCCTGCAAGTCGAGCCTCACATGGCAAATGAACAGCTAAGTGAACCATGATGTCGAAAAATGAAGGTGGGTAAATACTCTCCAACTTACACAATATTAGGGCAATTTCTCTTTCCATACGATCCAAAACTTCTAAGTTCAACGTTCTAGCACATAAATTTTTAAAAAAGGCACCCCACTCAATTAATGCAACCCGCACATCTCTAGTAAAAAACCCACGGATACCAACAGGCAATATACGTTGTAAAAATACATTACAATCATGGCTTTTTAGTCCAGTAATTTTCTAATCATTCATTCGCACACACCTTGTTAGATTTGGGGCATACCCATCTGGTAATTTAATTTTCTGCAACCACTCACAAAATGTAGCCCTTTCATTCCTTGACAATGTATATCATCCAATTGGCATGTAAACAGACAAGCCATTTTATTGCAAGTGCATTTGCGGTCTAATTCCCAACCGCTTGAGATCTTTTCGTGAGTTTATATTATCCTTCGTTTTACCTTCAATTGACATCAACGTTCCTAACATGGACTCGCATATATTTTTTTCAATATGCATAACATCAAGACTATGCCGCAATTTTAACGTTGACCAGTAGGGTAGTTCAAAAAATGTACTCTTTTTTGTCCAATTCAACTCTAATGCACTTCGTTTTCTCTTCCGTTGTTTTTTACCAAAATCATTACTTCTGACATTCGCAAACTGTGCAATAACATCGTCACCAGACAAGAATGGTGGAGGGTGCCCCCATTCAACAGAACCATTAAACATCCTACCATTTCTACGCCATTTATGGTCACCAGGTAAAAATCGACAATGACCCATGAAGCATAGTTTCTTCGCATACATAAGCCATTTAGATTGGGTATATTTGTTACAAGTCGAACATGCCAATTTCCCTTAGTGCTCCAACCTGACAAGTTTCCATAAGCAAGAAAATCATTTATTGTCCATAACACCACAGCATGCATCTTAAATGACTTCATGTTGATGAATCAAATATTAATACTCCATTCTCCTACAAATCTTTCAATTATGCTATCAATGGCTGCAAGTGTATGTCTATATCATTTCCAGGTGATCTCGGACCTGGAATGAGCAAACTCATCATGAAATATGGATCTTTCATACACTTTCAAGGTAGTAGATTGTATGGCATAAGTACAACTGGCCAAGTACTATGACTAGTACTCATGTTCCCAAACGGATTAAATCCATCTGTTGCTAACCCAAGTCGAACATTACAAGATTCTTCAGCAAACTATGGGTGTTCCAAGTCAAATTCCTTCCAAACTTGAGAGTCTGCAGGATGTGACATGACATTATCATTCTTGACTCTAGATAATGAGTGCCATGTCATATCCACAGCCTTTGAACGTGACATAAATAATCGTTGTAATCTAGGTATCAATGGAAAGTGACGTACAACCTTCCGCGGCACATTCTGCTTCTCAGTTATCCATCTTGATTCATGGCAAATAGGATACTCGTTCAACTCTTCATTCTCTCGCCAAAATAACACACAATCATTATTACATGCATGTATTAGATTGTAATCAAATCCGAGTCCTTTTTTCAACTGTTTTACTTCGTAGAAGTTGCGGGGTAAAATATTGTCTGATGGAAGTACCTCTCCAAACAGCTCCAGCAACATATTGACAGCCTTAATAGATATTCGGCACATGGATTTTATATGAAGCAATCTAACGGTAAATGACAATTTACTGTGCCTTTTACACCTTGGATATAACTCACGTTGTGAATCATTTCATAAACGGGTAAAAGTGTTATGGCACGGATCATTTGAATTAGATGGATCTGTTCCACTTTCATCCATAAACATTCCCACACCAATGTCGCCCAACATTTGCTCCATGTCTTCTAATGGATCCGTGTTATGGCACAGATCGTCACCAACAGCCTCTAGATGTACATCTTAATCGATGTTTTCGAATGATGTTGGAAACAGTTCTCTATGTAAGATCCAATCAGTATAATCTTGGTCAATACCTTTAACAAACAAATGCTCTTTCACCAACTCTATCTTATGAGAACGTAAATTCTTACAAAGTCGACATGGACATCTAATACGACCATCACTCCCAATTGTACAGAATGCAAACTCAAAAAATTTCTTAACTCCTTGGGCATATACATTGTAATCCTCACCCAACCGATCTCTAACTCGTATCCAACTCTTATCCATGTCTAATATCTTATTGCAAACAGTCACGTGCATCAACAAACATATAGCCAACACATATATACCCCCAAATATATAGCCAAAACATATATCAACAAACATATGGCTAAAACATATATCAAACTAACATATAGTCCATACATATATCAAAACATATAGTCCATGCATATATCAAAACATATATCAAACTAACATATGGTCCATACATATATCAAAACATAAATCAAACTAACAAACATATAGTACATACATATAGCCAATTAACATGTTGCCAAGTTGCATATTAAGCATTTTCCTCAGGGTTGAACGCATTTGAGGCATTTTCCTTAGGGCTGAACACATTTGATGCATTTTCCTCAGGGTTGATCACATTTAAGACACTTTCCTCAGGTGTCTTCAACTCCTTTCCTGGGTTGAACGCAGGTTCATCTATTTGTTTTCGCTTTCACTCCAGCTCCGCCACTTTTGGTTCCAGATTTTTCGCATACAAGTCCACAGACATCTTCAACTCCTTATTTTCTCTTTTTAATATTTGCTTCTTTTTTCGTTTATTTGCAAGCTTATTATTCAATTCACTTACTTGTTTTTTAAGCATCTTTATCTCACTTATCCTAAGGAGTAACTTTCGGCTCATGGTAGTAACAACAGCTGCATATTGAGATGTCAGTATTCTCGATCCATCCATGACCTCCACATCGCTCTTGCTTAAAAAATAGTTATCTGTCGCTATCATGGCATTGATAGCATCAGGAGTGAAGATTAATGTTTGTGGCAAATATAGTTCCCGATTCAAATCAGGAACAATATTAGAAGGCTGATGGCCGGCCATTTGTAATGCATTTGTGAGAAACGCAGAAATGTGAGTTTGTGAGAAATGTGCACAAGGACGATAAGCAAATTTTCGGATGTATATTTTCAGAATTTACGGATGTATATTTCCAGAATTTACGAATGTTGTCCGTCCTTACAAAATTTTTCTCAAACGGATGGTATCTTTTATGAAACACTTTTGGTGGGGCTCGAGGCAATTCCGGATTTTCTACTCGGGTTTTATGGTGTGCTTTCCACCAATTGAGATGCGAGGTTCTCGATAATTTCCTCCTCCGTCTATATATTTTAAACTCCAAATGCTCTCTCACCACTAATCGAGATGCGAGATTCTCCTTGTGAAGCATGCAAATTTCTTAGAAAGAAATGTGTTCAGGGATGTGTTTTTGCTCCTTATTTCAATCATAAAGGCGGATATATCCATTTTTCCGCCGTTCATAAGGTTTGCGGTGCAGGTAATGCATCGAGGCTTCTTGCTCGCATCCCGGTCAATAATCTTTATGAAGCGGCTACCACACTTATATATGAAGCGCAAGCTAGGCTTCAAGATCCTATCAATGGCATTTTTCAGTTATTTTTGCTCTTCAGCAGCAGGTTCTCTTTTCATATATAATGATTGAAATCCTAATATGCTTTGTCTCCTAATTAATAAATGGCATTCTACTTTGTTTTCTGCAGGTTGTAAATCTACAAACTCAACTAGTAACTCTAATGAAGGAGACAGAGCAAAGTTTTCTCAATACTTCTGTCAATGCAAACCCACAAGATGTCCAAAGTGGGTTTCAGTCAGGGAGTATCAATAATGCCTCAACAATATTATACGACCAGAATGAGATGACAGAGAGTTCTTTTGGGAACTCCGGAAGTTCACTCAACCCTGAGGAAAATGCAAGAATTAATGCTTTATTTGAAGAGTTAATTGCGGTTGGATATATTCCTAAAGAATAGTGGTGGTGGCAATGCTAAGGTGGTGGACATGGAAGATGGAAGATGCAATATTTTAATTTTAATGGAAAATGCAGTATGCATAATTGATATTTTTAATTAATGTTTCTAAGTTTGATTAATTATGTATTATATCTTTCTATGACTCTATATATAAATCAATAGTCTGTATTATATCTTTCTAAGTTTGATTGCGTTTTGGTTTGTTTGTGAATATGTATCAACATGATTAATTACACTACAAATTATCAACTAATTATACTTTTATGTATAAGTTTCCATTCGAACGTAAAACAAAAAACGTTCGAACATAAATAATGTTCGAACGTACAACATAACCCGTTTGAACGTAAATACCGTTCGAACGTGTTCTAAGAATGGAAAACGCATGAACAATTTTTTAAAAAATTCCAACATAGTAATAACAACACAGTAATATAAACAACATAGGTATAATAACAACATAGTAATATCAATATCAATATCAAAGAATTCCAACAATTTTTTAACAAAGTAAGGAAATCATAGAAAACAAACATATTATAAAAAACATACCGATAATGAGATGAAAATTACGTATACTGAGAAGGAACTCCACAAAAAGTAGTAGAAATAATAGTTTTAATTTGAAAATAGTTGGGACTGGACTGAGGGAGAATGGCGCAGCTTTGTTCGTGAGGGAGTGAGAGTGGTAGGAGGGGGAGATTCTGATTTATGAGATCTGTTACAAATATTTGAAGAAAGTTTCCCGTTCAAATGATTATTTACTAATCGTTCGAACTAGAAACCATGAAGCGGGGCAAATTCCCTCCTAAAGTTTCACGTTCGAACGGGTATTTACTATCCGTTCAAACGTCAAACCATGAGCGGGAAAAATTTCCTCCTAAAGTTTCACGTTCGAACGGATAAATAGTACGTTCGAACGTGAAATGATTCATAGCAAACCGTTCGAACTCTAATTATTTACAGTTCGAACAGTTTGCTAAATATTTACGAATATTTATTTTTAATACTATACTATTACATAAAATAACAACTTTAATATATATAGACATATTAGAATATAATATAGTTTACTAACATAGTAATATCATATTCAATAATATATAATCGAGCATATTATATATTATATATATGTAAAGTAGCACATATATAGTATCAACATATTGTCTCATCTATTGTACAAGCATAATATATTACACTATAAATAACATATATCTATATATATATATTATCCTATATAGTGTCATCTAATTAGACTAGATATTATAGTTACTTATATGAATATATAGTACTAATATAGGTGTATATTAATTTAAGGTATCATATATATATATATAATAATATATATTACAATATATCTATAATAACATAAATTCTAAAATATAAAATATATAGAGTATATAATATATTACGAAAACCGTTCGAACGCATAAACATAACTGTTCGAACAGTACTGCATATATAACTTCTCCCCGACAGTCATTTCCACAGACATCGATCGAACGGTATCTCCAAAAATACTCCCAAAACCTCCATCCCCGCCGTTTAACGACGCCGTTGCCGCCATGAACAGTACCCAGTTGAAGCCTCCAACTCTCATCACCGGTATGCTCATTTTCTAACTATTTTAAAGTTTAAATTTAGGTTTTTGATGGATTATTTGCTTAAATTAGGATAAATCAATTTATCCATCAATACTCACCGTAGATTTGCTTAAATCTATAGTAGGAAGGTTTATTTTAGTTTAGTTTTGTTTTGTTCGTTGAGAAATCCATGGAATCCTTCGATTCCATGGATTTCAATGGTTGAGTCGACTCAGCGATGTACCAGCCAAACAGGAATTACATTTAACCCGTTCGAACGTTGTTAGGTCGTTCGAACGGTACCAGCCAAATAGGTTAATTACACTTAACCCGTTCGAAAGTTGTTAAAACGTTCGAACAGTACTGGCCAAACATTTAACACGTTCGAACGGTATAAATAAACTTAATATTAGTGAATGTGTATTTTTATTCACCATTGTAGTTCCATTAGATCTTAGCAAGAATATATCTTATTTTATAATTAAATTAATATAGAATTTAATCACATTTTGTTAAATATTTTTATTATTAATATTGTATTGATAATCTATTAATTAATTGTAAATTTTAGGTTCATTATAATGTCTTCTTCTAGGGCGGGACGTAAGCGACGCAGTCAGGCAGAGACTAGTATCAGTACTCCTGCTAGGGAGAGGACTGTTTCACTAGAGCGACAGATGAAGCTTTCTGACTTCCAGAGTCTTGTCTGGGAGGGTCATTCCCTACCATCAGTTTTCAACGATCATGGTTGGGGACCTATCTTAGATAGTCCAGAGGACTCATTGGAGACTGTCGCCTATATTGACATTGTTTCTGAGTTCTATAGAGAGCTCGGTGGTGCCAGCCCAGATGATGGAAGGGCATATAGCATCTCTGTCTGAGGAGTTCCGATTGTATTTTCACGGGACCGACTATCTGAGCATCTTCGTATTCCTAGGCTGCCAGATGCATATCCGAACATGGTGCCTAGAGAGTCTGATCCTTCAGTTGAGGTAGAGACAGCTGAGGAGGAGGCACCAGTTTATTATACAGATGAGGTCGATATCATTGCTAATCATGAGGTGAGGGATTTGGTTGTTGGTCCAGATGCTCCCCTGTATGACAGGGCGAAGAGCATCAACCAGGCAGATCTATCTTCATTCTTCAAGATCCTGAATTGATAATCGCCGACAACATCGACCCTCGGCAGCACAAAACAGAGGTTGGCATTATTCGGACAAAATTTATGATACGGGTCACTCGTGGCATTCTTATTGACCTGGTGGGGTATATATGCGATAGGATTCGATCAGAATTCTGGTACATTTCCACAGATATACTGCCATTCGGGATCCTGATCACCCGATATCTATTATTTGCCGGTGTTGTGCCTGATGTTGCCGAGAGTAAACGACAGCAGATGGGACTGATCAACAGCACTACCCTCTCACGCAGCACAGGACACTCGAGACTACGTTTTCGTGGACAGCATCCAAACCCAATTGATCCTTGGAGAGATGCACAGCCAGGAGATCATGGACCACAGGCCGAGGCATCAGTACATAGCGCTACACGTGAGGACATGGCTGAGATCATGCGTGCAGCGATCAGTGGACAGACATCAGCGCTGATAGATGCAGTGCGTATTGAGGTCCGTTCTGCTATGTCTGATTTTCATACTGAGATTATTGGTAGCATCTCTGAGTTACGTACGAAGGTTAATGCCATGTCTGCGACTCAGGTCACCATTAGTACTCGACTGATACAGATAGAGGAACGTTTAGCTGCAGTCGAGGAACTGTGCAAAGAGTTGGGGTCTTAGTATTTTCTATCTTTTATTTATTTTTTCTTTTGTTTTTAGAATGGACAATATTTAATATTTTTTAAATTCACTATTTATATATGAAATAGTCTTATTTTATATTTCCTGAACTAATTATTGATTTATATTATTCATATTATTTAATCAATAAATTTATTATAATTACTAGTTAATATAAATATAAGTCTCTTTTTTAAAAAAAAAAAACATATGCTTACCGTTCAAACGGTCAAAATTTACATTGGAACGGTATATCAATTTTCCAGTATAATAATTTAACTTATCGCGCCAAAATTTACGTTCGAACGATAAAACTAGACGTTCGAATGATGAATCGTCACTGTTCGAACGTTTCCATTTTTAGGGACGCCATATTTCGTCCCTAAATATAACGTTCAAACGATTTATAATGCATCCAAACGAAAAACATCTTTTTGGGATGAAAAATAAAATTCGTCACTAAATCTCACTTTTTGGGACGATTTTCATTTCATCCCAAAATAAAATCGTCCCAAAATGTCATTTTTGTTGTAGTGAATGGCCTATACTTATAAATTTGGTTTTGTTTCTGATCATGAACTCTTTTTCCTCATTCTATTTAAATTCCTTCTTCAAGATCGGAGCTCTTCTCAGTGGAGGAGCCACATCTACAAGTTTGAGTGTAATTCAAAAAAAACAAGTCTTAGATATTTATCATGTTACGAAATTGAGAAGCTTTTCCAACTATATTTTTACTAACAGGAAAATAACAATTTTTCATAATTGCAGCCACAAAAAGTTATGAACTCAGTTTTGAGAAGCTTTTCAAAAATTCTAACAAAAGAAAAAAATGATGTCTCACACAAAAAGAAAGATTCATTAACTTGTAGTCCTTGGACGACTTTAGGATATTTGAATTACAAGCGTCGCCAAAGAACAAGCGCATGACCATTCATTTCTCTCATGTTGTGCCCCTTTCCTCCAACCTACAAAACACCACTTGTGCCAATCCATCGTGCCGTCACCAATTGGCAATATTATAATTGGAACATCACATGACTATAGTTCCCCCTACCTAAGTATGACTCGAGACTATGTACATTGATCTAGATAGTCCACCACCATTTGACTATATGGAAGCTACTATTTCAACAGTTCCTTCCTTAGCTCGACCAGAGGGTATGGGCCAAAATCAAATTCTTATTGTATCTGGAAGTCATGTTTACACCCCCTACCGGGCTAGGCACGCATCCCAAAAGCCCAGTAACCGAAGCATAGTTGGCCCACAAGTCAGGTTAAGAAGGAGGAGGCCCAATGCTAGCAAGGGAAGAAAGTTGACGTGGAAAGATGGGATGACGTCCCTACTAACATGGTGATGTCAAACAGAATAGTGATTATTCTGTAGGTTAGTTTCAACAAATAATTCACAGGGAATGAAGACAAGAGAAACTCAAAGAAAATGATTCTGATGTTTAATTCAAAATTATCAAAATCCAAAATAATCAAATCAACCCACAAGCTGAGCTGTAATTGCTGCAAATCGATCATATCAGAATTTTACCAAAAATAACAAAATCCTAATAATCACACCAAAAGTAAATACGTAATAAAAGAAGTAATTTTCCAAAAATCTTACCCAAATCGGATTCAAAGTCACTTCCTAAATGATAAATCAAATATTACCATAAAAGGCAAAAAAAAATTAAAAATAGGGATTCGGTGAGGAAAACAGTGAAATTTAGCCCCGAAAATGATGCACACTAAGCATAACTAGGTGACCACAATATGCACACCAAAAAGAGCTTTCCAAATTGAAATCATATGTGCGATTCTGATACATGTAGCCAAAGTTCTGGTTAAAATACCAAAACGTGCCCAAAACTGCCATAATCAATGAAAGATTATGATTTCCTGCCATCTTTGCTCTAATCTGCCACCTCAAGGTGTAACACCCCGTATTTTAATGTATTTTTAAAGAAGGATTATTTTAATTGTTTAAAAATTTATTCTCTTATTTTAAATTTATGGGGGTTTTAAATATTATTTTTATAATATTTTTAAGTTGTGAAAATCATTTTAATGGATTTTCTTATTATTATTTAATGTTTTAGATTTAAATTGATCTTTAATTTAAATTGGCTTGTTCTTGAATTTTAATATTTTTACGGTTTTAATTGAGTATTTCATTGAGTTTGAATTATTTTATTTATCTAGTTATGTTAAAATCTTTTTCGTTAGATCACTTTCGAAACCCAAGTTGGAAAGGCTGGATCTTCTTTTTTTTTCCCTCCTCTTTTTCTTTTTTTCTTTCTTTTCCTTTTCTTTTCTTCTTTTTCTTCCTTCTTCCCGCGCGACCCGGCCCTTCTCTCTCTCTCCTCTCTCTCACGCCGTTCGGCCTATTACAGTGCAGCGCCGCTGTCGGCCGGTCGTGGTCGACACCGCCAGCCTCACCAGACTCCCCGTGCCCTGGCAACCTTGCCCCATCAATTTCAGGCCGAGCCTCGCCGCCGTTTGCCTCCACGGCGCGCTTGAATCCGCAGCGGTTTTCTCCTTGCTGCGCTGCTATCCGGCCACCAGCTCCTAGCCACTTGACCACCGACCTCTTGCCATCCTAACCGACCCAACCCCAGCCCCGATCCGTCGCCGGAGCCGCCCCAACAAACACCAAACCCAAACTGAGCTTTCCGGCCTTCCACCGCCGTCTCGGCCGCCACCCACGGCCAACCTTCGATACCATTAGCTTCCCCACCTTCCATAGGCCCTACCCTATCGTTCCCAAGTCTTCGTTTGGCTCCGTGTGATTTTGGGTTTCACTGTGTATTTCGACCACAGTGTTTTTACACTGTGGTGTTGTTGTTTTGGCGCTTCCAGCTCTCTCGTGACCCTCCGAAAAATATATTAAAGCGCTGTAAGTATTTTCTCGAACATCTTTAAGGTTTTAATATATTTTTGCACTGACTGGTTTATTATGTCTATGATTGGTTGTGTTGTGATCTGGATTGATTGTTGGAATTTCCTGTTGGATTGGCTGTTGAAATTTACTATTGGATTGATACGTTGCATGTGCACGCATATTTTTGTGTTTAATGAAAACTAAGTTTTCATTTGTGAGAAAAAGGAAAGGAACTGTAGGGATGGTGGTAAGCAGGGACGGTGGTATAGTCCCGTCTGCGATTCCTGCCTACGGTGTATGCGTAGGGATGGTGGTAAGCAGGGACGGTGGTGTTGTCCCGCCTGCGATTCCCGCCTACGGTGCATGCGGTAGGGATGGTGGTAGAATCTCGCCTGTGATTCCCGCCTACAGTGTCCAATAAATATTTTGGTGTAAATCATTTTCTGGGAAAATGGTGGAATATGTTTTGGGTCAAAAATGGGATTTTTGGCGTGCGTGGAAAAATATTCATTTTTTCAGAGAAAAATGATATTTTTGGGTTGATGCATATTTCCTCATATGCATGCATGTTGGTTGCCTTAATGTATTTTAATCTTAGAGATCGTTTGGATTATTACTTACCTGCGGTACCCTTTTTGGTACCGTAGATTTTGGTGCAAATGAGGACGAGGATGACGAGCCTTAGAGATTGGCTCTGTGGTTAAGTGGCATGTGGTTGCTGCTGATTTTGGTTGTGGGATTTGTTTCCCATGCGTATGTATTTGGCTTTATTATATTTTCGTGGATGACTGTATAACTTTCTGTATACTGGTATTTTGTTATTTTTTTCGTATATTAAAATTCTGGTACTTAGTGACTTAATTATTATTAATCCGCTGCGTTTTGTTGTGCACTTTTGCATGTTGCACACACTTTAACACTTGTCGTTGGGATGTGTGACCCGGGTTGTCATCATCCTGACGTCACGATTCCCGAGGCTTTTTGCACATGGGAGTCGGGGCGTCACACAAGGTATTTCAACGCAGTCAATGTACAATCTGACAACTCAGTATCATCTAACTCGGATCCTCCTGCATTAGTTGCTCTGGGTTGGAAAGAACTCGCTCTCGAGTTCACAATAGCGTCATTGGGATCTACAAAACAAGGTCTCAGGTGTTTCACATTAAATACATTAGAAGTCTTCAAATGGATGGGGAGGCAGAACCTATAGGCATTATCATTGATCTTCAATATAATCTCACAAGGTTCAATCTTCCGCTCTTTAAGCTTATTATACTCGACAACAGGAAAATGATCATGAGTTAATACTATCCAAACAAAATCATCAATATCAAAAAGTATCTGACGACGATGACTATCTACTTGAACCTTATACTTGGCATTGCTCTCATGAATGGCCAGCTTCACTTGCTCATGGATGCCCCTAAGATGTTATGCCATCTCATCTGCGTTGTGATTAAAACAACCTACACGTGAGATAGGGGCTAAGTCTAGCACACCGGATAGGTTCAGACCATAGACAATCTCAAATGGGCTCAATCGTGTGGTTCTGTTCTTGGATATGTTATAGATGAATTCTGCTTTGGAAAGATCCAGATCCCATTACTTTGGCTTATTTTCGGCCAAACTCCTCAAAAGATTGCCCAAACTCTTGTTCACCACCTCGATCAGATCATCTGTTTGGGGGTGATAGGCACTACTAAAATTCAACTTTGTCCTCAGTTTCTCCCATAAACTCCTCCAGAAATGGCTCGTGAACTTGGTGTCACAATCTGAAGTGATTGACCTTGTAATACCATGTAAGCAAACAATCTCCTTAAAGTAAAGATAAGCGATCCGAGCAACATCCATTGTTTTCCTGCAAACTACAAAATGGGTTATCTTGAAAAACCTGTTAACCACAACCAAAATATAATCCATGGGTCGTTGGGTTCAAGGTAAGCCCAACACAAAGTCCATACTGACATCGACCAAAAAGCTTCAGGAATAGGCAAAGGGGTGTACATGCTTGCATTTGTGGGAACCCCTTGCATCGCTGACAAACCTAGCATCACTCCACATAATGAGCCACATCACTGGTCAATTTGGGCCAATAGTAATCAGACGAGACCATGGCCAAAGTTTTATCTCACCCAAAGTAACCCTCGCTATGAAGTTCACCAATAACCTGCTGCCTCAGCAAACAATCTGGGATGCACAATTGTAATCCACGAAATAAATAACCATTACACAAAACAAAATCATTTCATTGACCATCAATTACCTCTTGAAATATCCTCCCAAATGAAGGACCTGCTGCATACATGTCACTGAAAACCTTAATTCCTGCAACTCTGGTGGTCATGTTGGTGAGGAGTAACATACAATGGGTCAAGGCATCTGCTACACGGTTCAGACTTCCTGATAGGTGCCTCAACGAGAATATGAACTCCTGCAAGTAAGCCACCCACTTAGGATAGGTTTGGGGGCAAAGACAATATGAGATTTCTCATCTTCATCTCATCTCATCATTACACTTTTTTAAATCCCCATATAAAATATAATAAACAATTCAACTTTTTCAAATCCCAATATAAATTTTTCAAATTCCAATTCAACCTTTTCAAATCTCAAAATTAAAAAATAATATTTTAAACTTTAAAACCAAACACAAAATTCTCATCTCATCCCCCAAACCTATCCTTAGTATATCGCCTGCTCAACTTGTGCTAGTCATTTATGTACTTTAGGGCCTCGTGGTCAATGACAAGAATGAACACCCTCTGCACCAGGTAGTGATGCCAATGCTTCAGGGACTAAACTATGGCATAGAACTCCAGGTCATAAGTGGAATAATTCTTCTTCGCCCCTAATAGTTTCTCAACGAAAAAGGCTATTAATCATCCCTCCTGACTCAAAACACCACCAATGTCAACCCCAGATGCATCACAATTGACTTTGAACACCTTATCAAAATCTAGAAATGCTAAAACTGGTGCCTATGCCATCTTCTGCTTAACTAGTTGAAAATTGGTCTTTGCCTTGTCAAACCATTGGAAGTCACGTCCCTTAAGTCACTCTATGATAGGAGCAATTAGAGTGCTGAAGTTTCTAATGACCTAACGGTAGAATGACACCAATCCATGGAAACCACTAACATCATGTAAGGTCTTAGGTTTTGGCCACTCCAAGACCGCATCTATCTTTGATTGATCTCCATGAACACCATTAGTGGACACAACAAAACCAAGGAAAGTTACAGAAATGGTAAAGAAATAGCACTTCTTCTGATTGACAAACAGACACTCCATTCTCAACATATCAAAAATAGCTCGGAGGTTATCAAAGTGTGATGCGCATGTAAGACTATAGATGAGGATATCATGGAAGTAGACTACAATGAATCTCCCCATCAAAGACAGTAGAACCTAATGCATAAACCTCACGAATGTACTGGACGCATTGGACAGCCCAAAAGGCATGACCATCCATTCATACAACCCCTGCTGCATCTTAAACATCGTCTTCCACTCATCTCTGGGACTTATTCTGATTTGGTGGCATCCACTTGTAAGGTCAATTTTTTAGAAGACCTTAGAACCAAATAGTTGATCCAGCATATCATCCAGGCGTGGAATGGGAAACCTGTACTTCATTATAATCTTGTTGATTGTTCTGTTGTCAACACACATATGTTAGGAACCATCTTTCTTCGGTACTAGCAGGGCAGGGACTGCACATGGGCTCATACTCTCATGGATGTAGCCTCTCTCCAATAATTCCACCACCTGATGTTGCAACTTTTTAGCTTCCTTGGGATTGAGGCAATACCCAAGTCGATTTGGTAAACTCGACACTGGAACAAGGTTGATTTGATGCTAAATATCCCTCATAGGCGGTAGCCCAAGAGGACAATCTTCTCGCATCATGTCAGAAAACTAGCAGCTGCTATGATACCTCATATTTTAGTGTATTTTAATTGAATGGTGATTTTAATTAATTTAAATATTAGTTCTCTCGTTTTTTAAATTATTGGATTTCTCGTTGGTTTACTTTATGATTTTTTTAAATTGTGAAATTTATTTTAATGTGTCTTTCTTGTAATTAATTACTATTTTGCATTTAAATTGCTCTTTAATTTAAATTAGTTTGTTTATGAGTTTTAAAATTATTATTGTTGATGGATTTTATTATTATTTTATTTAAACTTTTCACTGCGTTTGAATTATTTTGTTTAATTTACTGTTTTGAAATATTTTTTTCATTGGATCATTTTGTGACCCAAGTCATGAGAATTAGATCTCATTTCTTTCCTTTCATTTTTTTTCTTTTCCTCTTTTCTCTTCTCTTTCCTCTTTTCATTTTCTTCTTTTTCTCTTCTTTCTTTTCTTTTCCCCATTTCTCATCCCAGCCGCACGACACCCCTCCCCTCTCTACCATTCGAATTCTTCTCCCTCCCTCTACGCCACCATGCACAGCTCATGGCCGACACTACCCCTTTCCCTCTCTTCCCCTCTGACCTACGACCTCACCCTTCCATTTTCAGCCTCTATCGTGCCGCCGTTGACCTCCACGTGCAGCTTCAAGCCGCGACGCTCCTTGCTTTCCAGTGCCGCCGTTGCGCCACCTCCAGTTACCAGCTCTTCACCACTTCCTCCTCAACCTCCTAGCAACCCAATGCACCCATCCCCAGCCCCGATCCATCACCGGTGAAGCCTCTAGCTCAATCTCCTATTTGAGCTTTTGGACCTTAAACCGCCACCTACACCTCCACCCATGGCCAACCACCACTTCCATTAGCTTTACCGACATTTCTAGGCCTTATCCTTGTAATTTCAAGTTTTCATTTGACTCCGTTCAAAATCCACTATTTTTTACCCACGGCCACAGTGTGTTTTGCACTATCCAGTTGCTGTGTTGCCGCTTATTGCACCTCCATGATCCTTCAAAAATTATAATATAGCGCTGTAAGTATTGTCTCAAATAAATTTTGAGATTTAAATGTATTTTTGCACTAACACTCATTTATTGTAAATTGGTTGGTTGTGCCGGACTGAGTTTGAGGAGTAAGGGGGTCGGTTGGATTGGAGGATGGAGATGTTTGTATGATTGGTTATATTGGAATTTTGATGATTGTTCGATATTGATGTTGTGTCATGCACATTGCATATTTGCACGCATGTTCATATTTGTAAATGAAAACTGGATTTTTGCATAATTGCATACATGTTCATGTGTATATTTGAAAACTGAGTTTTCATGTGAGAAAAGGAAAAGAGACTGTAGGGATGGGGGTAAGCAAGGATGGTGATATAGTCCCGCCTATGATTCCTGCCTACGGTGCACGTGATAGGGATGGTGGTAAGCAGGGATGGTGGTGTAGTCCCGCCTGTGATTCCCGCTTACTGTGCATGTGATAGGAATGATGGTAAACATGAATGGTGGTAGAGTCCTGCCTATGATTCCCGCCTACAGTGCTCTGATGGGTATCTATTGTGTGGAAAGGAATTGTAGGGATGGTAGTATAGTCCCGCCTACGATGCACGCGATAGGGATGGTAGTAAGCAGGGATGGTGGTGTTGTCCCGCCTGTGATTCCCACCTACGGTGCACGCGGTAGGGATGGTGGTAAGCAAGGATAATGGTACAGTCTCGCCTGTGATTCCTGACTACAATGTTCGATAAATGTTTTTGTGTGAATCATTTTCTGAGAAAATAACAGATTATGTTTTTGGGCCAAAATGAGATTTTGGCATGTGTTAAAAAATATTCATTTTTGGAAAAAATGGTATTTTGAGGCTATGGCATATTTCATCATATGCATGCATGTTGGTTACATTAATGCACTTTTATCTCGTTGGTTGTTTGGATTATTACTTACTTGCAGTACCATTTAATGGTATTGTAAATTTTGATATTGATGATGTAGATGTTGAGGCTGAGGATTTGGCTCTGCCGGAAGAGTGATCTGGGATCACTTGTATTTGTATTTTCAGCTCTTGTATTATTTTTGGGACATTGTTCTTTTTGTTTTTAAATTCTTTGTTTGAATATTTGTATTAAACAAATTTTGGTACGTAGTTGACTAATTTATATTATCCGTTGCATATTGGTTGTGCACTTTTTATGTTGCACACACTTGAGCACTCATCTTTGGGATTCATGACCCGTGTTGTCATCATCCTGACGTCACGATTCCTGTGTTGCCATACGTTGGAGTCAGGGTGTCACAGCTGCTGCACCTTTGTTGGTAAATCTGGACTCATGTCTGCTACACTGTTCCCACAAGGCAGTAAGGCGTAAATCACAACTTCCCTCTCAATCTCCTTTAGAAACTGGACATAGAAAGAAGGTTAGTACTATTGGCTACCGGGGTAAGAGTGGTTCCTTCCCAATGAGGTGCCAGCACAATCCTCTTCCTTTTGATACTAAGAGAATATGTATTCTTCTGCCCATCATAAAAAATACTGTGATCATACTGCTAAGGCCTAACAATACATGACAAGCATCAATAGAAATAACATCACATCAAGCATTATCAAAATATTTTCTACGGATCGTAGAGGACACTAGGCATCACCTATCTACTGTTACCTCAATGCCTTTATTCAACCATGATAATTTGTGCGGCTTGGGATGATGATCTATCTTCAACTATAATTTCTTGACAGCTTCTTCAGACACCACTTTCTCACAACTACCACTGTAAATGATTATCTTACAGACTTTATCTACAACTGTGCAGGTCGTGTGGAAAATATTGATTCTCAACCAATCGTCCCCTAAATCACTCTTGGAAGTCAATAGACTCTTGCGAATGACCAGGGAATCTTGCGAATGACCAGGGTCTCATGGCCATCCTCATCATCATCGTGTTCCCCAATCACCTCAGTTTCTTCTTCCACGTCTTCCTTAATTAGGAGATTTTTTTCCCTTTTGATTAGCAGGCTTCCTACACTCAGTCGCTCTATGCCCCTACTCACCACATCTGAAACATCTAATATTAGAGTTAGAATTCTGACCCTACAATGGCTGCTAGACGGGTGGTGTGCTGTTGTAAGCAACCAAAATAAAACCTATACTCCTAAAAAATACATGTAGTAGTGCGAGTAAGGATCGTTCCCACGGAGAGTGTCTAGTCTAGTTTTATGCTATGTGAACAAGGATTGGAGGGCTTGAGTATAACGAAGACAATTTCAAGAAAAGCAATTAAGGAACAATTCAAATTAAATTATCGAAATCAATCAAAAGAACAAACATTGATCTAAGTCAACATCCACCATCAGAATTTTACAACTGATCATCGATGCAAGTATATATTAATTCATACTTTAACTATTCAACGTTGGAATTATTTTCCTATCTCTCCTTAGTCGCAGTTAATTAGAAAATAAGCGATCTAATTAACCCTACCTACTAAACAACCCAAGACAAGCGCTAAAGGTTTAATCTAGTAGCAGCCTTAAGAATTAGAAAGATCGATGAATCTCAACAACACAAGCACAAGCGGTTGCATTTAATTTAGTCGAGCGTTCTTCTTAAGATTTAATAATTTCTGACGCAGCAAATCATTAAATCTTAATTGCTTCACAAATTAGAGGAATCAAACAATTACGGATTTGATATCTAATCTAGCAGTAGATTGCAACGAATAATAAACTAGTAGGCCTCCTAGTAATTAAACGAGACAATCATGAAAATAGGTATAAAAGAACATCTGATACTCAAAGCATAAATTGAACTCTAAAAACAAATTAGATCTCACAGTTTTATTGATTCCGAGACTTCCGTTTCCTTCGACCAATTATGAAAATTTAGCCACACATGGTCATGATGAGAATTCAAAAGAAAAGTTGGAGAAGAGGGAAAGGAGAGGCACGTCCAGATCTGATAATTTCTCCCCCCCTCCTACATGTACACTTCAGTCTTTTGAAGCCTACAAACTCTCCTAAAAATATTCTAAATATTATCCACCAATAACAATATCCAAATCTGACTTAATTAAAAAAAATATTAAAAATAAAATAAAGCCCTAATATCACTAGGAAAGTGGTGTTTCCAGCTGGAATTTTCCTACACCAGATCTCAAAAACGTCCACAATTAAATCGCATATTTGAATTGCACGATAAGGAATGTTCTGGAACGTCAGCACACTACAAGAAATCAGGCCTTTTCTAGCGATTTTTAGATCGTTGCAAAAAAAATCGCCGCAATAATGCCTTATTTGTTGCGATTTTCAATTCGCCGCTCAATTCCAACGTGATTCATAAGAGATCCCGAAAGCGAATGCGCTGTTTATTTATTGCGGCGATTTTTTTTATCTATTGTAGCAAATTTTTTTCATCGCAAAAATATTTTATTATTGTAGCGGTATTTTTCCTGTCGCAATGGGAGCATCGTTCGCTGCTAAATTTCGTTTTGTTGCGGTGAGTTATTATCGCTGGGAAAAAACTGCCAAAATTTAATTGACTCGCCTTTTGCCATTCTTCATTTCCCTCCAGCGCTCGCCCCTCTCCCCAATCTGTCTTCTCACAGTGCATAAAAGACCCACAGGTATTTCTCTCCATCTCTCTCTCTCTCTCTCTCTCTCTCTCTTCACAATAGTTCCTTTCTCTCTCTCCACTGCAGATTTCTTGTGGGTTTGCTGCTGTGCATTTGTGTTTGTTGTTGGAGTTTTGAGTTGCCGATTGGTCGTAAGGCCCTTCTCCTTCACTGCTTCTCACGAACACACCCACATTCACTTCAAGTTAATTTCCACTCCCATGAAATTTCTATGAAATGAATTTTAATTGTGCAGTCCGTGGGTTTTGGGGATTTTTCCTCGTTTTGTGCATTTCTTTTTTTGTGGCTTGTTGTGGGTATGGTCTCTTGGCTAGATCTTTTGTTGCTTTTTTTTTCTAGGTTATTGTTTGTTTGCTTTTGATCTGAGACCTCAGTCTCATGCTCTGTTTTTTCTATTTGTTTTTTCCTGTCGTGTGTTCTTGGGTTCTTCTAGATCAATTCTGCCTGTCATTTGCAGTTGGCTGAATCTTCTCTTGATTTTTTTTTCTTGCTTTTGTTGGTTAAATTTTGTTTGGTTTTGGATCTGAAACGAGACCCTCATGATGTGTTTTCAATCTTTATTGTGCAGTGTAGAAGAAAAAGTTCCTCACGGGTCCTCTGTTCCTTGCCTCTTATCTTGTATTCTTGGCTCCTTGTTGCAAGTTTCTAGTTGTGATCAGCCGTGGGTATGATCTCTCAACTTCATCTTGTCTTGTTTTTTTTCATTTTGTTTCGCGGCTCCTTGCATCTGTGTTTGGGTATTCACGATCGTTTCTGCTTGTCATCTATTGTGGGTATAATCTCTTGGTTGGATCTTCTCTAGGTTGTTTGATCTGGTTTTGTTGGTTACTTTTTGTTTGGTTTTGGATCTGAAAAGTCAATCATGTCATGGCTTGTTTTCTACATGGTTTCTTTTACTTGCTGGTTGATTCATTTTCTTGTTTGTTATTCTCTTATACTAGTGGTGAGTAATGATTGGCACTTTATATTGTAACTAAAACGATGTCCACTAGTCTTCTTTCCTTTTAACTTATATCCATTGAGTGCACTTTTTTGTCCAAATAAGCATGTAGGGTTAGATGTATGAGCTCCATGGTAGTTGGCAGGACTCAACTTGACCATTAAGAATGTGGAGTCATGCTTGCAACTAGCAATATGCATCCATGCATTGTGAAATATTAATTTGCATTGCTTCCTGATCACCATCATGTGAACCTACATTGGTTTGGAATATGAATATTGATATATACCAAGTGTTTTAAATTTGAGTGGACCCGAATGTGTTTAATTTCACGAGCATCCACCTAGCTAGCTACTACTTTTCCTAATTAGATGATGAATGAGTAGTATTGAAATAATATAGTTCCTAAACATATGTTTGACTGTGTATAATTAGGAAAATTTAAAGATTGAGGTAAAGAATTTATCAAAAAGATTGAGTGGAGAAAAAATTAACTAAAAATGATTGTATGATACTCCACTACAGAAGTGCATGCCCCAACGTATGTCTTATATATTTGTAGTCATGGATGAATGCTAGTACCATTTTGTTAATTTGAAAATATTTTCTACCGTTACACATTGTTCAATTTAAAGTTGCATGCTTAGTCTGTAAAAAGTGTAACATGAGTTGGTGGTTTATGAAATGCAGCCGCTCAAGGATTATTCTGGATGTCGTGCTTTTCAGAGAGATGATTAGGTACTTTTCTTCGAATCTTTTGCTTTGGCAATATTCCCTTTCTTTTCCCTTTGTATTCTAATTTGTAATCATTGCTTTATCTATTTTGTTCACCTTTCTGTTAGTTTTGGCTAAGTAAGGTAATGTTATTCCAAATGAAGAAAATAAACAATTAGGAAAGACAGCAATTAACAACAGAAATACAACATAACTTAAGGTACTACAAGAGAAGAGTGGTCCTTCAAAGGGAACAAACAAAACAAGTACAGCAATTTGCACAGCCGGAAACATCTAGTGCAGCAACCAGTATTCAAAAGAGCTTGAATAAATATAGCCATTCCCACCACCAACACAACAGGCTTACATTTCCACCACAACAACTAGGCCTAACATAACCTTTTCCACCACGAACAACACAAGCCTGCACTAAAAACTAGCCATAAGTTTGCCATCAAAGAAGAGAGTCATCCACAACAGGGGACAGAGAACCCAGCCACAACCACACCAAGTTTTGAAAGCAATGCCCAGCACTTCAAAACGAGCCACTAACCAGCATACAATAGAAGCAAATCCACACAACCATAAGTAAGAGCACTCCAATAAGAAGGCAAAGGAGCATCCCGCCTAGATCAGAATACCTGAACTAATAAAGAACAACTTTCTTTTCCAGAACAAAAGGCTCAAAGATAAAAGATTATTAGTGCCAACAAAGAGTGAAGGGGTAGTTTAATTGGCTGAATTGATCCCTTTATATATTTTAAAAAATATAAGATCATTAGTGCCATGCAAAGACTGATTCTCAAACAAGAGGTCAGAGATTTAAGTAATCTTGAAACAAGAGGTCAGAGATTTAAGTAAGACTGATGCAAAGACTGGTGCTACACTAAGGATTCTAGTGTGTTCCTATGAGAGATACACAACACATAGATACATGATTAAGATAAAGGTGCACACAATACATGATGCGTCTCATGTGAGGAAGACAATATATATAGATTAGTGAAAGAATAGTTCCAAAAAAAATTTGAAAATTAATTACTTTTTAAAGTTTGACGAGAGCTACCTTGCTGTTTATGCTATGCCTTCACAAAAAAATGATGTTTCTTCTCTGGTTTTCTTCAACTCTAGTATGCTTGGTTTATGTAGTTGAGATTGTGGTTAAATGAGGGGTGTTTAAGAGCATGAATGTACTGAAGCTGCTAGCTGTCCATGGTAGTGCAGACAATTCTGCTATGCACTCTGTTTTGGGGCTTCAACCAGTCCATTTCATCCCCCTTTTTCATTTGCATCTTTTGCTCAACCAAAGTTATTTGTTTGTATGAAAAACTATTGAAAACAAGGGACAAAAACCATCCATCTTCATTTAATTTGGTTCCAACAAGTTACTAAAAAGCTGTCAAATGCTATTTTAGATTATTGCATAACAATCAACCATCATCTCAGTTGATATCCCTGCAAAGTAATATTACCTACCCCATACAGCACAAAACACTATTTACCACCCAACCCTTCTCAATTTTGCAAGAAGTACTTGGGCTTTGCCTTCTCTTATAAATAAAACTTCTTGATTACCTATAAAAAAAAGTTAAGTTCTGTTTGGTTGTCAAAAACTCGGCACATGCTTTGCTTTTTCTATCATTATGTATTTTTTTTCCAGGCATGATATTTATTGGATTTTGCTCCATTTTACTGAAGTGTTAGTTTTGGGAATAATTTTATCTCAATTCTAGGTGTGTTGGTGTCATCTAGGTGACATGGATGAAGCTCAGCTTTGTGTATTACAAATGGATTCTTTAACAATTTACAACACATCAAGTGAGCAGGCCAGGACTTTTTCAGTAGTAATTTAGTTACTTGATGATACTTTTTTTTTTGTTCCTTACGACATGGCTCTCCTGCAATGAGATGAAAAAAGTATTCTAAATGTTACTAGCACTCTTGGCACTTGAGCATCCACAAGATAGGAATCTTGTAAATCCAGACGGGAATGACGATCTTGTTGCTTTGGAATCTCAAATTAAAATTTGAAATGTGTTTTTGGAATTATTCAAAGAAAAGGACATATCAATCCAGATTGGGATGACAAATCAATCCAAATTGGGATCATGATTGTTTGGCCAGCGTATACTTGTTAGAACCAATCGAATGGTGGGTTGTGTTCTATTTATTTTTAATGCTGATGTGGGAGGACTAGAGCCAGCACCTGAAAGTTCTTACTCACTTGTCCTGTGTATGCTAGAAAGGAGAAAATCTGGTTTTACCATACAATATCTGGGACCCATAATGTGTAATTCTTTCAAGCTGTTTTTTTTTCCTCCTAAAGCACCTTGTTCATTTCATGGTATGTGTTGAAGCTGAGTTCCTGCTTTGTATAAAGATGTTTGGATTTTGAAGTTATTTTTCTTTGTTCTAGGTGAATACATTTTTCTTATGGACTTCTGTGAATATAACTTGTGGGGATGGCTTTATTCATGTAAGAAACTTAGAAACTGCATTATGGATAATGGAATTTTGCTAGATCCGTTGGTTGTATAGGTTGTTTTTATGATCTGTTTGATTGTTGAGAAAGTGAAAAAAATTAAAGAAGGGCAAGTGGTGCCTTTCAGGTTGAGAAACAGTTATTGCAGCCATAATTGTTTATGTTGACGAGGCAAATGGTGCCTTTCAGGTGTTGGATTATAAATTTTATAGATTAATTGCTTCTTCTCGTTTTGTCTTTTAGTTTACCCACACCATTTTATAGCATTTATTATGTTAAAGTACAAGTTTTTTTTTTTAATTTTGTAGAAGAGTATATATATTGCAGTGCAAATGCATGCATATGGACCACTTAGGTGGCCTGCTTTTTGGAGGAAGATTTGAAGGCAACAGTATGAATGCATTATGTATCTCGTTTTATCTCGCTGATTATTTGCAGCGAGATTATTTCCAGCTACAAATATCATTGCAAAAACCATACGCGGCCACTTGACCATGTTTAGCAGACCTTTTGCGGTGCATCATAAGCCTTTTCCCGCGAACAAGTTTCGTCGGAAATAATTATTTCCAACGTTGTAATCAGCTCTCGTAGGCATTTTTTGTGGCGATTATATTCACTATTTACGGCGTTTTTATTTCGCCGCAAATGTATTTATTTGCAGCGATGTTGTATATAGCTGAAAAAAATATCAGCAACCACTTTTTAAATAATTTTTTGCAGAGTTTTTGAGGGTTTTAGGGACGAATTTGTAGTGCTAGAAATGAGCAATTTTCTTGTAGTGGCAGTGCAGGTGCGTCAACTTCAAGCTCCATTTTGACTTTGATGCAATCAGTATCTCTTAAAACTCAAAACATAGAAGTTGTAGATATGTTTCTTGGTGTTCCATATCATTTTGAATAATTTCAATCGAAGCTCTGATGAGAGAGTTATTCCCAGATTATGAAGTAATGTCGAAACTATCCAGAATCACCCAATTAACTTCGTTTTGCATTTAATGCCTCCATTTGCATCTTAAATCAAAATAAAATAATAATGAGTATATTTAGATACCAAATAAGTATAAAAGACTAGACATTAAGGAAGAAAAATATTACATTTTGCATTCTCATCAACGAGACGAGGTCATTGAGAGCGAATTGCTCAACTGTTTTGATCGTTTCTAATCATTGGCCTCCTGTTCTGCTACTTCTCTATGACAAGTGCACTCTGGTATGTTGCAGAAGCTGTCCACAACGAGTGAAGGCTGAGGACATCCTATAGGGACTGTTGTAATCCCCCCAAATGCCATGCCACCATTTGTTCTTCTGTCTTAGATAGATCATTCAGGGCTATCAATTGATAGAACTCTTTCGTATAATTATCAATAGAGTTTGACTATAGCCGAAAGCAAGGAAGTGACCCTTCATCTTCTCCTAATGAGTAATAATAATTCACAGGGAAGGAAGACAAGAGAAATGCCAGAAACTCAAGAAAATGATTCTGATGTTCAATTCAAAATTGTCAAAATCCAAGAATAGTCAAATCAACCCACAAGCAGAGTTGTAATAACTGAAAATCGACCATATCAGAATTTTACCAAAAATAGCAAAATCTCAATAATCACACCAAAATTAAATATGTAATAAAATAAGTAATTTGCCAAAAATCTGGCCCAAATCGAGTTCAGAATTACTTCCTAAACGATAAATAAAATATTACCAAAAAAAAAGACAAAAAAAGTGGAATTTGGCCTCTAAAATTATGCACACTAAGCATGGCTGGGTGATCATGATGTGCACACCGAAAATATCTTTTTCAATTGAGGTCATATGTGCGATTCTGACCAAAATTATGGCTAAAATACCGAAACGTGCCCAAAACTATCCTAATCAAGGAAAGATCATAATTTCCTGCCATCTTTGCACTGATCTGCCACCTTAAGGTATTTCAGCGCACTCAACGTGCAATCTAACAACTCGACATCATTTGATTCAGATCATCCTGCATTTCATGGCTCTTCACACGCACATAGCAGTAGAGTCATGCCGCATTAAGGGGTCATATATAGAATGTGTGTAGAGATCCTGAAGAGGCCCCCGTACCTGATACATCACATGGAAGGTGGCAGCACTAACCAACTTTCCACTTAGGACATGAATCGAGGAAGCCACGCCACATTAAAGGAACTGGCAAAGCACTCAGTACGAAAGACAAGCGCCTTTGACATAGGATATGATGACCATCTCGGCAGGAGGTATAAAAGCTGAATCCCAAGTTAGAATAGTTTTTTACATTCTCTAAGATACAAAAATTCCCTTTAAGGATCAACAAACTTACTTATACATCAGAGGTGTTTCATCTACCCCAAGCCTTCAACTTACTTATGTCACAGGTGATCAATCCCAATAACCAGTGTGTGAAACATTTCATCAATAATGGCGCCATTTGTGGGATCCTTGTAAAAGTAACGTGTCTTTCATATGTTGGCTACAACGCACTCTTAAACAACCCATGGATAGGAAGCATCATCAAAAAATATAAAAGGGAGATTCGCAAAGATGGAGGAGTGCATGAAGAGAATGGCGGCGAAGATGGAGAACCTCTGGCAAGAGAATGAAACCCTAAAGAGGAGGAACAATGAGCCTCAAGAAGACGTTGGGCCAAGTCCAAACCAGCATGTCGAATCCCAGAGCACCAGTGGAGTAGGCGGCGACGAGGAAGAAAGGAGAAAAATGCACCATGAACTACACAGCCTTATGGATAAGTATAAGGAGATGGTGAAAAGGACGGGAGCTTCATCGTCTATTGATTAGTTGCTCACTAGCACAGATTTGCGATATAGCGCATAGGTGATGGCAGAACCACAGCCTCCAAAGTTTAGAGTTCCCCAAATAGAGATGTATGATAGGTCCAAGGACCCTCTTGAGCATCTAGATACCTTCAAGGTAAATATGACTCTGCATGGGTTCCCTAAAGAAATAGCCTGCAGAGCCATTCCGTTGACCTTGAAAGGCACCATGAAAGGGTGGTTCGAAGCACTACCACTTGACTCGATTGACAATTTTGGAGAATTGGCCTGGTTGATTCTAACATAGTTTATGACAAGCTGGAGAAGAAGGTACCCTGTTGCTTACCTCCTGACTATCAAACAATAGGAGGATAAGAGCCTAAAGGCATACCTGGTTACATTCAAGAAAGAGCACATGGAAACTAACAATCAGGATTAGAAAATCATGTTGGTAGTGCTATTGGGAGGCATATGGCCTTGAAACCCGTTCATGACTGAGTTGGCAAGAAAGACTCCAACAACATTGTGGGAGTTCATGGATAAGGCAGATGGTCTCATCAATGCCAAGGACACTCTCTGGGCCCTGATGACCCCAAAGAAAAAAAATTAGAACAAGTCGACAAGAGGTCTAACACGTCATGCCCGAAAAAAAGCCTTGGAGAAAACTAAAAAGTGGTAGCATGACAAGTGGTAAAAGGAGAACACTTTCTCAAAAGGACAAGGTGCCAAACACGCATGCTCCAGTCTAAATGTGTAAGAAGAAAGTAAACCAAATACTCGAGAAGCCGAACATCGTGACCGTGGTAACCACCATTTTTGGACCTACCACTAGATAGAAAGCCATAAGATTGCAGATTACTACACCCTCAAGAAGAGGATGGACGAGTTGGAGAGCCTTGCCACCTAATATCCGATGGACCAATATGAAGGAGTTCCTCCTCCCTTGTTCCATTAAAAATGGGCTTTAAAATTGAGATTTCTTCAATGGAGATGTCCATACCCAAAATGAACAATAGAAGACTTCTTTTTCAGCACGTCAATACTCAACTATTTTTGCCAAATATGTAGTTAAAAAAAACATTTAATCTTCTTGTACATCAATATTTTAAGTGTCACTCTCGTATTTGAAAAATCTATTTTGTTCTTTATTTTGTAATTGGCTCATTTTACATACTAGTATATGTTCACTACATGCTGAGTTATTGATAACTTACCCAATTACCTTCAATATTTTCAGATGATTTTGATGGTTCGGCTGGGAATCAAGAAAAGAAAGCATGTGGAAGACTAGTTAAGCATAGTGGATTAACTACCAAAGGATACTATGATTATTGGAGAGTATTTCAGTAGTCCTTATTTACGAAGGTTTTCATTTCGCAAATGATTTTTTTCACCAAGTTGGGAAATTCTAAGGGAGAATGGTACTGTTCACTTTTTACGGATACTTTTAGATCTATTGCGGCGATTTATGTCGTTGCAACAGAATATTGATACTGTAATAGCTTCTTATTTCCATCGAATTGGAAAAATCGCCACAAAAGGTGGTTATTGCGGTGAACATTGTCATTGTAAAAGTCATATCTAGCCAATTAATGCTTATTTACTAGGAATCAAAATCACTGGAAATGTGTTTCTAAAGTTAGGCGCCGTTACGCACGAAACTCTATTTTCCCCCTCCCTTAGATTTTAACCTGTATAGTGCTCAGAAATCCCCATTTCCCTTTCTTCCCCAAATTCGTCTTCTCCATTTTCTCTCTACCTATAGCTAATCAAAAACCACCCCTTTCTGTTGCTACAAAGTTGTCCTCTTCCACCGAAGACCACCATTGACAGCGAATCTGCCTCAACCGATTTGGCGCCCGCGACTATCCTGTTCTACATTTCCTCTTAGCACGATAAACACCAATTTTATGTGTATTTCTCAGTTTTCTACGGTTTCTAGTTCAAAAATCAACCTCTTTTGACATTTCATAAGCTAATTGATAGGGTTGCATTGATCGCGTCCTCCTTGTCCTCTTTTGAACCTAAAAACATGTCCTTATTGCACAAGAAAAATTTTGTTGGGCTGCATTTTGTTTACGTGCTGATGTGGGTATTAGATGTTCATAATTTTTAGGTGATATTCTTAATTTTCACACCACAGTTTGATGGATTTTTGCATGAAATCCCTACTTTGTGATGGGCACTTTCTCTGGGTTGCAAAGTCTGTTGATATAATCATTACTATTCCAATTCATGTTAAGTTTGTCTTCAATGGTTTGATATAGGTGTCAAAATGTTGAACAGGGTTTGTGAATTTATTGTTGGGTAAGCAACGTACTTTGCACAGAAATGGAGGACTCCTTTTATCCATCAGTTTATGTTTCTCATGGGTTAGAGGAGAGTCCTATACATGCTTGGTAGGACTGAATGAAAACTCGAAATTATCAATCTTTTGTTCTGAAAATGGAAAGAAGTGTATTATGAGAAGGGAATTAATATAAACAGGAGGACTATATTGAACAATGTAGCTATAATAATTGGCATTCATTTTTCTATGCTTTGTTTGAGGAGACGATGGAAACGTTTAGTACTACTACTTTACTCCTATATATGTTGGGTATGTGCTCGAAAGTATAGCGGTAAAGCTGCGATGAGTATAGAACTAGCATGCATGTGCATATATGTATGTATGTATGTATGTTGCCTTAAATATATTTTCTGCTCTTTTTTTTCGCCCCTAACCTTAGGACATTGATCTGGCTATCTAGTTGTTGCTGTAAAGCTTGGCAGCATTATATTTGATGCTTTTCATTAAATGCTGCAAGATTTGCAATTCCAGTGCTATATATATATATATATATATATATGTATTCAAATAGCTTGAAAACTTGTTTTGAAAAATTCCATAGAAATATAGAATTGACTGGCCTTACGATATCCACCAGTACCGCCATCATCCGGATGAGATCTGTACAAAAAATGATCAAATATATTCTCGAGGCACTTAAGTATTGGTGAGGATATTTGTTTTCTGTGCATGTAATACTTTACCTTGTAGCATTGATGAGTTCACCACTTGATGGCTACTTCATTTTTATTGTCTTTAGGCCAATGAAAATGAAGTAGGAAGTTGATTATCCATACTTCTGCTGATGGTTAAGTTTCTTGTATTATCTCTAATTTTTTTAACTTATTTTTTAGAAAACTTGGTTTTATTTTTTGTTGAACTTTTTTTTTTCTTTTGGCAATATATTCTTGAACTATACAAACTATACTTGTTTATTATGGCAATGCCTTCCACTTTCCTTTTTAGCTATTGTGTTCCCTCCCTCATCCTCTCTTTCTCAGCTTCCTCCCAGTGCAGTTACATCTATTATTGATGGCTTGAAGAGATTATACATTGTAAAGCTAAAGTCATTGGAAGTTACATATCGTTTTAATGATTTTGTATTGCCCTTTATGGTGAGCAGGCTCAAATTTAAGATAATTTATATAACAATAGATTTATCTATTTTATCAGTCCGGTATAATCATCTTTTAAACTACAGGTTGTGGTTTTGGAAATGGAGGTATTCTTCTTTCCTACCTCCCTATTGACTCTAGGTTTGAAAGCTAATGTAACTTTGAGGATTTATTTTTTGCTTGTGCTTTTGCAGACTAACGGTGATTTTGATGCTAAACCCATGGTCATGCTTAGATGCAACTATCCAGGTTAGTTAAGTTCATTTATTTTCAACGTAGATTCACATCTGTCATTATTGTGATGTATTAGAACTGAATCTCAGTCCTTGTTCTGTTTGCATAATTTTTGTACTTCTTTTCAATTATAGCTGCATCCAACTAATACCAACTTCAATCTTAAGCTGCTACTTGTATGTGGTCTTCTATATACTTTCTAGTTTATTGGGTTGTTAGTTCTTGCAATTTACATTGTTGTCCTATATACAAAAACCCTCCAAGATACTAATGAATTCTAATATTTAAGAATAATGGAAGAAATTGGAGCATCATCTTGCTGACATAGCATTGTTTCTTACAGTAACTACTCTTTTACCAAACTAAGCCTTCGGTGATGACTTTATTGGTAGATTTAATTGATTTTCTAGTGGGCCTTAAAGTCAGCTCTTTTGGCATGATATTATAATTCAAAGTCTTTAGATTTTCAGATTTTCGAATTAAAACAACAGTCAATGTGAGGGGTTAGTGCACTATTTAGGTGAATTAATTAGATCTTACAGTTATATATAAGGGTCTCACATATATTATATAGCTTGGGTATAGTTGTTTGATATAGGAATATGATTGTGTCTCTATTAAGTGTGTAGGATCATAGGTCTTTAAAGGAACCAACAAGGCTTTTGAGGGCATGGTAGTCATAGGGCTTCATCCCAACTGTGATACTCAAGTACTTGATAGGCTATTCATTTCGTTTGGTTATTCGTTTAAGCATTTGACATGAGTCCTTTTTTCTTTTTCCTTTTCTGTTTTTTGGTCTTACTTGTTTACCCTCCAGAAAAGGAGTTGCCTCTCAAATACAAAGATCTTCTTTCATTTTGCTTCCCTGGAGGCTTGGAGGTTGGGTGTATGCTTAATGGATCATATGTTGAATGATCAATTTGTGCATTTGAAAGTTAGGAGCTATGTTTTTCTTTTTCCTTTTGGGCACGACTTTAAAAGCCAAATCCCAAGTTAGAATAGTTTTTTACGTTCTCTGAGATACAAAAATTCCCTCTAAGGATCAACAAACTGAATTATGCATCAGAGGTGTTTCATCAATCCCAAGCCCTCATCTTACTTATGTCGCAGCTGATCAGGCCCGATAACCAGTGTACGAAAAAAGTCATGAATAGTGACACCGTCTGTGGGATCCTTGTAAAAGTAATGTGTCCTTCATATGCTGGTTACAATGCACTCTTAAACAACCCATGGATAGGAAGCATCGTAAAAAATATAGAAGGGAGATTCGCAGAAATGGAAGAGCGCATGAAGAGAATGGCAGTGGAGATGGAGAACCTCTGGCAAGAGAATGAAGCCCTAAAGAAGAGGAACAACGAGCCGCAAGAAGAAGCTGGGCCAAGTCCAAACGAGCATGCCAAATCCTAGAGTGCCGGTGGAGTAGGCGACGACGAGGAAGAAAGGAAAAAAAATGCACCATGAACTACACAACCTTTTGGATAAGTAAAAGGAGATGGCGAAAAGGAAGGGAGCTTCATCATCTGTTGATCAGTTGCTCACTAGCACAAATTTTCCATATAGCGCATAGGTGATGGCAGAACCGCTGTCGCCAAAGTTTAGAGTTCCCTAAATAGAGATGTACGATGGGTCCAAGGACCCCCTCTCAAGCATCTAGATACCTTCAAGGAAAATATGACTCTACATGGGTTCCCTAGAGAAATAGCTTGCAGAGCCTTTCCGCTGACCTTGAAAGGCACCATGAAAGGGTAGTTTGGAGCCATACCACTTGGCTTGATTGACAGTTTTGGATAATTGGCCCGATTGATTTTGACATAGTTTATGACAAGCTGGAGAAGAAAGTGCCCTGCTGCTTACCTCCTAACTATCAAACAACATGAGAATAAGAGCCTAAAGGCATACCTAGTCAGATTCAACAAAGAGCACATGAGAAAGGACAATCCGGATGAGAAAATCACACTGGCAGTGCTATTGGAAGGCATATGGCCTTGAAACCCATTCATGATTGAGTTGGAAGGAAAGACTCCCACAATGTTGTGGGAGTTCATGGATAAGGCAGATGGTTTCATCAATGCTGAGGACACTCTCTAGGCCCTGATGGCCTGAGGAAAACCGAATTAAAACAAGTCGACAGGAGGTCCAACTCGTCGAGCTGGAAGAAAGCCTCGGAGAAAACTAAAAAGTGGCAGCATGATAAGAGGTGAGAGGAGAACACTTCCTCAAAAGGACATGGTGCCAGACACGCATGCTCCAGTCTAAATGTTCAAGAAGAAAGTAAACCAAACACTCGAGAAGCTGAAAATTGTGACTGTGGTAACCACCATTTCTACACCTACCACTAGATAGAAAGCCACAAGATTGAGGATTGCTACACCCTCAAGAAGAGAATGGACGAGTTGGAGAGCCTTGCTGTCTAATATCCGATGGACCAATATGAACAAGTTCCTCCTCCCTTGTTCCATTAAAAATGGGCATTAAAATCGAGGTTTGTTCAATGGAGATGTCCATACCCAAAATGAACAATAGAAGACTCTTCTTTTTCAGTACGTCAATACTCAACTTTTTTTTCCAAATATATAGTTAAAAAAAAAACATTTAATCTTCTTGTACATCAATGTTTTTAAACTGTCGCTCTCGTATTTTGATAATTTGTTTTGTTTTTCATTCTAAAATTGGCTCATGTTTACATCCTAGTAAATGTTCACTGCTTACTAAGTTATTGATAACTCACCCAATTACCTTCAATATTTTCATATGACTTTGATAGTTTGGCTAGGAATTAGGAATAGAAAGCATGTGGGAGACTAGTTGAGCATAGTGGATAAATTACCAAAGGGTACTATGATTATTGGAGAGTCTGCTTCAGTAGATTTGTCTTGTTCTGTTGAGTTGGTATTTTGGAAGGTTGACATTATTACTGAGACTTTGTGGAGTTTTAGATAATTTATGTTGGAATATTTTCCTTGATGGTCTTGTAAAGGAACATATATGTTTGGTTTGAACAGATGAATTTATGTTTTATAGAACCTTTGGACTTGTATATGTAACATCCCGAATTTTAGTGTATTTTTAATGGATATTTTATTTAATTTATTTTGTGATTATTTTTCTTGTTTTTAAATTTTGGGAGTTTTAAAATATTATTTCTTAAAATTTTATGTGGTGAAAATTATTTTACGAGTTTTTAAATTTTATTTGCTGTTTTAGCTTTTAAAATGCATTTTAAGATTAATTGATTTATTTTTGGGTTTTTGATTTTTATTGTGGCATTTAAATTATTTCACTGTGTTTGGAATATTTTATTTAGCTTTCAATTTTAATTTCGTCTCCGTTGAATTTTTCGGGACCCAGCTTGAAAGACTGGATCTTCCTTTTTCTCCTCTTCTTTTTCTTTTCTTTCTTTTTTCTTTTCCTTTTTCCCCCGGTTTCCCCCGTGCAAGCCCCGACCCTCTCTCTCTCTTCTCTCCCTCCTCTCCCCGTGCGTATCGGTTCCCCCTCCCAGCGCCGCCGTGCGCCACCCCTTTTTCCGTCACCGCCCAGCCCATCATCTCCCCCTATCGCCGGCGACCGCACAGCTCCATTTTCAGCCCGTCCATCCCCGGAAATAGCCCTCACGCG
The DNA here is from genome assembly GCA_029856935.1 of Cyclocarya paliurus. Taxonomy (NCBI): domain Eukaryota; kingdom Viridiplantae; phylum Streptophyta; class Magnoliopsida; order Fagales; family Juglandaceae; genus Cyclocarya; species Cyclocarya paliurus. Next base: position 28,398,394 of record CM056950.1, on the reverse strand, counting down.
CCGCCCAAGCCGCGGGCTTCTCTTCCTCGTTTCGCCGCCGTCTGGCCACCTCCGGCCACCATCTCCCTACCACATCACCACCGGCCCTCAAGCAACCATTTGGACCCAACCCCGGCTCCGATCCGTCGCCGGAGCCGCCCCATCGAAGCCCATCTCCGATTCGACTTTCTTGACCTTCCACCGCCGTTTCGGCCGCCACCCACAGCCAACCATCACCACCATTAGATTCCCCACCTCCTATAGGCCCTACCCTACCGTTCCCAAGTCTTCGTTTGACCCCGGGTGAAATTTGAGATTCACTGTGTATTTCGGTCACAGTGTATTTTTACACTGTGGTGTTGCTGTTTTGGCGCTTCCAGCTCTCTCGTGATCCTCCATAAATTATTTTAAAGCACTGTAAGTATTTCTCCAAAAGACTTTTAAGATTTAAATATATTTTTGCAATGATCTGTTTTATAAACTGCGAATTGGTTATCTGATAGACTGTGTTGGTATTTGGTTAATTGTTGAGAACTGTTGGTTAATGATTGTTTTGGTCCATTTCATGGCATTGTGCACGCATGCGTGGGTGTGTTTATTGAAAATGCTTTTCGGGTGTGTGTGTATCACCCCCAAGCCGAGATGGGTTATTATCTCGGTGGAGCTCCTCTGGGCACTCGGGAGCAGAATAAACTGAGTGTCGTCCCCTGGAGCTGTTGCTCGGAACTTGGACCGGGATGGTAGCGCTCTCGGATCCGACTCCGTGATCTCTCGTGCTGGCGGAGATCAGAGGATGCTTGGCTATGTACGCGGTGGGCGCGGAACTGGGCATCGCTCATGTATTACTCGCACAGCCGTTACCTGTGGAGTGAATAAGAAGCCAGGGTATGTGGATGGTACATACGGATTAAAATTGGCTGTTTTCTGGGAAAATAGCGTGAGTTGATTTTGTGTGCCATTTTCTGGGAAAATGGTGGAATGGATTTTTACTGGAAATGATTTCTGAGCCAATGAGATTTTTTTGGCGTGCATGGAAAAAATGTGATTTTCGAGAAATGGTATTTTTTTCTCGAGTTTTGCACTTGGGTCATCATGTGCATGCATTGGTCGTTGTAGTTATATATTTGTTATCTTGGAGTGCTTTTGGGTTTTACTTACTGTAGTACCATTTATTTGGTACTGCAGATTTTAATGCAGGTTTTGAAGAGGTTGAGCCCGAGGATGCGGCTCCACCTGAGGAGTAGGGACATTTGGCTATATTTTTATTTGGTATTTGTATTTTATTTGATGTCGTTTTATGAACAACAAAATTGTATTATGTTGACTTGTGGATTTCTGTATTATTTTTGTATTGTATTAAATTCTGGTACTTAGTTATCTGATTTAACCTTTCCGCTGCGTTTTATTTTGTACACGTGTTGCATTTCACACACTCGGCACGTGTCGTTGGGGTGCGTGATCGTGTTGTCATCATCCCGGGTGTCTCGATTTCCGTGCTTGTCCGTACATGGAAGTCGGGGGCGCCACAGTATATATATTGTTGGAATATGAATTTTAGGTGACAGGAACTAACTCACTGACTCTCTGGGTACAAGGCTTTATATATCAAGTGTATAAATCACATGTGTCTAGGGTTGAGCAAAAATCCGAGTTCAACCCTAACTCCTCTATAACTCCGACAAAGTCAAAGTCATAGTTGGAGGTTTCTTTTCCAAAAAAGTCAGAGTCGGAGGTGGAGTCGAACCGACTCCAACTCCTACTTACCCACTTCAACTCTAGTTTTCTATACATTCATCATATATATTTTATATAACTATAACTTATATGGTTAGTTAAATTCAATAATAGTATGAGCTAAATATTGTTCCAAAATAATACACTTATACTATAATATAAATAGACTAAATTGGCTAATAATAGTATATGACATATGTAAACATCTACTAATGTATAATAAACTAATGTAATAACTTGTAATCCTAATGTTTAAAGACTAATTGTAATACTAATGTATAATACTAGTTATTATACTTTGGTTATTAATAGGAATAAGTTAGATACTAGTATAGTAAAAGTACAATGAGTTAATAACATATAATAGTAGAGTATAATAATATGTAATTGTCAATAATCAATACTATAGTATAAGTATAAATATTAACAATTGTATTTAAACCCTATAGTACAAGTCTATTTTAACATATATGTATAATAACATTAGAGACTTATAGTACCTGTAATACCAATGTATAATAACACCAGTATAATAAGTTTTATTTAAATTTTAAACAATATACTACAAGTTGATTTAAATATTAATTGTTATTAATCAATACTAACAACTAAATTGAGAGATGAAAAAAATTATAAAAACCATAAATAATAGGAATAGCTATTTCTTTCACGCTAAACTAAATAATAGGGATAGCTATTTGACCCGATTTCATTGAAGGAAAATGCTAGTATGCTCCATAAGTTTTCTTCCTCATTTTGGTCGCTTATATATTTAAAAAAAAAAATTAATTAGTTTTTGCTTAATGGCTAAGGAATTGACTTTAAGTATATTGGTGTATTTTTTTATTTTTTAAAAATATTTAAAAATGTTTAAAAAACATGAAAAAAAAAACAAAAAACAAAATAAAATGTAGAATTTGTATCAGTGTGCATGGCCACCAGTAGTACTCTTCATTGAAAGCTATTCCTTTTCCTAATCTAAAAGTCAATTATTGCATCAAACATGTCCAAAGCTAACAATTTGCTTCCTCTCTTCTTTCATCATCTAAAAAGCACACCGACTAAAAGTTTGATTTGATTGCATCCATGTGTATGGTACCGGATTCACTTACAAATATTACCACTCTACCGTAAAAACAACCAAGAGTCCCTTTGTGTAAATATAGAAGCATCTCCTACCCAAAATCCCAAATCGCCAATAGAGCCCCAATGGAGAAAGAGCAAGCCACAGCATTTTTCACATCTATGAAACCCAATCATTCTCTATTTCTCCAAAATGTTGCTCTTGTCTATTTGTTATTATTATTTTTTTCTGTTGTTTCAGTTCAACATCTCTGACCCAATCATTGGGTGCCAGAAGAAGCTTGAAATCGATGACAATACCAATATGTAGGAACCATGTGCTCTTTGTTTCTCTTTCTCTCTCGAATCTCAATTCTCTTTTGCATTTTTAAGTTTTATGAGTGGCACTGGAATCAATATTTTTTTATCCAATAGATACCATCGGTTTGTACTTGTGATTGTGGATTTGTTTCTTCATTTTTGAAAGTTCAACTCCGCTCTAACAAGTCAAAGGCGGAGTTGGATTGGTGGAGCCTATAGAAGTCAGAATCGGAGTCGAAAGTCAAATTCAAACTTCGACAAAGTCAAAGTCGGAGTTGGATTTAGGGGATACTGACTCCGATTGAGTCAGTGCTCACCCCTACATGTGTCCTTTTGTACATTCTACAATGTCCACAATTGACTAATTAGTTTCAGCTTGGTTAGATCAAAACTAAACCACATAGCTTGTAACGTCCCATATCCGGATGGGTCAGATAGTTACTAGCTGTTATCTAAAATTTTCTCCCGATTATAAAAATTTAATTTCCAAAGACTCTATAAATATAAATTCATTTATTTCAACAAAACATGTATAAAATCCTCTGTAAGTTATCAATGAAATAATCCAATAAGATAAATTAATAACTCCACAAATTCTCCATGATAATATCAATCTCCAAAATAAATTAGATCAACATAATGAAAATTTCTTGCTTAATGTGTGGTGGTGTTGCCGTGAGAAGTGTGATGGGGTTGGGTGTGGGCTTTGGTGGAGGAACCGAAGGGTTGAAAGGGTGGCCAATCGACGTGGTGGTGGAGGTCACCATGTGACAATCGTGCTTGGGTCTTCAGCACAAGAGAGAGAGAGAGAGACCGGCTGAGAGAGAAACCATAAGAGTGAGAAAAACATAAGAGAGACATACGGAACTTACTGGCATGACGGTGATGAGGGGCTAGCGTGGTGGCTAGTGGCGGTCACAAAGGAGACATGTAGAGAGAGTGGCTTCGTGGGAGGGGGGGGAACAAAATGAGAGGGAAAATTCTAAGGTTCCTAAGGGCTGGGCTTGGGTTTCGATGGCCTGAGCCTTACTTGGGCCTGGGTGTTGCATAAATGGAACTTGGATTATATATAGCCTTGTACGGAACCTCTTTAGTTAATCGAAATCTTTCAATTTCACATGCATTTTTTATATTTATCCAAAGGGAAATGCTAGGGAGTCTATTTTGCGCTTCCATTTATATTGTCCAACTGTTCTTTTTATTTTTTTTTAATTTTTTTTTTTACTTAATGATTAAGAAAATATTGTTTAATAATATTGTGAATTTTTTTAAAAAAATATTTAAAAGTGTTAAAAAATGATGTTAAACAATTTTTTATTTTTTTCACATCATTTTTTAACACTTGTAGATATTTTTTAAAAAAAAAATTACAACATTATTAAATAATATTTTTTTAATCACTAAAAAATATTAAAAAAAAATAAAATAAGAAATCGAACAAAATAAACAGGAGCCCAAAACGTTGGGCTCCCTATCATTTTTCTTATCCAAAACCTCTATTACGTCTTTTATGGGGTTTTTTATATTTATTTTTGGAAAAATTCTCGGCAGCAGCCGCTACACACTCTACTAAAATTACCAAATTCTCCCTGCAACAAAACTCACGCGTCTGTCAGGTTCTCTTTTCATTTGAATCTTCCCAGTAGACCTCCTATCCCGTATCCCCCGCGTTCCTTCCCTCTGCACAATCCCCCCACCTCCAGCCCCTCTGATTTTTAACAATCGAATGATAATTTCAGCTTCATAGTTCTCTAATCAGTGGTCTGATTCAAAGATCTGACGGTTAGGTGGAGTTATTTCGTTTATTTCTGTTTAGGATAATTGTTGTTGTGGATCTTTGCGATTTCCGGTAGAATAGGTTGGTTGATTCTTTTTGTGATATGATGTTAAAGAAAGAGGTGCAGAGAAGCTCTATATTAAAGTTTGAAACCTTTGGGTGTTGATATTCTGTTCTGCAAGAAGAGGATTTCGGTTTTCATGTTAATTTTTCTTGGGCTGTCTTTTCATTTGCTCTAAAAAAACTTGCAGATTTCATCCATGACAAGCTAAGGATATCTTCCTTGTCATTCGGGTTTAGCTTTTTCCGCCTTCCTGCCGAGGTTTCTTCAAATTTTTTCCACAGTGAAAGAAACTTTCGTGACAGATGAGAACCCTGGGGTGATAACCTTCGGAAAGGATACCCAAACTGGAAGAAAGGCTGGTGTGGTTCTTGTGGACTTTTTGCAAAACGCACGTTTTGCATTATAACATATAAAAAAAAAAAAAAAAAAAAAGACTGCCATGTAGTGTGTGCAATGGATGCACCACTACAGTGGCTTCTCCCTAGAATGACTCTTATTTTTGTATGTTGATGAGGTGTGCGCTTGCCACATGAGCGCTCAGCTATGTGTCCCGATGCTTCCGCAACAGGCCAAACCTGTACGCAGAAATAGAAGAACTAATTTCAATTTGTCAAGTTGTAGCAATGGTGGCAACTACTCTCCAAGGAGTGCCAAAATGATCACGTTTCAAGATAGCCTTCCAACGATTCCAATTGCTATCATGGAATTCAACTATATCTCTACAAAGACGGCAATACTCAGGATTCATTGATGAATATTGCACATTTGTGCCTAAATTATTGATAAAAGTTGCATTGTCGTCACCCATCCCGTTAATAAGGATCTTCTTTTCAGCAAGTAAAGCCACATCTTTGCCTGTATCAATAAGGAAATCCAACAAGAGAAAATAATCAGTAATATATGCTTGTGTTGGATAGTGACATTGCTCCAAAGCCATGAGGTTTCGAGCAAGTATCTCCGTGGTATTGTCAATGGTAAAGCGCGGGATTTCCAACACTCCGCCTTCATGATATTTTAAGTCAAGGTAGCACTGGCTTTCACTCTTCTCAAAGGACAATCCTGCCTCAGCCAGCTGCGTTGCACAGTATATTTTATCAACCCCACTGTCAAGTTGTCTTTCTGATAGAGTTCCAGGTGGAGGTAGATAAAAGACTCTGATCAAATCAACAAAATGAATTATTCCATTGAACTCATTGGATTCAGAAGACTTGTTTTGAGTGTTGAGAAAGCCAAAGTAGTGAAAGGCAGCCTCAATGAAGGGACGGTACATTCTATGAGTAACCAAAACAAGCTGATATAAATCCTTAAGAATAAAGAAAGGAAGTTGATTTTCAAGTAACAGGAAGTCCAGCTGCATCCTAGCAGTTATCCACGGCTTTATAACTGTTCTATCCTCATCTGTCCATTGCACTGGGAACATGTCTCTCAAGAAATACTCAATAATGAAGGCCGCATCAAGGAGTATCATTGTCACAAACTCATCGCCGTCAAGTTCGATGGTTTCTGCATAACATTGACGAATTGCTGCTTCCGAGCCTTTTACAATTCTTACTAAATTCTCCGGGTTTGTTTCGGCTCGTTCCATCAAATCGTCGAGATATCTCACTTTATACTTTTCCAGGATTTGCAATTTTTTTTTGCCGTGGTGAAAGGGTCCTATGGAAATAACTTGTGGAGTGTACGCTTCTTCATTCAATTTGCGCAAGTGACATGGAACCTTGTAGATACGACATTCTACTAGTAAGGGACGCCGCGAACTTTCTAACAGTTGTTTTATTCTAATTACCAAATGTTCCCCTTGATCTGCTGAAGCATTTTGATCATTTCGTTGAAGATATGTACCATATGATTGCCCCATATATCTACAAACTTCCCTTAAAAAAGTAAACCCCTGATAAAAAACACAAATATTGTCACTGGCTATAGTTCCCGATATTATACTGCATGCATGCAAATCTTCGCTTGTATTTTCTTCATCTTAGTAATTATGTATTTAAATGTTGAGTGTTAAAACTTCCTCTTAAATGACTGCGCGCAAGGAAGGCAAAGAAACTGAGAGAGACTGATATGTTTGGGGCAAAGATTGAAATTTTTCATTTCTATCTCATCTCATCATTATAATTTTTTTAAATTTTAATATAAAATATAATAAAAAATTTAATTTTTTTAAATTTCAATTTAATTTTTTTAAATTTTAATATTTTAAATTTTTATTTTAATATTATTTATAAAATTTTTAAAAATTTTTATCTTATCTCACCTATCAAATATGACACAAACAACGTAGAGGAAGAGGAAGAGAAAGAGATGATTGGACCTGCGGCTCGTATGAAAAACTGTGAAAGCTTCCGTCCTGCCGACATTAAAGGGAAATGGTGTTGATCGATACCGCCTCGTAATTATAAATCAGATCTGCTTTGTTGCTCCCTGATAACAAGAGTACTGATGCTTTCTTTCTCTCTCACACACACGCAAACGCACATAAACTAATTAATAATAAAAATACAAGTTGAATTTTATTATTACTTAGCAACAAATGTTAAAATAAAGAATTTTGTAACATAATCTCTTATTATTTATTTATATTTTATATTTTATATTTTTTAATATTTTTTAAAATTTATTTTAATATTTTTTTAAAATTATTTTAAATTTTTTATTCACTATTTATATAAAAATATATTTGATAAAAAAATTAAAAAAAATTAAAAAAATATAAAGTGTAGAGTGTGATGTAAATAATAGAAATTGTTAAGATTTTTTGTAAAACAAATACAAGTACTTTATCTTAGAACTTTTGCAAAGAGTATAAAAGTGTTTTTTTTATTTTTTTTATTCATTTTTTATATTTTTAAATTTTTGTTTTAAAAAATTACAATATCGTTAAAAAATATTTCTATAATTACTAAGTAAAAAAATAAAAATTTATACAACGAACTTAACATTCGGTAACTCTATCATTTTTTTAGGGTGGTGCTGCTCCTAGGAGCTACCATAGGCAAAAAGATTTAGAATTTATGTTTGGTATGCATTAATCGAGATTGCATATAAGTAAGCTTAATTCTCTTAAAAGGAAAAAAAATGATAAAAATACTACATTCTTTTTATATAAATATAATAAAATAAGAGTGTAATGATACGTAATATTACTCTTATATTTTCTTAAATAAAAGTGACTTCTTCTTATCAATACCCTTTTTTTAAAGCGTGAAGAATTATTTACTTTACAACTTCTATTCTAAATACACTTGTAATAAACTTACCCACTTATATATAGAATTAGTGGAATCCCAACTCATTGGATTAAGGATAGGTTTAAAAGTTTCATCTTATATAAAATTTTTATTTCATTTTATCTTATCATTATAATTTTTTTAAATTTTTATATAAAATATAATAAATAATTCAATTTTTTTAAATATTAATAAAATTTTTTAAATTTTAATTTAATTTTTTATATTTTAAAATTAAAAAATAATATTTTAAACTTTAAAATAAAATATGAAGTTATCGTCTCATCCCAAACCTATCCTAACTGTTTCTGATCATAAAAAATACAGCAGTGCTTGTCTTCCCACATGTGAATGTACATGTAAAATTATAGTTGATTACAGAGTGTTCAGTGTTGTAGTGCTGTCATCATCAACTTTCCTTTCCGTCTCAAAATGTCTGTTTTTCTTTATGCTTTTATCGTCAAAAAGTTTAATTAATTACACACGAGGCCGGCTGAGAAAAACTTCTCTCCTCCGTCATGTGCTTTGTCAGATTCGGACATCATCTCAACTTTCTTTTACCGTAAACCCAACTCTTATCCAAAGGAATCTCCCTTTCGATAAGTGCTTTTCCGAAGACTAGACTGAAGACCAGTGCTTTCACTGCAGAAGACACTGTTTTTTACAAACAAAAGGGCGGAGAGTAACGAGGAATTCACTGCCCCTCACCTCCTCATGGAAAATACTTCTAAGCACAATATTTTAATAAAAAAATATTTTAAAAATATAAAAAATAGTTATTTAACAATTTTGAAAATAATTAATATTTGTATTTGATATTTTATAAAATAATTTGATCAGAAAAAAATATTATCATCCTATAATATTATTATTAAATATATTATAAAAATAAAAATTAGGTAAGTAATTTATAAATTATTATTATTTATTTATAAATATATTTATAAATAAAACAAACTTATTATAATCATTATACAATAATTTATGGGATCCACATTTATCTATTTCCATAAAGTTAAAATCATTTGAGCTCACTTTTAATCTAAAGATACAAAATTTTTAAAAACTATTTTATCATATCTCAATTCAATAATCTTACTATTATTTATAAATTATCTTAATTTATCTCATATTTAAATCCGAACACCAACATAGTCGCGTCCATACTTATTGGGAAGAATTATTTATGTGATGACTATCATAACCAATTTTTTATAATTATTTTATTTTCTTAGTATGAAAGATTTCCTCAACCATTCCATACAAATTCCATCAACCAAATCTGTCCGGTTAAATTTAGATTAAGAGATCAGATAATTTATAAATAGTATTAAATTTAATGAGTTGAGATAATTGAGATAATTTTTAAAAATTTATGTATTTAAATTAGAAATAAGATGAGATGATTTTACATTATTAAAACTGAGATAGATGTGGATTGTACAAGTAGCTGAACAATATTTGTTATGATTTTGTCTTATTTATAAATATAAATAAGTAATAATAATTTTTTAATAAAAAATAACCAATTTATTTTTATAATATAATTTATAATAATATTATAAGATCATAATATTTTTATAAAATCAAATTTTACAAAAAATATTAAATAAAAAAATATTTTATTTATAACATTTTTAAATAATTATAAAATTGGTTTATTTTTTAATATGTATCACAATAATCACGTCCAATAAATTTAGATATAGAGTTAGAAAAATAAGTAACCTATCACACAACACCTATCGTGAAAAATAATCAAGATGGCTCACGAGAAGAAAGAAAAAATTATTGGGAAATTTTTTTCAGACGGAGGAACCAAGAATCTAGGTCCTAGATGCCACAAAGGGTCTTCTGAAATTGCCTACTCTGGCAACAGTCGAATGGCAGAATGCTTTTTCGCTGGACAAGCAGCCATCACAGTAAAGTTTCTGAAATGAGAGGCAACAGACGTTTTGTCGTTTTCTGTATTTATAGGCCGTTTGGATAAGAGAGCACCTTCCCGTACAGAGTGAGATTCTCTGAATCCAAACAAAGGCGATAATTCTCTTCCATTGTTCTTATCTTCTTCTTTTTTTAATAATTAAAGAATTATTTTTTAATAAATTTATATTTTTTAATTTTTAAAAAATATAATCAAGAAATTTTAAAAATTTTAAAAAAAAAAACAATAGAAAAAAAAATTATTGACCACGACAAGCCAAAGAATAAGGGATTGAATTTAATAAATATTCTTGAAGATTCGCATGTGTGGCTGCTATTGAAAAAAGAGAAGGACGGTGCTACTCCCACGTAATATTTTTGAATATTTATTTTCTTTTTTAAATTATTTTTTTAATTTATTAAATATTTCTTTTTTAAAAATAAAAAATATCTATTCATTTTAAAATAATTACTCAACAATTAAAAAAAAAAAAAAAAAAATGCATTCGGTGGCCACCGTCGATGACCAGAGGGAAGTAATTTCCAAAAGAAAATAAGAATTAGAACGCTACTATGTCTACTAATGAAGTTAGCCGAATGTGGCCATAGAAAAGATTAAATGTGTTTAATTTTTTTAGATATTTTTTTATATCTTTAAATATTTTATTTTTAAAAAAAAAAATTCACAACATCATTTAAACATACTTCTTTAATCACTTAATAAAAAAAAAAATCGATGGCTGCTTTGGGTGGCTTTCATATGTGGATAAAGCATTATCCCATAATAAATAGTTATAACATACAAGATTTAATAGAGTGAGAGTTTTCAATAATTATCCTAAACAAGCAAATATAACACAAAAAACAAAAAAACAAAAAGGTACGTGAGCCAATGACTTTGCTCCCACGCATTTCTCATAAAGAAGAGACACTTGAAGCGGTTTTGACACATGCAGTCTGATAAGACGATAAAATTATGATTGAAAGCCACTGTGGATTGTTGTGCGCTGCATTTTGCTAGTCTAAATTGGTTGAGTGAAACTTTCACTTTATCTTGATCCTTGGTAGGAGAAACGATAACATAAAAAATAACAAACAGAAGATAAGTTGAATCACTAGCAGACGATTGTCACTAGCTATGGAGGCACGTGTAGGCCACAAGCCACCCTTGAAGAGAAGATAATGGTCGGATTTAAGAGATTCAAGTCAGCTGACCTAGATGGTGCTGCGCGTGGCGCCAATAGACTTCCCATAACGTGGCGGCGCGTGAGTCTTATGCGTGATGTGAGCTGCATATGAGACGTACATGTTGCTCTTTTAGTCGATTTTCTTCTACAACCCAAAAGATCAATAGTTGGAGAATCTGGGTCGAAGCTCCATCCTCTTTGGACAAAGATGGGAGAATTATTATGTTTTAGGCTGGAGAGAAATATCGCCTGGAGAGAGAGTATGTGGTTAGAATGAAAAAAGCTACTTGCATCCGGAGTTGGGGAACCCTCGCGTACACGACCATCCACCTGTACAAAATGAAACGGGGCATTTCGTTTATACCCAAAACTACGACAATTTGGTTTAAACACAAATACAAAGCAAAGGACTGAAGGAGCAAGCTTTCCTTTCCCATAGAGAACACAAAGATCAGGTTCCTCGTGTAAACCGATTTTTTTCGTCTCACTTCTTCTTTGCATCTACTCCGCATCTTCTTCTCATCTTCATCTTCTCACTTTTTTCACAACACTCCCATTCGTATACCCACGAAATTAGGCTTCGTTTGGTTCCCAAACCAAACTCATCTCATCTCACTCATCATTACAATTTTTTCAAATTTCAATACAAAATATAATAAACAATTCAACTTTTTTAAATCTCAAAACAATAATAATATTAAAAAATAATATTTTAACAATATTTTATCATCTAAACTCAACTCAATTCAACTCATTTCAACATCCAAACGCACCCTAAGACGGTTTCGGGATCAAGTTTCCCCATAGACGACCACGAAGAGAGGTTCGGCTCATCTACTTGTTCACATCTTCTAACTCATCTTTTTTTTTTTTTTTTTGGATTTTCCGACCAAGCCATGGTCGAAAATTTGAAATTTAAGTTTAAACGGAAGCCATTGTTTAGATTTAGGGTTAGGGTTTTCAAATTTTAGAAATTTGAAATAAACTCGTCTTCGTGGTCTCAAAAAATCACCAATTCAAAATTGTTGATTTTCGAAATTTGAAAACCCTAACCCTAAATCTAAGCAATGACATTTCAGCCTTCATGAAATTGAGGAAATATGTTAGAAGATTTGTTTTATGTTCAATCTAAATCTAGTTTAAATACTCGAAATTATTTGTTGATGCGTGAAGAGGAAAGCAATAAACAGAGTACATTTTTTGTATTCGATAAAATGCCTCAAAGAGTCTGTTTGGACTAATATGTCAATGAGTCTATTTTGAGCTTCCCTTTTTACAAGCATTTGTAGACTTGCACAGGTGTTTAATGTTGTCCATCTCTCTTAACTAAATCATGTGTATACTTCTGTTGTATGTTAGCAATGGTAGCAAAATCATTTAGTTGTTTCCTTCCCTTTTCTGGTTGTAACCAAATTGTATCATGAAAAATCGTAGCATCAAAATATGACAAGTTTCTTCCCAATTCATCTGTTTTTCTCTTTATTAATTTGTTCTCAGAGTGTCAATACATTTTCTGAAGATTGATCTTTTTTTGCTCTGTTTCTGGTCTTGGAAAATAGAGCCTCAGTACACAAGCGTTTTGTCTTGGTTCTTCTCCTTTTTCGGGGTTCTGAAAGTGTACGCTCCTCCTCTTTGTTAACATCCTTGCCCTTCTTCTTCTTCTTCTTCTTCTTCTTCTTCTTCTTCTACTTCCTCTGCTTCTGTTTAACAGTGATGGCTACGAATTTTTCTTGGATGAGAGTAACCTTTTGCTTTCTTTATAAGCTTATAATCAACGATTTTAAAGAACACTCTCAAATGATGACATTCACTCCAGACCAATGGAACCTGTCATGTTTCCACTTTCTTCTTCTTATTCATTTTGAAATAAATCTCACCCACACAAATTGGACGCAAAAAACTACAATTTAAAAAAAAAAAAAAAAACTACATGGGAATCTCTTTTTTAATAATGTTTTTTGTCCATCTTCTTTCATCCTACCTATTTTTCTAAATGATTTTTTTTACTATGTTTCAAGTACCGATTGGAAAGAATTCAAGATATGGTGCTTACTACAGTCTGCCTTCCACTTAGTTTATTAAAAAAGGACCCTAATCAGAAGGGTAGCCAAGCTTGTTCTATTTTTTTGATAACATTGTTTTATTTTTCTGATAACATTTTGAATATAAGAATATGTCATCATCCACAACGACGTCTTCTTCATCTTTTTCTAAACAAACTCTGGGTCAACCATTATGCTTCTGTGAGGTTGAAGCCCAACTAAGATACTCAAATACTACAAAAAATCTAGGATGACCCTTCTTAGGGTGTTCAAAGTACAACACAGAGGTAACTACATTCATGTTTAATAAAATTATTAATATTGTGTGTACCAAACATTTTTCCAAAATATGTATAAATTGATTAGAGATATTCATACTACAAGTATTTCAAGTGGCTAGATGGGGATCAATACATCTATATGTCGAATCTTCGAGAAACTCACAATGTACTGTTAAGAAAGGAGAAAGAGCTGGAGAAGATGCTTGACGATATCGAAAAGAGGGAGATTGATCTCCATAAGAGAGCGGATGAGATCGAAAAGAGATATATGGTGCTATCCAATAGAAATGAGGACGTTCTGAACAAAGAGTTGGTGCTTGTTGTATGTGAAGCTGAAATAAGACGTTCACGCACACTACTTCGGGTGTATTGGGCATTTGTATTTGTTGTAGCATGTTACTTGTCTTGCCTATAAATGACTTAGGATTAGTCTTAGAAGTTAGTTGTTATGTGTATTTAACTTGTTTATATGTTAGTGATGTTACAACTTAAAAGTTGGTGTAGTTTAAGTTACTCAGAAATTATGTTATGTTAGTCGGGACTATTGCATCTATATATTACTCTGAATCCATATGCAAGCTGAAGTGATGGTCTACAGCGTAATTCAATACCAGTATGTATTTTCATGCATTCTCTTTCACAGACGAGATACAACTTTTTTTGTTTTGGGTCACAGATGAGGGCACCAAGTTGTAGGTTGATGCGGCTCTATAACTTACCAAAAAAGGAACAAACTTATTTAATTTTCTGACTTTTTGTTTTCCTTTCCTTTCACTTATTAAGTACTTTTGTTTGGCCCAATTTTTGGATTTTCTCAGGTTTGATCAGTTTTTTATGGTTGATGCGTACTCTACACCTATCACTACTTTCATGCATATAGGCTAAATTACATGCACTTTTTAATGCTTGGAGTATGTATCTTCGCATGCCACTGCTTTCTTAGCTCAGACAAAAAAGAAAAAGACTACTACTTACTACCATTAAATATTTAGAGTTGACATGTTCATGTCCATGTCCATTACATACTGCAATAACTAATTAAACAAGAAGTGGCAGAGGCCATAGTCATTACAAATACAATTAAAGAGAAATTTACTGCGTTCACAAAAATTTGATGAAGCATCCTGATGTAGACAATATCAATACCCTATAAAAGAGAATCATCCAGTGGATAAACCCAACTGAATTATCTAAACTGACTCATTGGAAACAAACAATGAAAGCAAGTGTTTGAAATACCCAATATCAAGGATTAAGGGTTAGAAAAGCAACTTACAACTGACCAATATTGAACTTAAAAGTCATTCGATTGTGATCCATCCAACCCAAATTGCATTTGTAAGGATTAATATGAAAATCTTAGTGTCATGTCAATATTACTATTAAAATCTTAAAAGTGCAGAAATATTACGCTTTCCAGACTCCTAATCATTGCTTCTCGGAATTGGGTTCCACTAATGTCATCATCCAAGCTGTCTTGAACAGGCTGTTGATAAATAACAAAAATAAATAAATATATATATAA
The DNA here is from genome assembly GCA_029856935.1 of Cyclocarya paliurus. NCBI lineage: Eukaryota > Viridiplantae > Streptophyta > Magnoliopsida > Fagales > Juglandaceae > Cyclocarya > Cyclocarya paliurus. The sequence continues at coordinate 28,383,266 of CM056950.1, read as the reverse complement.
CAATTCAAATATAAATATAACAAAATTAATATACCTGCACGTGTCCAACATTGCACATATCTATCTTTGATGGGCCAAATAAATTCCTGTACGTGTGAGATACTGGTGTATCCCCTCCATCTCTCTAATAAAGAAGTAACAAAACCCATTTGTCAGTGTTTTCATTAATAAAATAAACCAGATAGACATGTATATCTTAAATTAATTAATGTGCACCTGTCTACGTTTTCCCTTAACTGGTGGATTCTTTGTCTTCGCTTTAATTTTCTGCATGTCTTTATCCATCCTAGATACTCTTCTTAGAGATGGGGGTCTACCTTTCCCTCTCACAACTAGTGGACTGAGTACTTGTTTTGAACTACCAAATGTAGCTGTGTCATGCATCGTACGACCAACATTGGAACCCGTGAGGGTCATTGATGGGGGTTCTTGGTCATCACAATACAAGTCAATCATTACATGCAATTTATGTGTCGCATCTCCAGTATGCTTTTTCGAACCCGCTACACGAGTAATCATCTAATAACAGATATTCAATAAACTTGAATATCTGTTAGCATCTGCCCACTGATCCCCTACGTCACAGTTACATTTGAATACAGACAAAATATACCTGCACAATAAATCCCTCATCTGAAATAACCCATATGAACACTTTGCAGCTGCATCTTCCTTACTAAAGTCCACTAAATGTGTAACCAGCTTAGTGAACTCTTCTACACAAACTTCATCCTCTACCCAATAGGTCTTAACTGCATCATCTCTCTTAAGTAACTCCGGATCCAGGTCAATAATGCTGGTAAGTTGTTGCTGAACTTCCCTAAATTTAGCATTTGTATACAAATCTTGAAATCTCTTTTCAATTGGAGATCTAGATATGTATGGAATAGTGATGCTAAATGAGTGGAAGTCCGCGCTATTTTCATTTTCAATTTTCTTTTTCAATGCATTGTCGAATTGCTCGACAAACTCTTTCAAGTTTGTTTTAGCATGAACATAACCGTAAAAAAAAGCATATATGCTTTCGTTCCGCTGCGTTGTACTCATTCCATCCCAAAAATACTCCTTCAAGAATGCCGGTACCCAATGCTCACACTCAACATATAAATTTTGCAGTCAGGCATTCTCTTACAAATTGTACTTGTCAATCAACTGATCCCAACACCTTTCAAACTCTTCAACATTTTGGGTGTCATACACACACTTCATCAACGCATTCTTCATCCCAGTTTTATAGGAACCATAAGATCCAAGCTTTTTGGGGACTTTCTTCAGTATATGCCACATGCAAAATCTATGTTGGGTCTCTAGAGAGGCAATAGCAATTGTATTTTTCATCGCTCTGTTCTTATATGTGATAATAGCTTTTGGAGTTAGACCATCCATACACTTTAATTAGGTCTAGAATCATCACACAAACGTTTGCGTATCTTCACTCGATATCAATCCTGCTCCCAACAAAATTGACTAGTCGTGGTGGTTTAAACCAACAAATGGTACAAAGGGCATCCCATATCTATTCGTTAGATACGTGATGTCGAATGTGACTACATCACCGAAACACTGATATGCTGTCAGGGGTCTGCCCAAAAGACATTCTTTAGCCTCCCGTCATCATCTAAATCCATCAATGCAAAGAAACCTGGATTTTTGTACTGCATCCTACAAAAATAGTCTCGAAGAGCTCCAACACCACCTGCCCTAAGTCGTAGATGTCTTACCTTGTTGATATAATTACGACAATCTTTTTCAAATATGGGAGGTTCTTGAATCCACCAGCGCCAACAATGAGAGATCCGAAACTCTTATTCATTCGGATGCCAGCCAAATCGTTTGTATCTAAGACTCTTTACAGAGTCGCTCACTTCTCTATTACATCAAAAGAAATGGGATTTATTTGGACTGAGGTCGTTATTATGGATATTATGAACTATTGTCAAATGAAACTTTTCATCAACTTTTAAGGCGTTAATTTTTGCCTTACATTCTGTCTTTCCTGTCGGACATGGTCTGACGACATTCAACGTCTTATTCCGGGCCTTCCCACCACAGGCACAATCAAAATTGGCATATTTAACAGTCTCATCATCTCCCTTCTCAGTTCTTCTTGTCATCAACCCAAACTCCCATTTCTTAATATATTGCTTATAATAATTCAGTAATTTTTCAAAAAAATTAAACTCCATCCCCGACTTTGGCTCCTCAATCGTATTACCACCAACTTCATTTGATTGCCCAGGTGTTCCGATAATGTCATCCACGGTTTGCCGTGAATCTGGTCTATCTTCTTTGCTTTCTTCAACTCTAGAAGAGGTATATGGAATATCAGTTTCCCTACAGTCGGGTGTTTCCTCTATATCAACGTTTCCGCTCATTGCATCACTACTTGAATGTTGCATCCCAGCTTGAATGTTGCTTGGATATCAGTAGACATCCGGATATGGAAGAAAATTCGATGACCACGCAAGAAGTGGTCCATAGTTGAGATTATAATTAATGAAATTTGGACAAGTTAATGGAGGATTTGAGGTAGATGGGTGTTCTTCTCCTTTTCCATACTGATCAGAGATGAACTGCATGTGCAATGATGCCAGTCAAGATTAGTTGAGATTGCTTGAATACTATGAAAAACTTCTTCAAATGATATGTATATGTATATATATACATATTATATATATAAATATCTATACACACACATGCATAGTTTGATTTTGATTGTCAAGATATAATAGAAAATTGAAAACATAGATGGATCCTAGGAAAGATAATTAAGCAGTATCAACATAACCACTGCATCAAAGTATAATCAATGTGCATGTCGGTTGTCAAAGCTAATTGTAACTTTGGGACCAGGTCTATTGCAAAAATGTTGTGTAGAATTAATGTAAATACCTAAAATTACTGAAATGGGTATCTTATGCATTGATGGATAATATTATCTTGTTCAGGGACTAATCAATAAATTCCCAAGGGGATCAATTCTCAAATGGATATAAGGAATCCAAAACCCATGGAAAACAGTTCAAGAAGAAATCAATGTCTTAAAATTCATGATCACAACTGGATGCCCATAAACTTTTCAACCAATGCTTGAACATTTTCTCTTTTCAACTGGAGTAGATCAGGAAAAGTATTCCAGGAGTTCACAACCAGATTTCCATCCCAATAATATTAAAAGCATAGATATGATTGACAATAATATTAACAATATTAAAGAAATGTCAGCCAACTCAACCTTTGACGAAAAGGTGACTAGGTTTATCTAGATTGGAAATTTGAATATGATTGATGGTAAGATTTTCTATAAAAGATCAGTGCATGTTTACTCCATCAATTAATATCTAGAGGAGTGTATCTCCACATATGTTACGTTGTATATGACAGAGAAGGCAGGAAGATTGTTGCTATTTCCTCTTTAAAACATGATGGAGATGCTACTATGTTCTATGAATCCAAAGATGAGACAATTTTGATTTGTAGCATAAATTATAGAATGAAACTCACTCAGCATTTGATAATATGAGTAAGATTAATGTTTGGAAGTTCATGGACATAAGTATATTATAGAACAACTTTGAGATGAAGAAAAAATCCATGGAGAGAAGAACTGCAAAATAAATCAATATAGCTACTACATTGTGCAAGTAAGTGAGAGACACAACCAAGACAAAGTGAAACCAATTCCAGAAGAATTGCAAAACCAAAATATAGGCATTGTTGTTACAAACTACTGGGAGACTTTAGCAATGATATGGTCCAATAAAAATGTTCATAATCAAAACAAAAAAGCCCTACTCTCTTTGAGGAACTTACTCTCTCTCTCTCTCTTTCTGTTCTTTTATTTTCATACGCAGAAGTGGTAATATAAAAGGTAAAACAAAAGACCAAACAATGCTCATACCTAGCACGGGCAAAACCTCTCTTTCAGAAATTGACCACAAGTAAAGATCCAGATCTTTCTCAGAGACGATGGGGTTTGGCGACGCTACAGGTACCCGTCGCGGGTTTGATTTCTAAGACCGATTTTGGTTTGCTTTGCAAGTGAGACCGATTTTGGAAGTGACGCTACAAGTACCCGACACTATAGCTTTTTTTCTTTGGTTTGCTTTGCAAGTAAGACCGATTTTGGCGCTGCAAGATCTGTAGCAACTGAGACGATTTTGGCGTTGGGGGATGGGTTTGATTTGTTTCTGCCTCTGTTTTTATTTTTTTAATATAAATAATACCGGCCACGTCAGCCGGTTCTACAAACAGTACCCAACGCCGGGTACCTGTAATAATATTAGGTTAGAATAGAATGAGTAATAGTTACTGCTACAGAAGATAATTATGAATTTATGAGTGAGAGAGAGAGAGAGAGGAATTGAATGGTGGTAATGTTTTAGGTTTTATTCATAAATTAAAACATATTATTTTATTTTGGGTGTTCCAAATAATTATTTGAGTGGTGCTACTCTGCCGCTTAGAGTGCACCGCTCAAGCTTACCGCTAGGTTAAAAACTTTTTTTTTTTTAAAAAATTTTTATTCAAATTTTTTATCATTTTAAAATATTTTAAAAAAATATAAAAAATATTAATACACTAATAATGAATTTCTTAACTATTGAATAAAGAAAAATATTTAAAAAAAATTAGAATACATGACATGTTAAAATGAGTGGACAAGTTGAATGGGTAAAATATCATTTTTCTAATTATAATATCTTCCATCAAGAAACTTTTATGAGAAGATAAAGACGGACGTAGATAAAAAAATATATTTACTTAGAGATAAGAAGGAATATGAAATTAATGGTTCAAGAATATATTCATTTAAATTAATAAACAAGGAGAAAAAATTATTTAACAAAATAACATAAAATGAAATAAAATTTAATAGGAAAAATAAATAAATAAATAATAAGACCTTAGTTTTCAATTTATCTTTTATTTATAAAGAATATATTTGTGATTGATTATTCAAAGTAATTAATATATTTTGTGTTGGCTATTTTTTTAAGGTTTTTTTGTAACACCCCGTATTTTAGTGTATTTTTTTATGAAGGATTATTTTAATTAATTTGTAAATTTATTATTTTGTTTTAAAATTTAGAGGTTTTATAATATTTTAAGTTGTGAAAATTATTTTAATGTGCTTTCATAATTTTAATTAGTGATCTGCAATTTAATTTCTCTTTATTTTAAAGGATGTTTTTGTCAGAATTTAATAATTTACTTTAGCTAGTTTTGAGTTTAAATTGATTTATTTTATTTACTGTTTTAAAAATAGTTATTTTGAAGATCAGTTATGACTCAAAAGTTGTGAGGATTGGACCTCATTTTTTTTCCCCATCTTTTCTTTCTCTTCTTTTTCTTTTTCTTCTCTTTTCTTTCTGATCCTCTCTCTCCCGCGTAGTTTTCTCTCTGCTCCAGCCCGATTTTCTCTCTCCTCCCCCACATTCATTTCGGTCATCTCCTTTCCGTCGCCGTTGCCGGCCGTCGTGGTCGACACCGTCAGTGCCATTCGACTCCCCTTGCGCCGGCGACCCAGCCCCTCCATTTTCAGGCCGGCTAACGCCGCCGTTTGCCGCCCTGAGCCATGCGAAGCCGCGGGCTTCCCTTCGCCGTTCTGCCACCGTCCAGCCACCATTAGCCACCAAATTTTCATCACCGGCCTCTTGCCGTCCTAACCGACCCACTTTTGGCCCCGATCCGCCGCCGGAGCCGCCCCCACGAACACCCTCTTTATTTCAAACTTTCCAACCTTAAAATACCCGTTTCGGCCGCCACCCACGGCCAAAAGCCACCACCTTTAGCTTCACCGACCTCAATAGGCTCTACCCTACCGTTCCCAAGTCTTCTTTTGACCTCGTTGGAATTTGGGTACACTGTGTATTTCGGCCACAGTATTTTTACACTGTGGAGTTGTTGTTTTTGTGCTTCCAGCTCCTTTGTGATCCTCCTAAATTATTTTCAAGCGCTGTAAGTATTTCTCCAAAAGACTTTTTAAGATTTAAATATATTTTGTAATAACTTGTTATATATACTGTATTCTGGTTGGTTTCCGGACTGAGTTTGAAAAGTTCGTGGGTGGTTGGATTGAGACGGAGTATTTTTGTGAATTGTTTATATTATGCTCTGTTTGGTAATTGATCGGTTTCATAGCATTGTGCACGCATGCGTGGGTGTGTATTTTAGAAATTGTGTATTGCGAAAAAGGCTTTTTGGGTGTGTGTGTATCACCCCCAAGCCGAGATGGGTATTATCTCGGTGGAGCTCCTCTGGGCACTCGGGAGCAGAATATACTGAGTGTCGTCCCCTGGAACTTTTATCCGGGACTTGGACTGGATGGTAGCGCTCTCGATCCGACTCTGTGACTCCTCGTGCTGGCGGGAGTCAGAGGATGCTTGGTTATGTACGCGGTGGGCGCAGAACTCGGCATCACTCGTTATATATCACTCGCATGGTCGTTACCCGTGGTGTGACGAAGGGAGCCAGAGTATGTGGATGGTCCCTAGGGGAGGCCATGGTACATACGGATAAAATTAGAATTAATGGAATTATTCCTGGATTTTATTTTGTGCCAAATGGTTATTTTTTTGCATGTGTGGAAAACTTGTGATTTTACGAAAAATGGTGTTTTCTCGAGTTTTGCATTTTGGTCATCATGTGCATGCATAGTAGTTGTTGTGTTAATATGTTTATATCTTGGAGTATTTTGGATTTTACTTACCTGTGGTACCATTTTGTGGGACTGTAGACTTTGATGCAGGTTTTGAGGAAGTTGAGCCCGAGAATGCGGCTCCGCCTGAGGAGTAGGGACATTTGGCTATGTTGTATTTGTATTTTTATTTGATGTTGTTTTCTGAACAAGAAAATTGTATTATGTTGACTTGTGGATTTCAGTACTACTTTGTATTGTATTAAACTCTGGTACTTAGTTATTTGACTTAACCATTCCGCTGCGTATTATTTATTGTACACATGTTGCATTTCACATATTCGGCATGTGTCGTTGGGATGCATGACTGTATTGTCATTATCCCGACGTCTCGATTTTCGTACTTGTCCGTACATAAAAGTTGGAGCCGCCACATTTTTACTTCAGTATTATAATATTTCAACAATGTTATATATATATATATATATATTTCGGTTAATGTTTCTATTTAATATTTTAATTATTTTTAAGTCACGTACTTTAAGTTTATTATATTTTGAATTAATTTTATTTAATTAAAATTATATAAAACTAGAGTCAGTAAAAAATCAATAAAAAGCATATATATATACCATTTGTGAATAACATAAATTATGGCAAATGGTAATCTGGTTTATCATTTTCTTTTCTGAATAATATTATATACAATTTATCATTTTTCTTTTCCGAATAATATTATATTTAATTTTAAATGTATAAGTCTTGTCTATTAAAAAAAGGAAAAAAAAAGATCCACCGATGAAAGTACATTTTTCATGTGGTTCCAAGTGTTCACCACTTTTTTAAAAGAGTTGTGTTGATGTAATTTCTAGCAATGCCTTCCACGTGCTTAGCAACCAACAAGAAGAACAAAGTCTCGGGGAAACTAGCGGATGATAGCTCTGATAACAGAGATCTTGGAGAGAGAGAGAGAGAGGCATGCCTAGAACGTACCTAGTGACTGATTTATAGAGACTAAGAAGCTCAATATGATATAATTTTTTTTGAGAGCTCGATTATGGGGACCTGATTCGATAATATTCCTTCTGGAGCATGATTCTGCTGTTAATAGTGCCATCTTGGCGTGAGTATCCGGTTCAAATTTATCTCCGCAAATCTTGGTTTTAGAAAGATTAGATCAGGGAGGAATCAAGATCGATTATGATTCCAGGATTCAATCCATAAGATCATATAGCGCATTGCATTAAGTTTATCCTTTAGTCGCTTCATCTCATGTGAATTCCTTGTGACCATCTTTGGTCGCCCGTTATCCTTCTAGCTGTGCACTCGAGTTTTCTCATTATTCATATGAAGCTACCCACTGTGTGTATTTTTCCTAGCAATCATCCCGTAAATTCTTGCCGAACGTGTGCCAATGAGAAATTTTCTTCTTTAGATTTCACTCTGTTTAAATCTGATACGTTTCTCCATACGCATGTCCTTTTTCTGTATTATGTGCGAACTATGCTTGCACTCACTGGCTTATCGTGCAGGGCAAGACTAGATAGCATGTCTCTTCATGCAATGTAGAATATGGGAATTGTTCGGCGTGCCCTTCTCCTTTCGACACGTGGCACCTTTTCTTGTTTTAACTTCTGCATTCTCAGCCATTCTGTCTCCCCATAACCGTCACTCCCCTTCTTCTTTACTTTTTTTTCTTGTTCTGCGTTATCTCCATGTTTGGTTATTCCTCTCATTTTCTGCCTGCAAGCTTCCACACTTCTTCACGTAGATGGCTCCCTGAAATGCTTCTCATTATACTTCTCATTCGTATTGAACATCAGACGAGCCCCGTGTTCTAGAGTCCTCTAAACCTGTTGCTTTTGAGTGGAGTCGGAGGGTAGCATCGACTTCCTAATCAAAGTTGAAATCTGTGAGGGAATTGTTTGGCATCCCTGGCTCAGTGAGGAAAGTCTTCTCGACTTTTTTGACTATATAATTAATCCCAATTAGCTCTACATCAACATGTTCTAGATGGGGTAGAGGCTTCCCTTTCGCCGCCCCTTTCATGACATTTTAGACAATTTGGGCAATGCTCCAACTCAGCTTTTACCCAATGCCTGGAGAATCCTCTTGTCTTTCTATGTGGTGTGGAGGTGAGCTCTTGAAGTTGCTAGAATTGAGAATCCAGACTTGACCACCCTTGGATTCTTCCACGTTCACGGCATGAGAAGGCATGACGACAACTAATTTATCTTTCACTTGCACACTAGTTATCGAGTTATCCACTAGGAGTCCCTGTATTCCCACCTCAAGAATTGGGATCGAAAATTCTTCATCATGTCTGAGGAAGGTTGGGATATCCCTTTGGCGTGGCCTCTCATCGCGAGTTATCGGTCATGGCTTGTTGGCGTTGGGTCCCAGACAGCCGATGTGTCGATGCGTGGGTTAAATAGAATCCCAATTTTAGTCATCTCCATGGCCGTCCTTACTCGAGAATGTCAATGGTTTCTTGTCATGCTAGACCAATCACATGTCATAGGTTGCCCGACCTCATGCCCTATTGGCCCTGGGCTAGCTCGTGATCATAAAGGGTCGGCCCTTTCATCTTCAGTCCTGAAAGGGAAGAGGCCTCGCACTAAGAAGGCCAAACGATGACATGGTCCCCGTACGCGTGCCGACCTTGCTCGTCCTGAGAGAGGCATGTCATCCGTCCCTCATATGACACCCCCACCTCCAAAGGTGGTCAATAGACCAGGCAAACCTTACCTTCATTGCAGTCGACCGCCTAGCAAACATGGTTAGCTGAGGGCCCAAGAATTGGATTTTCTCCTAGACTCTAAACTTTTTTGGCACTGCCCTCGACACTTTCTCCGGATCCTACTCTTAAGAGACTCCCATTGACCTTCCCTTCAACAACGGCTTCTAGTAACTTTGTGAAGGTGATAGAAACAAGAGAGGTAAGATGTGGCTAAAACACTGTCGATAGTGCAATGAAGCGAGTCACAGCTTACATCAACTCATCTACTTAAGAAGAGCAGGCTGTGACCCTAACATGGGATGTTCTGCTGAGTGCAAGTGCTTTCGTTAAAGGAAAAGAAACCCTCACAAGAGACATGATTTCGGCTGCCACAACCCTTTACGAGGGGTATCCAAGGATTCTGTTCCTTCCGCCTGATGTAATGCCTTGGACATCGGTAAGAACGAAGTCATTCCGGAAGGGTTGCCGCACACAAATATGCAGGGTCCCCTTAGATCCATGGGTCAAGTTTCCTTACAACATACTTTCGTTCTCGAGAGGCTCGCCCACCTTCGCTGAGGTCGTTCGCAGGTGTCTACTCTTGAGGATATTCTTTGAGGGTCTTCATCTCTCCCAGGGGTCTTTGACCCAGAGCTTGGTGAAACTTCCAACCCACTCATCCTTGAGGGTTAAGTTATTCCAAAGAGCTTAGCTTGCCAAAATGTAGTTCCCCCCAATCTACGCCTTAAGTCTCCTTATGATGTGCCCTTGTCGCCTTGGGCACGTCTTTCTCTACTGAATGTCCTCCAAGGATACCCGTTCTTGAAGAGGTTCCTTAAGGTCCCTCACCCTGCCCCCTGGTCTTTGACCTAGATCGTCTATCGTCCCCTCCGCTCAACCTTGAGGTTGATGAAACTTGGCATCTGTTCTATCTCTAATGTGGTTAAGTATACTTGCACCGAAGGTCTTTTTGGTATATATGTATATAATGATCATTGAAATAAGATGTTGCTGGAAAGATTTCAACTATTTTGATAACTGTTTGTCTAAGGCATTTTGTAAATGACTCACGTTTACACACTAGTACATGATCGTTGCTTATTATGTAAATGACTCTAAGGTGCCAGATGAAGATTAGGAATAGGAAGCATGGGTGGGACTAATTGAGTGTAGAGAAATAAGTGCGTTAGAGGCACAAGTGGGTTACCAATTTTGAATAAGTGCCAAAGGTACAAGGGACCATTGGAATTTTTATTAAAGAATTAAATGTTTTGCTATGTTAGTATCTTGAGATTATAGTGCATTATTTGAGACATATGGAGTTCTTTTCTTGTTTATGTTTACACTTGGACCTTAGTTTCGAAGAAACGTCTCATTTTGAAATAAATGAGTTTTACGAGCTATAGAGTGGGTTCCTTGTTATTTAGAGTACATTTTGGATTGTTGACTTGTGATTATACGAGACAAGAACTAACTCCCTGACCCTTTGGGTACGGGTGTTACATCTGACCCATTCGTCACTAAGATTGCTCAGGAGCATAGTGAATTACTAGCCCTATCATGTGATTACATTACTCAATTGTGGGTTTTTGTGTATGTTAACTGTTTAGATTTGATTGTGCATTCTTCACAAGGTCTGTCCTCTCTAGCTTAGTGGTTGCCTAACGCCAATGTAGATTTGAGGATAAAGTTCAGTCACCATGCTAAAGGATAAGATGTCTAAGATGTGGTGATCGTTGGCCTTTGTGAGGTCTTCATTGATGAGGGCTCTAGGGGATTTGGAGCAAGCCTTGGGTTGAGAATGGGAGGCTGGTCAAGCCATAATATCTTTAAATGATGAAATGGCTACGAAGCACCAAGTTAATGATGAATTTTGGGCTACGTTGGAGGAGGTGTTGAAACCTATCCAGGTAGAGAAAGATAGCTGCATGAGTTACTCCAAGATGTTTGCAGTAGGGCAATAGTCATTAATAAAGCTCTATAATGATCTCGACATTGGGCAGGGTGAGCTAAAAGAACTCATCAGCCGACAAAAGAGCATCTAGGTGGAGCTTCTCTTGGCCGATGGTGGTTATATGTGGTTGGATGAGTCTAATGAGGCATTGCGGGGGAAGTTAACAATGGTCTCGCTGTGAGTTAGTGTGCTCGACTTCGCCCTCCAAGAATCTAGGAACAACGTATCCCTCCTTTCTCTCCAATTATCTATAGCCCTTCAAGTTCAGAACCGGGGGTGTGGAATCGGGTACAATCTCAGTCTCCAAATGTTGAGGAGGTTCCTGCTCACTAACTCTAGGGTGAACCTAAAAAATTTGGACCTACGTAGTGTCCTTATTGATGAAGGCCATGGCCATATTGGATTCAATAGGGGTCTCAAACACATTCCTCATCGTGTAAAGGTTTGTATCTGTACTTCTATAATCATCACACAAGGGAGTAAAATTTCACAACGGAAGGAAAAAGTTTGGTACAATATAATAAATATGAGTACAAGAGAATGTAGAATCATCAATACATCATCTTAAAGACCCATAAGTCAATGTAGCCCATCAGAAATTCCAAGTTAGTCAAACCATTACATACCATACGTCATTCACCCAATCTCTAGAATCTAATACAAATACATAATTACAAGTCACTACAAGAAATTTAATTTTTAGGGACGAAATTAGTTAGGAACAAACTAAATTTTATCTCTAAAAGTCATTTTTGGAGACAAATTTTTCATTTCGTCTCCAAAACTGCCTCAGATACAAATTTCGTTTGAACGGAATATTTTGTGACGAAAAAAATCGTCTCAAAAAGAAAAACTGTTCGAATGGGGGAAAAAGTGTTCGAACAACCAATTAATTCTTTTCGAACAGTATATGATCTGTTCGAACAGTAATAATATTGGTGGAAAATTAAATTTATTTTTTCGGGAAAAGTTAATAACCGTATGACCTTAAATTTATTACTTTGAAAGGAAATTCTTTTCATTAATTTGTTTATTATTATTAATTTGTACATATATTTTTAATTTTATTTTTTCGATAAAAATGATTTATTTTCTGTTAAATTATATAAATATAACTTTAAAGATAATATTATTTTTTATATTATCATGAACGGCAAGTAAAATGAAAAAAATAAATAAATTAGCAAACACGAGAAATAAAAACTATACATTAATTACATCTCAACTATATAATGTTCAATATAATATAAAAAAGTAAAATAATAACTAAAAAGACTATTTGGTGTTGAGCAGATCAACATCCTCTTCTAACATTTTCACGTGTCCATCCATATCTCTAAACTTCTCCATGATGGGCTCAACGAATTCAACAAATAGAGCTCGTACCAGATCCAAAGTAGCCCCAGGAGGTTGTCTCTCAACAGCGGCAGTAGTACTAGTAGAAGCTGGATCGGTGGTCGGGGCACTAGGCTGTCCTGGTGCAGTCTTCCGCAAGTGCCCCTCGCTCTTGCTGAATGTGATCTTGTTGAGGGCCCCAGCTGTGGCGACCTCCGCTCAGTCGCTGAAACTATAACCCCTGATCGAAGTAGGAAGTTAGATATCAGTAGTGCAAATGATAGACTACCTCCACTAACATAGCGTGACTCCGATCGGATGCGGTAAAAGAAATACAAGGCTAGATCAATGGGGTCCCCCTGCCCTATCCTCAACAAAAATCTGGCTCGATTGATCCCGAAATCAGTCTTGTATTTTTTTGGGTCGATGTTATAGCCGACAATCAAGTTAAGCATTCTGAAAAATGCTATACACTCAGCCTGTCGGATCACCTTGCTCCCATCATATGGAGGAGCTGAAGGGTCTCGCACTAGATGACGCACCTGATCATCTGTGAAACCATCATCAGGTAGATCCACATCCTCACTACCATCCTCACTATCATCCGGCTCTACATTCGGGGCCGGTGTGGAGGATGCGACATGTGTGTCAGAATCAGATGGTGCAACCGCTGGTCCCGAAGTAGCCGGTCCAGGATATGCGTCGACCTCGCGCCGGATGTCGAGGAACTCAGCAATAATACGGGGAGAGAAATTAATAGTAACTCCCCGGACTGATAGAGTGTAGAAAAGAGAATCAGCACTCTCCTCTCCCAAGGCACGATAAAACTCATAGACCATATCTAGGTATGCAGTCCCCTGCTGCTGACAGATCGGTAGCCATCCCCGCTCAGTGAAGATGGACTGTATGCTCCGTCCCTCTCAGGAAAGATCGGAGAAGTCAGACAAAATGATCTGACGCTCGATGAGTACAGATCTCGACGCCTGAGTAGGAGCTGGTCCAGTACTTCTTTCACTGACTTGGTCTCTTGCACGTTTTCATCCGGTAGATGCCATTAATATACTGTTTAACCACAAGAAAGATAGGAATATAATTATAAATATTATATTTAAAATATATTATTTAAGAATTACACTTAGATTGAACTGTATTGAAATAATCCGTTCGAATTAAGAATATTCCATTCGAACTAGTATATTTGTTCGAATGGAAGATTCTGTCCAATCGAACAGCTAATTAATATTCGTTCGAATGGTAAGTTTTTATTCGAACAGAAATAAATCTTTTTGGCATCATCGCGTTCGAATGGAATAGAACCCGTTCGAACGAGATCGAACCCAAACAGCCATGGCTGAGTCGACTCAGCCATGGTCGAAACTCTAATCTACACCAAAAGAGCTCGATTAAATCGGTATAAATGATTAAGAAGTGAATCTAGATCACTTCTACTGATTAAAATCCATACATTTGATCAACTACACCAAAATGGGGGGATTTCGAATCCGAAATCCCCCCTCCCAAACAAAGCTCATTAATCTAAAAAAAAATAACAATAGAGGCTCATACCTCTTAGAAGAGAAAAATGGGTTGTTCCTTCGGCGGTTGAGTGGCGGTTGAGCGGCGGAGATAAGGGAGGAGTCAGAGTAATCGGTGGCTTAAGGTTCGAATGGTTTGTGTGAGTTTGATGGGAATCGAATTGGGTGTATAAAGATCGTGACACCTCTTTCGAACGGGTTTTTATTTCGTTCGAATGGTATTAAAATCCGTTTGAACTTGTCAATATCCCGTTCGAACGGTTATTACACTAATATATTTTTAATTATATAACTATACTAATGTATAATAATACTGATATTACAAAGTACAAAAGTATAAAAATAATACTAATAATAGTATTATAATGCTTTAAGATACAAGTTAATATTTTAATATAACTATATTATATCCTAGTTACTGTATAGTTATAACTATTGAATGAGTTATGATAATTATATAAGTTAATATGATTATAGTTATACAATAAGTTATATATTACATACTAGTTACTATACTATATATTAATAGAAAGATACTATATAGTTATAACTATTGAATGAGTTATATTAATAGTATTATAGTATATTAGTTATAAGTAGCCTAGTACAATAAGTACTATATTATATCTTAGTTACTTTATAATTATAACTATTGAATGAGTAATGATAACTATACAATTAGTTAATATGATTAATATATATAATATTTATTAGTTATATAGCTAGTACAATAAGTAATATATTACATCCTAGTTACTATACTATATATTAATAGAAAGATACTATATAGTTATAACTATTGAATTAGTTATAACTATACAAGTTAATATGATTAATATATATATATATATATTTTACTTATATACTATTAATAAGTACTATAACTAATATACTATAAGTATTATATTAGCCAGCATATATAATGCTTGTAATGCCCAAATTGGGGAACAAATTTTATTTTTTGTTCACCTTTTTTTTGGCCAAATTGGGGCACGAATTTTATTTTTTATTTTTATGTTAAATATTTGATGTAAAAAAAAAAATCTAAAAAAGGACTTATTAGTATATAAAATATCAAAAAGTTGGACTTTAGTTCGAACTCAATAAAGTACCGTTCGAACGATTTTATTTCGTGAAATGTGTTTGGTGGGAAATTTCGCATCAAATACTCTGAATATCAGTTCGTTCGAACTTAAAAAGTATTCATTCGAACGGAAAAAGTTTTGAATCTTTTGGACATTAGTAGAATATGCCAAGGAATATTCTATTTGTTTGTTCAAACTAGTAAATTTCTCGTTCGAACAAACATTACATCGCGGCAAAAGTTGGCGCAATTTGAAATTTTTGTGTTCGAATGAGTAAATGATCCGTTCGAACGTGACTTCACAGATTCAAATACCACAAACTTTCGGTTCATTTTCATTTTGTGCGAAATTTTGAAAGTTGTTGAGGTAGAGGAACATTCTTAGCCTCCAAGAGAAGGGATTCTTGAGAGAAGATTGAGAAGTATAAAAGGTAAGTACTAACTATTTTTGAATTATTTTTTGTGTTTCGAATTTCATAGCAAGTTGATTTATTGTTGGGTGTCTTAGGGTTATGCTATAATGTGTTTTATATCATTGCGTTTCTACAATACCATTTACAATAAAAGGAAACTAAACTAATGTGGATGATCCTGGATATTTAATGTCGTGAATTTGATATTTTCTAGATAAAGAATTTGGTCTCTGTTTCATGTTTGGATTCTGGAAAAATACCGTTCGAACGCTATTATTTCCCGTTCAAACATAATGGATTTAAATGCGAACCTGGGTTTGTACCGTTCGAACGCTATAGTATCCGTTCGAACAAAATGAATTAAATAGGAAATGGAATTATATATATATAGTTATATATAAATATATCTATATATATAACTATAGTTATAATATATTTAGTTGATGCATATTCACAAACAAACCAAAACTCAATCAAACTTAGAAAGATATAAGTTTTCCGTAGTTGAAGAAGAATGAAAATCTGGAACGAACACGTTCGAACGTTTTAGACTTTACGTTCGAACGTAGATACTGTTCGAACAGGTTATGTTTTACGTTCAAACGGAATAATATATAATTAATATACAAACAAACCAAACCAAAACACAATACACAAACAAACCAAAACACAATCAAACTTAGAAAGATATTAACTGCAAAAGATAGGCCGTCCACAAAGGAATCTTTAGAAATTTTAGACGCTTGGTCGGCTAAAGTCATATTTTGGTTGGGTTTTGGAGTGTTGGGTGAAGAGTCAAGACTTTAGTGACTTCTTGTTGATATTCTTATAATCAAAATCAAATGGAGCTCTCTTTTATTTCCTTTTTCCGATTTGAAACTTATCACTGAAATTGAAAACCCTCATTCTTGTGGTTCTTACCATGCAAGTTACTCAATCCAGTCCCAACTATTTTTAAATTAAAATTATTATTTCTATTACTTTTTGTAGAGTTCATTCTCAGTACCAATTTTAGACTTTACGCTCGAACGGGTTATGTTTTACGTTCGAACGGTATAATACATAATTAATACACAAACTTCTTCTCGAAAAAACAATACACAAACAAACCAAAACACAATCAAATTTAGAAAGATATAATACAAACCATAAAATTTATATATAAAGTCATAGAAATATATTATACATAATTAATCAAACTTAGAAAGATTAAAATTAAAATACTGCATCTCCCATATTCCATGTCTACCACCTTAGCATTGCCACCACCACTATTATTTAAGAATAAATCCAACCACAACTAACTCTTCAAATAAAACATTAATTCTTGCATTTTCCTCAGGATTGAGTAGTGAACTTCCGGAATTCCCAAAACCACTTTGGACATCTTGAGTTGGGTTTGTATTGACAGAACCACTTTGGACATCTTGAGTTGGGTTTGTATTGGCAGAAGCATATGATAGAAAACTTTGTTCTGTCTCCTTAATTAAAGTTGCTAGCTGAGTTTGTAGATTTTCAACCTGCAGAAAACAAAAGTAGAATGCCATTTATTAGGATCTTAGGAGACAGAATGTATTAGGATTTTAATAATTAAATATGAAAAGAGAACCTGCTGCTGAAGAGCAAAAATAACTGAAAAAATGCCATTAATAGGATCTTGAAGCCTAGCTTGCGCTTCATATATAAGTGTGGTAGAAGCTTCATAACGATTATTGACCGGGATGTGGTGTAGAAGTCTCGATGCATTACCTGCTCCGAAAACCTTATAAACGCGCCAAATTGGATATATCCAACTGGACCATTGAAATAAGGAGCAAAAATAGATCCCTGAGTACATTTCCTTCTCAATAATTTGCATGCTTCACAAGCAGAACCTCGCGCACCTCGCATCTTGATTGGTGGTGAGAGAGCATTTGGGGTTTAAAATATATAGACGGATGAGGAAATTATTGATAAGCTTGCATCTCGTGATGCGGAAAGTACACCATAAAACCCGGGCAATTAAAGCGGGAATTGCTTCGAGCCCCACAAAAAGAGACCATAAATGATACCATCCGAGGTGCGGAGCTCATTCATCAATAATTTCCTCTTATCGTCCTTGTGTACATTATGGACGGACAACATTCGTAAATTATGGGGATGATACATTCGTAAATTATGGAAATATACATCCGTAAATTCTAGAAATATACATCCGGAACTCTCAACTCACAGTTTTCACAAACACCACCGAGCTCTCAACTCACAGTTCTCACATCCTCTTATCGTCCTTGTGCACATTTCTCACAAACACCACCGAGCTTTCAACTCACATTTCTCACAAACACATTTCTCACAAACTCACATTTCTCTCAACTCACATTTCTCATAAACACATTTCTCACAAACTCACATTTCTCATAAACTCATTACAAATGGCCGGCCATCGTCCTTATAATATTGTTCTTGATTTGAATCGAGAACCATGCTTGCCACAAACATTATTTTTCACTCCTGATGCTATCAATACCATGATAGCGACAGATAACTATTTCTTAAGCAAGAGTGATGCGGAGGTCGTGGATGGAGCGAGAATAATGACATCTCAATATGCAGCTGTTGTTACTACCATGAGTCGAAAGTTACTCCTCAGGGTAAGTGAGATAGAGATGCTTAAAAAACAAGTAAGTGAATTGAATAATAAGCTTGCAAATAAACGAAAAAAAAAACAAATATTAAAAAGAGAAAATAAGGAGTTAAAACTGCCTATGGACTTGTATGCAAAAAATTTGGAACCAAAAGTAGTAGAGCTGGAGAGAATGCGAAAACAAATAAATGAACCAAAAGTAGCAGAGCTGGAGAAGGAAAGTGCCTTAAATGCGATCAACCCTGAGGAAAATGCAGGGAATGTCCTCAACCTTGAGAAAAATGCATCAAATGTGTTCAGCCCTCCGAAAAATGCTTCAAATGCGCTCAACCCTGAGGAAGATGCTTAATATGCGTCTTGGCTATATGTTAATTGGCTATATGTATGGACTATATGTTTTATTTTATGTGTTGTTAGTTTGATTTATGTTTTGATATATGTATGAACTCTATATCCATTTGATATATGTTTTGATATATGTATGGATTATATATTAGTTTGATATATGTTTTGATGCTGAAAACTGTTTGCAGTAGGATATTACATAGATGATAGGATATTACATAAATGGAATACGTTTGAATATACTTTTGATGGTGTTTATCCCATGAATTGGGTTTTTTGATAGACATTCTACAAATAACGGTTTTTGCACAATGGATAAGAGTTGGATGTTGTTGGGAGATAGACTTGGGCGAGACTATAAGGAGTATGCACAAGGGGTGAAGTTTTTTCTAGAGTTTGCTCGCATGAGCGTTGATAGTCGAGAATATATAAGATGTCTGTGCAAGAAGTGCAAGAATCTTAGTTCTTATAATTTTGTAGTAGTGGAGGATCATTTATTTGTAAATGGAATCGATCCTAAATACTTACCTTGGGTCTTACATGGCGAACCATTTCTCAAAGGAGTTAGATTTGGTAGTCAGACCAATCAAGTAGATGAGGGTAACGACACTGAAATAGAGGACATTAATGTGGATGATCCTGATGACAGTGATGATAATGGAGAGGATATGACTGAGATGTTAGGTGATCTGGGTGCAGGAATGTTTGGGATGAGGGATGGAGAAGGAACATCTGTACAATCATTTGAGAGAAATGATAACTTTGGAAGATTGTGGGAGGATGCACATAGAGAGTTGTATGAGGGGTGCACTCGTCATAGCAAGTTGTCTTTTACGGTGAGGTTGCTTCATATTAAGTCTATTTGTCGTATTTCTGCCAAAGCTATTGACATGTTACTTGAATTTGTTAAAGAGGCTCTTCCTCAGGATAATGTAGTACCCCGTAATTTTTATGAAGCGAAGCAATTGAAGCGAAAGCTAGGACTTGATTATAATATCATCCACACTTGTAAAAATGATTGCATTCTTTACTGGCAACAATATGCAGAATTTGACTCATGCCCAGTGTGTCATGAGTCAAGATGGACATCCGATAAACGTAATGTACCCCACAAAATTTTAAGACATTTTTCGTTGATTCCTCGACTTCAAAGACTGTTTACATCAAGGATAATTGTGAAAGATATGTTGTGGCATCACATAGAAAGAGTCCAAAATGAAAACTTCCTCTTGCATCCAGCAGATTCTTTACAATGGAAGAAATTTGACAAAGAGTATCCATGGTTTGCCGAAGAACCTCGCAATGTACGTCTTGGTTTAGCAACGAATGGTTTTAATCCATTTGGCAACATGAGCACTTCTCATAGTACTTGGCCTGTCATATTAATGCCTTATAATTTGCCACCTTGGAAGTGTATGAAGGATCCTTATTTTATGATGACTCTATTGATACCAGGGCCAAGGTCACCAGGGAATGAATTAGATGTATATCTACAACCACTGATTGCAGAGTGGAAAATTTTGTGGGATCAGGGTGTCAATACATATGATGCAGCTTCATCGCGGGAGTTCAAGATGCATGCCGCAGTAATGTGGACAATAAATGATTTTTTAGCATATGAAAATTTGTCTGGGTGGAGCACAAAAGGTAAAATGGCTTGTCCTGTTTGTAATAAAGATACACATTCTCAGTGGTTGAGTCATGGTATGAAATTATGTTTTATGGGACATCGTCGTTATTTACCACATGACCATAGATGACGTTCAAATAGAGCTATGTTTGATGGAAGGGTTGAGCGTAGGTTATCGCCACCAGAGTTATCTGGACATGATATTATCGTGCAGTTAGGGGATGTTTTAGAAAACAGATTTGGGAAACATACCAGGGTTCGAAAGAGAAAACGACAAGCAGTGGAGTTGAATTGGACAAAAAAAAGTATTTTTTTGAGTTACCATACTGGTCTACATTGACACTACGCCACAATCTAGATGTTATGCACATTGAAAAGAATATATGTGAGAATATATTGGGTACTCTAATGTCAATAGAAGGGAAGACAAAAGATACAGCTAATTCTCGTAAAGACTTGAAAGAGTTGGGGATAAGACCGGAGTTGCATTTGCAAGATAATGGGTCGTCAGCATATATGCCTATTGGAATGTATACACTCTCAAATGATGAGAGAAATCAATTTTGTGATTGGTTCTTGACAATCAAATTACCCGA
The DNA here is from genome assembly GCA_029856935.1 of Cyclocarya paliurus. Taxonomy (NCBI): domain Eukaryota; kingdom Viridiplantae; phylum Streptophyta; class Magnoliopsida; order Fagales; family Juglandaceae; genus Cyclocarya; species Cyclocarya paliurus. Next base: position 28,362,389 of record CM056950.1, on the reverse strand, counting down.
TGGCTATGCTTCAAACATGTCAAGATGTGTTCGAACACATGATTGGAAGATAACTGGTCTTAAAAGTCATGACTGTCATGTATTTCTGCAGCGTTTGTTGCCGGTTGGTGTGCGTGGAAAGCTTACTCGAGATGTTCGTATAGCTCTCACAGAATTAGGAGAATTTTTCAGAGACATTTGTAAGAGAACGTTGAAAGTTGATGCATTGTTAAAATGGAAGCTGATATTGTAGTAATATTGTGCAAGTTGGAGAGTTTGTACCCGCCTTCATTCTTTGATGTAATGGTTCATTTGGCTGTGCACCTACCTCGTGAGGCTTTAGTCGCTGGTCCGGTTCAAGATAGATGGATGTATCCTATTGAACGATTTTTAGGAAAATTGAAGCGATCTGTGGGGAATAAAGCTCGTCCAGAAGGTTCGATTGCTGAGTCATATATTGATAATGAGTGGCATACCTTTTGTTCAATGTATTTTCGTGAGGTTGATACTAGATTTACAAGACCAGACCAAAATTATGAGGGTGGAAGAGAGATGAGAGTCTTGTCGACATTTACCGTATTTTTCCAGACAGTACGTCCCATAGGCGCACAAAGGGGCTACGACCTATGTGGACGAGAGTTTGAAAGAGCTCGATGGTATGTCTTGAATAACTGTGCAGAGATTGACCACTATTTGAGGTTAGTGATGATCCTCTAAATTAATTATGTATAATAATATAACATTTTTCGTTGTTACAAATTAATCATTCACACGAACCTGCGCAGTGAACATATACAACTACTTCGCACGAATGGTGTAACTGACGTAGAAAGAACGCATGAAGAGGAATTTGCTTCATGGTTTGAACATACGGTATTACTGTAAAGTTTCATTTTATAATATGAATTTCATACCACTAAAATCTATCATTTTTTTATATAATAATATTTATTGATGTAGGTTGTATCAAAATATAGTGAAAATTCAGAAGAAATTTCACCAGAACTGTATGCTCTGGCATGTGGTCCGTCTAGGCGGGCCATCCAGTACTCAGGATGTTTGGTGCGTGGATATAAATTTCACACAGCTGACAGAGAAAGATATAGGAAAACTCAAAATTGTGGGGTTGTTGTCAAAGGAAGTCATGGGGATGATAACATTGACTTCTATGGAATTGTGAAAGATATTATAGTGTTGAAATACGTGGGAGGATATATGGTCTAGTTTTTTAAATGTAATTGGTGGGATGTCTCAAATCCTAGGTTGGGAGTGCGTAACGATAATTACTTTATGAGTGTCAATACATCTCGCACATGGTATGAGGACGATCCTTTCGTTCTCGCTTGCCAAGCGAATCAAGTTTTTTATTTAGATGATCGGGAATACAGAAACCTATGGCTGGTAGTGGAGAAGTTTGCACCAAGAAATGTATATGATACTATTCTAGAGACAGAAGAACCTTCAGAAGAAGTTGATACTCCAGCAAATGAAGAAGCATATCAAGAAAACGAAGTAGGCATCAATCTGTTTGTTGATCTCAGCCAATATGATATGGTCCCATTGCATAGAGAAGATGTTCAACCCGAAGTAATTGAGGGTGAAATATCAGAAGACGATGAATCAACTGAAGTGTCTAGCGAGGATGAGGGTGATTGGTCTAGCAAAACAGATAGTGAATGAATTTCAAATATCAATTTTTGTAAGTATTATTTGTATAAATATATCCATAATGTTTGTTTGAATAATAATTTGTTACAATTTCAAATAGATATGCCTCCTAAACGTAAAGCAACACATGTGCCATCCCCATCCATTACTGATTCCCCGTGTGGTTCACCTGTCATGAATAGTGAGCCAACACTATCAGAGGTATTTTATTAAATTAAATACTACAGTTTATGCTCAATTCAGGTAATATATCTATAAAATAAAAGTATTTAATTCAAATACTTGTTTTAATTACTGTATATAGCTGTTGTAAGCTAGGGCCGAGGTAGAGGCACTACGAGGGGTGTCTGCATAGAAAAAGTAAGGAAAGTTGGTAAAATTAAAGTTGATATTCCTGATTATCACACTGGTGGCTCTGGAGATTCAGCAGCATGGCTTGCTTCTTTTGTTGGTACGCTTACTCGCACGTATGCACCTATTGTTACATCCTCTTGGTCTAAAGTTTCCCAAGAAGTGAAAGATCACATCAAAAATTGTTGTTTGGTTATAACCTACATCTCAAGTAACTAAGTATTATTCATGTTACTTTTTGAATATTTCGTATTTATACTAATTGTTTATAATTATTGGAAGGATGAGTTTGAGCTTGATTTTGGCCGATGAGAGGATCGATTAACGGTTGAGGAGTTGATGTCAAATGCATTTCGGAGGTACAAAGGTCGATGTCATGTACATTATAAGAAGTTCAGTACTACAATAGAGACACGCCAAAATCTATTCCAAGCAATGCCACCAAATGAATGGGAGAAGGTTTGTGATATGTTTGAAAATCCTGCTTATCAGGTAATTTCGCTGCTCTATTTTTTTAATAGTATATTATGATAGATGTATTAAACATATAGATATATATATTTTTTATTTTTTTAGCAACGGAGTACTGTGAGCAAAGTAAATAGATCAAACTTGAAGATACACCATCATGCGGGTTCTCGATCTTTTCATCGTTTGTCTAACAAAATGGTAAGTTGTAATACCCTGCTTCTTCATTTCTTCTGACGTAAGCAATTACGTCAGATGCGTCAGCCTGCCCACTCCCATCTCTAGTATTTAAGAGCCTCGTTACGTAATCTATAAAGCTATCTTTGTGTTTTAAAGTAATGTGTATTTTTACATGGAAGATTCCTATCACTATCTAAATAAAAAATATTTTAAATAACTCAATTATATTATCTTTGAAGAGCTCCAAAAATATTATAATTGTAGGGAATCATTTTATATAAATGATTCCAGTTATTTAAAATATTAGATGATTTAAATAATGATGGAATATTTATTTATTTAATAGTTTTACTCTTTTAAATATTTTAAGTAAGACTTCATCATTTTATAAATGATGAGGGAATATTACTTTAAATAATATTCTATCTTAATTCCTCTCAGTACTTTTAAATAAGTTGGCTTTTACGCATTTTCAAATCAATATTTAAGGGTCATCGTAGACCATTTTTATAGACCCCCAGATGTCGGATTTTAGGATAAAACCCCAGCCCCTCTCTTTTTCCCCTCACTTTTCCCTCCCATTTCTCTCTCCTCCCTTCGGTTTCCTCCACGTACGCAGCTCCTCCCTCTCTCGTCCGAATGCTCCTCAACCCAGCCCGGCGCCGCCGTGCACCGGCGTGCCACACGACCCCCACCACCGGCACCACCTCCCTCCGGCGAGTCTCCCAGCATCGGCCTCTTCCTCCCACGCTCGGCCCTCCTCCTTCCTTGGCGGTGCAAGCCCGAACGGGCTTAGTAGCCGATCCGCCGCCGTGCGCCGTCCTCTGGCGCCACCACCACTAGGGTAGCTCCCCCAGCCACCGACCGGCCCCCTCCAGTGATCTCGGCCTCCCTCTCCCCGCCGGTAGCCTCCATGCACGAGCTTAGGCTCCTCCACGCACGGGTTCATTGTGCGGCCTCCTAGCGCCGTCGTACGCGGTCATCTCGACCACTGGCCACCACCATGAGACTCCTGAGGCCTTCCCCTTCCTCCTCCAGCAAACCCACGGCCAATAGGCCTCTCCTCCACCTCCCGATGTCTCCAGTAGCGATACACGGGTTTGGCCTGATTCGCCGCCACCCACGGTGAACGACCATCCTAGCCGGCATCCTTAGGCCACCACGAACCCAATGGTACCACCCACGGCCCCGATCTACTACCCACGACCCCACACTCTCTCGCACTCTCCCACGGCTTCTCCTTCCCCGCAGTGCACGGCCAGCCACTGTAGACCACTGTGCCGACCGCCACCGAGCCTCCACAGCTCCACTAGCAACATCCCCTAGCCTAACCCAAGCCTAAACCACCATTTTATGTGGTGGGTAATCACTGCACGTGATGGACAGTCATTGCGCGTGACTGTCCGCCACCGTACACGGCAAGATCCGCCGTGATACGTTCATTGCCATCATCATCAAGGCCTCCTTAGGCCCTTCCAACACCACACCTAGCTATCCAAACACTTAAACAGTCACTGTACGCGGTGTAGCCACCCCGTACGCTCCTCCGGCGTATTCACTTTGACGGTCAACGAGCGACGCACGGGTTTTCCCGTCGATGGTATAATTCTCTATCCCTCCCTATTTATGTTAGATGCTAGCTAGTTGACTAGGTTGTGGACTGTGCTGCTAGTATTATAGGACTGCTGTGTAGTATGATGGTGATGTGATGGGCTGTGATGTCAAGTGTTGGGCGTAGTTGGGAAGTGTGCTGTATAGTGATGTGGACTGTGGCGTGAAGTGTTGGGTGGATTGGGAAGTGTGTCGTGAAGTGTTGGGATCTGTGCTGTTGGTGTTCTAGTCTGTGCTGTGTAGTGTTGTGGACTGTGCTGTGAAGTGTGGTTGTAGTGCATGTGCGGTAGTAGTGACGTGGTGTAGTGCCGGGAGTGGAGTACACGTAGGGTGTACTCCATGTGGTGGAGTGATGCACCGTATGGCGTGAAGGTCATAGCGGTGACGTGGCGTAGTGTTGTGAATGGAGTACACGAAGAGTGTACTCCATGTTGTGAGACGATGCACCATATGGCGTGAGTGCCATAATGGTGATGTAGCGTAGTTCGGTAAATAGACTATACACGGACTATACTCCATGTGGTGAGACGTTGCAACATGTGGCGTGCGTGCCATAGTGGTGATGTGGCATGGTTCTGTGAGTAGAGTATACGCAGAGTATACTCTATGTGGTAAGTGCTGCACCGTATGGCGTGTATGCCATAACGGTGACGTGGCGTAGTTCTGTGAATGGAGTACACGAGGAGTGTACTCCATGTTGTGAGACGATGCACCGTATGGCGTGTAGGCCATAGCAGTGATGTGGCGTAGTGTTGTGAAGGGAGTATGTATGGAGTGTACTCCCTGAGGTGCAGCGATACACCGTATGGCGTGTCGCAAGGATAAGGATGGTTGCGTAATTGTTAGGGGAAGAACTTGGTGTGTGGTGTCGGGAACTATGGAACAGTGTCCCGAAATGGCTGCGAAGTATGGCTGTAGTCCAAGGCGACGGGTGTTGCCATGTGATTGGTTTATGATTGGGAATAAGTACGAAGTGGCCAAGAAGTATCAGAGCAGTGCAACGGAAGCATGATTGGGCAACATCATGAAGTGACGTGGTCCATCATGGAGTTGCGTTGTAATGACCTAAGATGTATATGAGGTGATGTGACAAGGTCACGGTGTAGCTTGGGAACAGTCTTGAGTTATATGGCGTGACGTGAAGTGTGGTTATGAACAGAGTCCCATCGGCTAAGTGTTGGGATGAACTGTCACGAGGCTCAGGTAGCACGGAGAGTTGTGCTAGCCGGATAAGGGAAGGATGGTATCGGAGTATGGCGCTTGTCCATACGGCCAGTTGACCAATGTAAGGTATGTGGGTCCCAGATGATAAAAAGTGTAAGGTACGTGTGTTGTCTGGTTAGACACATGTGCCGGACGGATTTACCGTAAATAATGGGTAATCTGTTCTGTGTATGATGACGCAGTAATTAAGCCTTGGAGTGGCTTAGAGCCGTGTGATGTGTACGGATGGTCATGAGAAGTAGAGTGAGCTAAGATACATGAGGGTAATGATGAAGGTAGTGTCTAAGAATGGGATGCATGACTTAGTTGGTCTAAGTCATGCGTCGGAATGTGGTTAGTAAGAAAAACAGGACAAAGGTCCTAGTGTCTTAATCCTAAGATGAACATGGGTTCATCCTAGTGGCTAAGCACTCGGAGTAGAACGTTAAAGTTGAAGGAAGTAGAGACCGTAGTGGGTCCCTAAGGGTTTTTTTCATAGTAAGAAACGTGAAAGAGCACGGTATAGAATGAGAGTGTTATCTAAGTAAAGCATAACTCTATTTTTAGTCAGTTGCTTATGCACTAGATAGAGAATAACGTTAAGGTTATGTATGCATGTAGGTTGCCATTTGACACGCATGAATGGATTGTACGGTATGAACGGACTGTATGGTATGAAAGTAGCATGGAGTCCATGTAAGTGTTACGTTCATACTCTTCTAGAGTTTTCTAAAGATATGAAAAGAAAAAGAAATGTTTTTCCTTACGAAAACGAAGAAAAGAACCGGTCTCCCTTTTCAAGGGTAGACGTTTTACGAAAAGTAACGCATTTAAAGTATAAGTATGTACGGCCCCCTTTGGCAGCCCCTTTTCACGCACCCAAAAGTATGCATACGTAGTATCTATTGTATGTATTTTCAAAGAAAAGACGATGAACGAAAAGATGTTTTCGGGCTCTCGCCCCAAACGAACGTTTTCTTACGAAAAGAATGTTTTCTCACGAAAAGATGTTTTTCCATGAAAGCACGCAATGAAATGAAAAGAAAGGAAAGGCATGCTCATGCACATGAAATGAACCAAAGCCGCGGCTTTTTTAGAGCCGCCATGAATGAATGAACGTAAGAAAGAACGAAAGAAATGCATGAGCGTGTATAAATGTATGAAAATACGTAACGGCCACATGAAATGAATGAACGGGGTACCCAAATGAATGAATGGGCAGATTGCAATGCCGGGTGGTAGTATCTGGTAGTGCATCCAGTGCTGCATCCCTAACGGAAAGGGATTCCAACCCATGGCCACGGGCGAATCCATCGGCCCAAAAGGCCGCTAACCCCAGCACACGGGGCGTAACAGTGTGCATTGGCCTATGAAAGCGATAAGAAAAGAATGTATGAATGCATGGCACTCTTCAAGAAATGAAGGCAGTAACGGGGTAAAGTTTTACCAAAAGAAAAACACGTTTTAATTATGAAAACCCCCGTCTACTGACGTTTACGAAAAGAAAAAGTAACGTAAGAATGCACGGCATTCTTTAAGAAATGGAGGCACTGATGGGAGAAACGTTTTACGAAAAGAAAACCGGTTTTAAAGAAAAAAAACCCCGTCAGTGATGTTTTCAAATGAAAGCCTGTATGCATGTACGTATAGTATGTATGGAATGATGAATGCATGACTGAAAACCTATGTTTTTATATTTTAACTGTATGAAGTAACGTTTACTGAGTATTCGACTCATTTTAGTTTTTATGTGTGCCCCTCCCCCCCACAGGAACTGAATGAGCAGTACGCTTAGGAGGGACACGGCCAAAGGAGAAGGGCACGGAAGTCTAGGCATGAAGGTTTTAAATGTAAGAAAGGCTTTTTATTTTAAAGATTTATATTTTCCACTGTTTTAAACCCCAAGCCTCTTTTATTGTAAAAGAAAAAATTTATTTTATAACGTAGAGTCTTGCACCCTGGGAAGGACAGTGAAAGGTTTTAAAGAGGACGGTAATTCCCGTCGTATTTTCTAAAATATTTTGTAAAAATACTCACCTCGAGGACGGGCGTTACATAAGTTATTCTACTCCCTATTAAATATTAACATATAATACACTTTTCTGATTTAAGTTCTAATATATATATATATTTTTGCAGAAAGAAGAAAGTCCTGTTGACTATGATCTGACCAAATTATATGCAAAATCACATAAAAATCGTGATGGTGTTTGGACCAGTCCCGAAGCAGAGGTAAATTATGTACGTTTAAGTTTCTTTAATTCCATTGTAACTATAGTTTTGTTACTTATACTAACTAATATGTTTTTGTTTTTGTAGGACAAGATGATATCTCTCAAGGAAGTTAATGCGGATCCATCTGATGCATCATCTGTCAACGATGTTCAGATCCTTTATCAAGTTCTTGGATCACGTTCTAGATATTTGAGGGGCTTAGGACGTTGCGTTAAACCATCTTCAATATCATCATCCTCTTCTCAAGCTAGATCGAATGACGACAAAACTAAAAAATTGGAGGAAGCAGCACTTGAAATAGAGCGATTGAGATCTAAGGAAAAAGAGTTGCTGATCAGATTAGATCAAGCAGCAGTTCTTGAGACAAGATTAGAAGAGAACATGCAGAAGAGATTGGAGATGGAGGTACAAAAAGCTATGCTTCAATTGCAGTCAGTTATGTCACAAAACTCTACACCACCACCATAATTGTAAAAGTTTTTTTTTTCTTTAGGGTTAATACATTATAAAGTTTCAAAACATTTGAACAATTGACATTTGAATTATATTTTGTGTAATACTAATATGGTATTTTTAATTAATTTGGTTTTGTTCTGTATGATTCATACCGTTCGAACGGTAAATAACCAGTTCGAACGGTAAAGTACCATTTCTAAATCTATTCGAATAAACAAATACTCATTCGAACAAAAAATAACCCATTCAAACGAATAACACGGAATACAGTTCGAACGGACGTAATTTGCATTCGAACAAAATTTATTGGTTCGAACAGTATCAAATATTGTTATTTGTTCGATTCAAAATTTTATTTCGTTCGAATGGAAGGGTAGGTTCGAACGGAAAACATTCCATTCGAACACTCATTTCGTTCGAACAGTATCAAATATGGTCATTTGTTCGATTTAAAATTTTATTCCGTTCGAATGAACATGTCGGTTGAACAAGATATTGAGATGAAATTAGTTCATCTAAAAAAAAAATTATCCGTTTGAACGGTTTCGATTGGTTCCGCAAAATTTCATCCCTAAAAGTGATTTTTGGAGACGAAATTCAAATTTTGTCTCCAAAAACATTTTGAGACAGCCTTTTAGAGACAAATTAGAGACAAAATTTTTTCATCTCCAATTCTTTTTTAGGACGAAATTGTAATTTTTTGAGACAAAATTTTTTGTCTCAAAAAACCATTTCTCTTGTAGTGAGTCTGACTAAAAGTAGGGATAGGGCCTCACTTGGGTTGGGTTGAGTTTCCCTACTCATACTTGTTTTAATCTCTTACATTTGCAATAAAGTCTACGATTCCTAGGAATGAAACCATAGTGAGACAACTACTGTGAGATTTCAAGAAATCTCAATAAAGACCATACTAATAATTATAAAATAAGAGATGAAAATAAAATATGCGGAAGCAATTGATACACAAGAGACCCCCAAGCAAAGAGGCCTTCTTATCAAGGAAAGGCATTGGGCATCCAATAGTCACGTTGGGAAAAGCAGTCCCCATTAGCAGAAAGAACTCTCTTATGTGTACTTTTAAATTTGAATAAGGTGAGGAAATTGAATAGTACTACTCATAACTCAAAAGCTTTAAGAACTTGAAAAGCAAGCATATACCTTCATAAGAATACCCAACAATCTTAGCTAATAGAGTTTTAACATAGTAAACCGTCTATGCATCCCAAGCTCAATTATAAATCCAAGAACCCACGTTTCTCCATTTTTCCATATTCTTCCTGAGAACCCCAAGCCTCTTTTACTCTTCTATCTTTAAAGCATTCATTTTTATCGTATGTGCCACAACCTCCCATATACTACGGTGAACACACCCTCACTCTCTTCGTTTTACCATAGGTAATGCTCGCGTGTGGAACTTTATTACAAACAACGCTTGGTTTCACATTCTCATCCTTGACCGTGACATTCTCTAGCCTCTACTAGAAAAATGCAACCATTATAGTACGAGAGCGTTACCATCTCACTTGAGCCTGTTGAAGCCCAGCATCGGCGTGGGCAATGTCACTCCATCATTACATGCTCCTAAAAGACCAAGGGAGCTCTAATGAGATAATACCTCATCTCAACTTGTGGTCATGAGACACTCACACCCATTCACATGGACCGTTATCTAGTAAACAGTCTAGTTTCTCCTTAAAGAAAGTTTCTCTTAGAAAAAGCATGAAAATGCATAATCAGATCTTTGTATGAATGACACATGAGTAGGATTGCATGCATATATGAGAGATGGTGTGAGGGATTTCTAGGGAATGAAGACTCTTCTTAACATACACGTAAGGCTTGCATACTACACCATCATTCATCCATTTTGTAAGTATCATTAGGGAAAATACTTACTTGTTCAAAGTATACCTCTTCTAAGTCTAGTTATTGAGTTGTTGATAATCTGGTGATGACCTTCTAATGTCTAAGTGCATGCTTAGGCCTAAATCTCCAAAAAGTTAAGGTGCATGAAGGGGAGAAGGAGAGAGAAAGAGTGCTCATAGTTTGTGAAGTTGATGTCTGGTGAGGAGAATGAAATGGGAGGGAAATATCTTGAGGGTTCTCTGTAGCTGGTTGCTAGATTGTTCCATTAGTCGATGAGTCCTCAACTGTCCAACTGTATGCCAAATTGGAATAGTGACAAAATTTTGAAATGATTAGCTCTACTAAAGTTTAGAAACTAGATCAATGAGTGACTGAGTCTTTTGGCAAGGTTGGACTCCAAGTCCCAAACTGCCACAGGTGAATGTTGTCCACATGGCGATAAAGTCACTGCTTTTAGTCAGACAAATAGTGAATCTGTGAATCTTTCGTTGTGATGTCGTTTAGATTGAAATAATAAATATGATGAGGGCTTGTTGTTTATTTTTGTGCACTCTCAAGTTGTCTCTATGCATTCCATTTCTCTGGGTGCTCGACTAACCTGGCGCCGAGTTGTTTGTTGCTAGCCCTGAAATACTTGGTGCTGCACATTATTTATTCGTGGTATTCTTTTGTGTGCACTGCATTGCACTTGCCTACTCTTTGCTTGTTTGCGTCTTTGTTCACATAAAATGCCATATTGCTTAAGTTACATGCCCACCCATTGCTTATTTGTCCTTTGCTTTTCTATGCCCTTACTCATTGATAAATCTACTTGTTTTTCCTATGCCTTTCCCCACACTAACTTTCCTTTACTCGAACATTTTCCCTCCCAAGGCCATGCTTGCATATGGCTTGTTATTTTGAGCTTTTTTTGGTCATCTTGACTGTCTGATAGGGCTTTTCTGTGTCCCTAAAATTGCAAATCTTTTATTAGGTCTCATATTGCTCCTTCATGGGGAGTTTCTTCTTTTGAAGGGCGTTTTCCTCACACTCGTGACCTTAATTGTTAGTTTTAATGTGTTATTTTTTGTAGTGGCCGAACATTGCCAATATTCCTTGAATTGACTTATCTATATTGGGCTTAGTGATTGCTGATGTCATGATTGTTTTTCTCACTTAGCCTCTACTTCATTATCGATTTACTAATACCATAAAACCAATGCTTGTTTTCGATGTCCTTTATGATCTACACTTTCAATAATTTGCCTCACTTGACTTGCTTGCTTCTTTATTTATTGAAATACAAACTTAAATTCAATTGACCATTGTTGTTTAGGCAAGCATTAGCCTTGGTCACCAACCATTGGTGCAAGTGTTAACTCAGTCACTTGTGCATTGTTAATGCTCCATTGTTCGCCCGAGAAGCGGGCTAAGAGGGCGAAAGATTCTCTCGACTGATGTTTAGGCAAAGGTAAACCTCGGTCACATGTGCGTTATTAACCTTCATGGCTCACCCTAGAGGTGGGCTAAGGGAGTTGGATCTTCTTTCGACTACTGTTTAGATGAAGGCTAACCTTGGACACATGAGCGTGTGCTAGCCTTGGTCTCCAACCATTGGTACGAGTATTAACTCTAGTTGCATGCATGTTGTTAACACTCGGTTGCTTAAGGAGTCGGTGATTCTCTCAATCACTGTTTAGGCAAAGGCTAACTCTAGTCGCATCCACGTGATTAGCTAGCGGATATCTTTGTTGGAGCCAGTAGGATAGGACTCTATGCGCTGGACGCACATGATTGGATTAGTGTGAGGTACTTTGTTCAATTTTTGCAAGTTTTTTTATGAGATAACCATGCGGATATCTGGATCTAAATATACGACTGTAAACTTGTACTTCAGCGAGCTCTCAGAGCTTCACTTCCACTTGGAAAATAGTCATGCTGACTCTAGGGGATTGTTATCTGCTATGGCTAAGAGGATGAATACCAAATATGATAAATATTGGAGGAATATTGAAAAGATAAATAGATTACTATTTGTGGCTCTGATCCTTGATCCCAGATATAAGTTGGTCGTTCTAGAATTTTGGATAAATTCCATCCTCGGGGCAGTGAAGGCTGCAGAGTTGGGATCAACCATCATCCGCAACTAGTAGCTCCTCACATTCGAGGCCGATGGGATCGACAACTTCCTTAGATGATACTGACCCATCCGGACTTGGGTTTATACGCCATCGTATTATGCAGTAGTATCATCAACTCATTGTAATGAGGAATTTTATGCAGTGTACATTTGAGGTTGAAAGATATCTTATGGAAGCTGTCGAGGCACCTAGTGATGTATTTTAGTTATTAACTTGGTGGAAGGTTAATTCCACCAAGTATCCAGTCCTTTCCCGTATACCCTAAGATGTGCTAGCCATTTCTATCACTACGGTTGCCTCAGAGTCGGCGTTTAGCACTGGAGGTCGCATGTTGGATGCTTATCAGAGTTCATTGTCATTGTCAACCGTGGAGGCCCTCGTTTGCGCACAGAATTGGATCAGTAAAACACTCTTTGGACTAGATACTGTTGGCGTTGATGCCGAGAGCTATAGGCTTGAATTAGGTAACTTTATAAGTTTTTTTTAATGTTTCTAACTTCTACTTTTTATAATTTTATAGACCTAATTGTGAACCCTAACAGAATTGCCGATAACTGAGAGTTTGAGATGGACATCCCTTGAGAGTTTGGATGGAGAACCCCCTTTCTTGGAGAAACCCCATTTCTTGGTAAGAATCAAATGGAGAATCAAATTTTATTTTTACCATGTTCAATTTGTTATTTTCAGTTTTTTTCATTTATTGATTGCAACTTTCTATCTTCATTTCAGGCATGACCAATGGACCATTGAGATTTGAGTGAAATCCGTATTTAATATTTATGTAGTTATCTTTAAAGTTTGGCACAATGTTGTTATAAATGGGACTGCATTGGACTGTTATAACTTACGGTTATTTAGTTTTTAAACTATTTTATTTTTGTTTTTGTTTTTATCTTTTCAGTATTTTTTTTTTATAGATTCAGACTATTGTTATAAATGAGACTGTATGAGACTGTTATAACTTATGGCTAAATGAAAGATGTTATTTAGTTTTAAACTATTGTTTAAGCTTTTATTTTTATTTTTTTATTTTATTTTTGTTTTACAGATTTGGACTTGGGCTTTGGTAAGTCCAAAAGACAAAAAGGGCATTCATTTAGCCCAATAAATAGTCGGAGCTCAGAGTTCCAAGATCCGATTGGAGCTCCGATCGGAGTTAGACTCCGATTCCGTTCGGAGTCGGAGTCGGAGTAAAATTTCCACTCTGACTCCTGTCGAGGTCGAAGTTCGGAAACGACAACTCTGACTCCATCGGAGTCAGAGCTCAGCCCTAATATTAAGACCGAACAAATATTTTTTTAAAAGAATAATCATTATTTATAGCAACAATGACCACAAAATGAATCTTTTTATGCATTGCAAAAATAATCTCTCATGCCTATGCACAAATCTCTATGTGTACCATGGTAGCTACATGCTAGCACTGTGCGGTAGATAATCCACGTCCCATAATTTTTCTTTTTTTATATATAGGGAGGAGGATTCGACCCTTGGTTCTTTTAATGATAAACCAAGATATTGCCAATTGATCTAAAGGATCTTGACGACATCTAATAATTTTAAGAAACTGCATCTGTGCAAATTTTTTTTCCTGTTCAGTGTTCATATTCTAAACTACATGCACACTACAAGATTTCTTGACCTTTTCTAGCGATTCTTGTATGGTCACAAAAGAAATGGCCGCTAATGTTCTCTAATTGCAACAATAGTTAAATCGCCATTAGGTTCAATGAACATGCACCTTCTTTGTGGGTCCGTGAACATACCAAACACTTTTTGTAATGCGTAGATGATCAATTGTGATGATACAAGCACTGCAAATAAAACATCCCATTTTGTGACAGACATTTCCCTCGGTAATAAAGTTTGTTGCAGCGGATTATCATAACCAGGCGCCAAATATCACCAACATTTACAATAAGAACCGATCGTTTGGTGCGAGTGTACCCCTTGTGTTTCCCACCTTCCTCTTCTCCATCTAACCCTACCTGCAGTGATTCCCCATACCAAAAACTTATCGAAGACAACTCCAGCTAGCGGGTTGGGCAAGAAGGTTACTAACTTAGGGTCACTAAACTTAAAAACTGATCTCGCCCACCACCATCGCATTCGACCCAATTCCAACCATGTAAGCTTAGGGTTTGTTTTGATTAAATCCACTGGAAAAGGCGTTTGAATCTTCTCTAAACATTTATTCTTGTAGATAATTTTTTTAAAAATTATTGAAATACCACTCGCAAAACATCCTAGAGCTTCCGAGCACTAGGAAAATGTCAATTTTGGGCTCAATCAACAGTCGAGGAATAACAATACAGAGATGAGTGCACGTATTTCTATTCCTTGTAAAAAATCGCCCAACCAATATTACTATTAGGTTGGGATAAATACTAATTCATAAACTATATGCATACTTTACAATCGTATAAATGCCTTTGCCTTTTATATGGTGTTCCTCGATGTGGCTATTCTTCAAGTTCTAGGTAAATTTCTTTTTTTTTGCCCAAAAATTTCATTGGCCATAGGAAATGGACATTAGAAATGTTAGTAAACCCAGATCTGCGAGAAATTACATCTGTTAGTGTTACACGACGGGCTGAAGGATGATGGAAGGGAAGGTAAGCTTCAAGAAGGGCGTTTGAAGGTTGATGAAGGCAGAAGGAATTGGGAAAGAAAGTGTCGAAGGAACTTAAGAGCATCCACATTGGCTTGGCCAAATGAGAAGATTGGCTAAAATTTGTAGAATTGATGTAAAAAATACCTCATATTGAATTGGCCAAATCTAAAATAATTTAGACTTCTGCTACAGTAGTTGTTCAAAGATAGATAACTATAATTGATTTACCAAACATTAAAATATTAATTTCTCACTCCAATTACAATTGTTTTCTAGGTGCAAATTTTTTATTGACATTGAAATGTGTTGTTAGATATTTGGTTAGAGATTAAGAAATTTAGATAGAATTTTAGATAAGTTTAACCTCAATTTTTGGTTATTAGCATTAAATGACCTTTGAAAATATGATTTTTTTAATATTAATTTAATTATAATATAATTATTATTAATATTAAATTGATAGAATTATAAAATGTGATACAAATAAATTAAATAAAATAATTATTAATTTAATAATATTTTATTATTATATAGAGAGTGAATGACTAATCCAATGTAGGTATTGAATTTAAATAAAATAGACAAATGTAAAAAAGTGTAATATTGACTAAATTTTGAAGATGTTTTTAATCAAGCCAACGAGGATGCTCTTAGATGACTAAATGTTGGTTTTGGCTTCATGGGCCAGTCGGATGGGAATAAGTCACAAGTTCAGCAACAAATGGAACGTGGGTTGGAACTTCAACTCAACAGCAGGGCTCATTTGCATTTCTTTATTTTCTGATGTAATAGTTAATAGCCCATAAACTTCTAAGGGCAGTTTGGTATTTTTATCTTTTAGTACTAGTATTAAGGGTCTTTCACTCTGATAGAGTTTGTTATGCAAAATTCCAGTGTATTCTGTACTCTCTGAATTTGGAGTGCCTCCCCGGAAGCAGGCCTCAGTTCATCACTATCAATATACAGATTCTACACTTTTCTATATCATTTCATATTCATCTTCCTTAGTACATTCATCCTCTGCAATTCGTCTGTTACAGTTAGTGACTCCTGCCATAAACAAACATGATCCACATTCCAAGTATATTTTAGTAATCTATGTACTTGTATCGTTGCCCCTTTTACCGATTTCGTTTTGAGAACCTTGCAATTCACAGACTTCTTCATCATTTATTTAATTTCCTTTATACGATTTCCTAGTAGAGACCATGAATCTTCTACAAGGATGTATCTGTTTAACAATTATTAATGAATCACTCCCCATTATTACATCATAAATCCCATATGCAGACATAAAAATTGACCTCTAAACATCCCTAGATCCTTAATCTCCTCTGGACCCAATGCTTCCTTTGCTTTTTTACTTGCAGCCATGTGCACACTTCCCTGTAATTTTATGTATATCACACCAACGCCTGCTCTTTTTTGGTAGCTACACATGGTGCCATCAACATTCAGCTTCAAAACTCCTTTTTTGGCAAGATACTCACAGAAACATTCACCCAATTGTAGAGTTCAGATAACTTGACCTTGTTTTCTTTGTGAACTTTAAGAAATGCAAGAGCATGTTCTATTGCCTAGTCCCCCTTGCTATATAGTTTTTTTCAGAGTTTAATCTGGTGCTCTATATTCATTTACACTTCCGCATGTATCTTATTGCTTATGTACCAAAAACTCCATGCATGCTATCATCAGGAATTTTTCTACATCCTCTTTCCCACCTCTGTCTGAGCCAATTCAATGAAAGCTTTTTTCCCACCAGCATCATATACAAGTGATAAGTGTTTTCTCCAGTTCTTTGCAAAAACAGAGACTATTAAATGCATGCTTAGTGTCGAGTACTGCTCCCTTGCAAAAATGCGTTCTCATCTGTCACAGTCTTCTTTGATCAAAATATTTTTTTCATTGTATATATATTATTGCAGGCTGTCCAAGAATATCTATTCAGCTTATGCGTGATCTATAAATACCACAAGCCTTTCCAAACCATCCACAAGGTAATTGTGTTTATCATGGCGGTTTTAGAATGTCGGAAATAGAAAATATTTTTGACAAATTCCAATAATCGTTGTAAATTCGCAAGAGTTGAGCTTCAGGTCGGATGGGTGCCAAACTAGTCCTTCCACCAGCCAATACGAATATGCCACGTCAGCATTCTATGGAAGATTAAAATGAGGTGAAAAGCACTGGATCATGAAATACTTCTCTCCTTCTCTCTCCCTCTCCCTCTCCCTCCCGAATCTGAGTTCACTTCTCACCAAACACAAAATCACCTCTCTCATTCTCTCTCCCTCTCCCTCTCGAATGTGGGGTGCCAAACACAAAGTCACCACTCACCACCTCTCTCCTTCTCTCTCCCTTTCCCTCTCCCACTCCCTCCCGAATCTAGGGTGCCAAACACAAAGTGACCTCTCTCAACGGAACCCATCTGCACGACGGAACCCATCTGAGTAACGGAGCCAACCTTCTCGAGCCCCATCTGTGCTCCACTCCACCATGCCGAAAGCCTAAAAAAAAGTCTGCAGGTTGAAAGGTAAATAAAATGAAAGGTTGTAACAAGGTTTTTAGAAATGAGTTTTTCAGTTTTTGAAAATGGTGTTAAATACTAAAATAGTTTTTTGATATTCTTTTATTTTTAGTTTCTAATTTTAATTTTTTAAAGACTATGCTTATAGTGTTGGGTCTTATTTGGTACTATGTCAATGTTCTTAAAACCAATGACCTTGTTTACACTATGTTCAATCAAAGTGGAAGAAAGATCTTGTTGAATTAATGCTCCTTTTAACTATAGCGCGTCAATCCAACTGACTAGCACCTTATGATCTTTTCAGAGCAATTCTTCATATTCTTGTGCTTACTTCTTTGGTTGCTGACCAACATAACTTGCTGCATGGACTTTATCTCAGGGCTCTCTCTTATCTTTATTAATGTTTTGTCCTCTATTGTATATAATGCTGCATTTTATAATGTTGACTAGCTTATGAAATTGTAGGATGAACTGCTTTCTATTTTGTTGAGTTTAAGTGTAGTAGAATTGTCAATTTAGAAAATTTGGGTGTTTGTTTGGATTTTACACTTGGAGCAATCAAAATCTCCAGTAGATAGTTTTTATACAAAAAAGAAAAAAAAAGTGTTGAGTCTGCTTCAATCTAGTGGTCTCGGTTTTTTTAAAATTTTGTGGTTGTGTTGGTTGGCCATGTTTTCTAAATGTGATGCTCCAGCAGTGTTTTGAAATTAGTTTTTCAGTCTTTGAATATGAAGTTAAATACTAAAGCAGTTTTTTGATATTCTTTTATTTTTAGTTTCTAATTTTAATTTTTTTTGTGGCCTATTATATTTATCCAAGGCTTGCTCTAGGAATGTTTCGGGCAGGGCTTGCCTGGTTTGAAGCCTAATGTTAATGCCAAATTCATAAAATAGCATGCTCATGGAGTTACTAATTGATTAATTATTTCATATAAAATTTGTGACTGTTTGAGTGTTGAAGAAGTATAATGTCTGGCAATAATCCAGATTTCAACATGATGTCATGAGATAGCAAATATCCAGATTACTCATTAGGATTGTGCAAAATGTGAAATGTTATCATTGCCGTTTTTGGTACTTGCCGTTTTATCTATTTCATTTTGCAATCTTTGATGTAGTGTTTCCTCTTTTTATTTATTTTTTTGTTGCAGCAATATGGAAAGTAGCGGAGACATCATATCTAGCTTACTGTCTATGAGGGCAAGAGATGAAGTGATCTTGAGACAAAGACCGCTATATTATTGCGGCATTCCCTCCAAAATGTAGACATCGGGCAACCCAAAAAGTATTGGATGACCATTGTATTTATTGCGTTATTGCTTACTTGTAAATTTTATGAGCATTTATGCTCTGTAAATCATTTAATAGTATGTACTTGACTTATTGGAACAAGTTGTGTTTATTTTCTAGATCAGTTTTTATAAAATACTATTTGAATATTATATGATGAATGGAGACGAGGTTAATTGGCCTCACGAATTTTTTCACTTTACTCTGATATTTTGTCTTGCTTCTTTGTTGGTTTCTCTCTAAGGAAGTCATGATCTAGGATATTAATGTATATATATTTCAAGTCACACGTAATCATGTGATTTTAGACCTATTGATGAGAAAACTAAAACATCTAGCTAGTAAAAAGGGCGGAAACTTCAAGCATTATTATATTCGCTAGCTGTATGTTTATGTTTGCAAGGGGCATCATTGTAGCTAGTAAAAAGGGTGGAAATTTCAACCGGCCTACAAATAATTACAACAATCCAGCAGCCTATTTATAAGCTCTATTTATAAGCTTTACAAACTGAATGAATCCTAAAATTTGCAGAAATTTAGATATGAAGAAACAGATGTACAAGCAGTAGTTTCGAAAGGAATAGATGAACTCACAAATCAGATTTCTGTTTCAATTTACTCCCTATACATATCTCAGGGTCAGTTTTTCTACTGAAAACAAGAAAATCAAAAGTGTGATGGCTACAAAAAATCAGCTGCTCAGTAATTAATCTTCTTGTGAAAATTGAAAATTTCAAGATGTTCCATACTCTTCATTTTCTGACATTTGTGGGAATTGCATATTCCTACAAACAAAGAACAATTTCACAAAGGGGCATCAACAAGTGAGCAAATCAAACATTTAAATATAAAATAAATAAGATAAGATTAGTATTCATACATATTAAATGTTGTTGACATAGAGGCCGGGTTTAGAGGTAATATATTTGAACTTGGTTTGCCCATATTCTTGTAAAAAAATCTTTTATCAAGTTAAAAGGTCATACAAGGAACATACGACATAATTAGAAACATAATAAAATATGTCGGCAATTACCTATGTGAAGGACAGTTGGTTCTAACATGTCCTTCTTGTTTACAAATGCTGCAACGTCGTTTCTTCACTGGTGCATTTTCCTTTGGGTTTTTGTGTCGTAATGATTTGGGCCTTCCTTTAGATACAATGATTGGAGGATCTTGTAATGAAAAGTTTGAGACTATTTTGCTTTGGGCTTGATGTCCCTCCCTGTTACCACCATCGTCATCATCATTCATCAAGAGAAGCTCTTGATGAATAGTCTCTATTCCCCTAGAAGCATTTTCATATTTATTAATAGATAGTGACCCTATCTTGGCAACTATATAAAACTGTCTCATCAAACGATGTTTCATGACTAATGCAGTTGTGATAGTCTCTAATTGTAACACCCCGCTCCCCAATAAAGACATTTTAGAATTTTCGGGGAGCCAGTGTGCTACTACTGAACTTGATTAAAACTTTTTCCTTTTAATAACGAGCCAGATGCAAAAGATTCCATAAATAAAATTTAATTAATACTTAAAATCCAACATAGAGTCTGCGAAAACACTTATTTAAAAAATTTACGAAAGTCTCATTTGTTTATCAAAATAATTTACTTAAATCTTAAACCATAAAACTAATCATATCAAAATCTGTCTAGGCCTCTGCCTCGCCTCCCGGGGTCAAGTCCTGTCCTGCAGTCTCGTCCTCATAAATATCATCACCTGGGGTGGTTTAAAAACATGAAAAAAAACTAAAATGAGTCGAATACTCAATAAGCACACATCATACAGTAAACATAATGAACATAAGGTTTCTTTGAAAAACGTGCATACTCATAAATATATACGTAAATAACATGAACATGAACATGAGCTTATCTTTCACTTGTCATAGGCCGTTACCCACTGTTGACCCCCGTGAGTTAGGGTTAGCGAATCTAAATAGATTCCGATTCCGCCCATGGCCGCGGGTTGTGGAATCCATACATAAGGAAGACATACTGGGTGCACTACCAGCATGTACAACCTGGCAATGCAATATGCCCATAAAATAGGTACCATCTTCGTATCATAACATAGGTCGTTACGTATCTTATCATTCTTATTTCATCATCATCATACTTGCATACTTGTCATATCTTAGATTTCAAAAAGAAATCACATACATACTTGTCATATCATATCATAGATTTCAAATGAAATCACATTCTTTCATAATATGTCGTGATGCATGACTTTTCACATAAAATCATGATTTTTCATAAATACTTTAATGCATAAATCTTCACATAAAATCATGCATGGCTTTTCATAAATTATTTTAAATGCATAACTCTCACATAAAATTATAACTTTTCATAAATATTTTGGTGCATAACTCTTTTCATAAAATCATGAATTTTCATAAATAACTTGATGCATAATTATTTACATAAAATCATAGATTTTCATATTTTTATCATGTCTTGGGTACGTAAAAAGGGGCTTCCAATAGAGGGCGTACATGCATAATATTTTTATAAGAGACATGTCGTTTACCGTAAATATGTGTAAGGGTATGATCATGTTACTTACCTTGCAGCGCTAATCCACTATTTTTCGCACGTAATCGATCACCTATACAATGAGCGTATAACATCCGTAAATATTCCAATCGAACCCATATTTAAATATTTAACTGTAAAAATGCTAAAATTATCCTATTTTAATTCTTCAATATTTAAAATTCTCCTAATCCCTAAAACACTATCATCTCCCTAAATTCATCGACAATTAATTGATATTCACTTATTCTAATTTTAACACAAACCTATCCCCCTTAAGAAATATAATCCTCGCTCTAATAAAAATATTATCAAGTCTAAAATAATTTAGAGTCCGAATATAGTCTAATAACATACATATTTATCTTCATGATAATTTTAAAAACAACCCAATCACTAAGTAAGATCCTAATATGCCCGCTTAGTCTCATTGCGCTTAAAACAGTATGCATATATTTATATATGTTTAAAATATATATATACACATGTATATATGCCCCTTTACGTCCAACACAAATTATTAATCTAGGGGCATTATTGTAATTTAACTAACCAAACTACAAATTTATTCTACGCTGCATGCATTCGGAAATGAAGGACTTACGTGAGGGGCGACGTGAGGGCGAAGTGCAGTGTTTATACGAAAACAACCAGTGGGGCTGAGCAGCGACTGGAAGTGGGAGGGGCGTGGTGGTGCTTTACGGCGAGCTGGGCGATCACTATGCAGCTGTGAGAGAGGGACAAAGAGTGAGAGAGACGGAGAGTGAGAGAGACTGAGAGTGAGAGAGACGGGATGACACAGTGAGAAAGAGAAAAAAAAACGGAGACAAAGTGGGATCGTTCGGCGATGGCTCACCGCGAGGAACAAGGCGGGTCTGAGGTGATGGTGGTGTTTGGGGTAGCACGACCGAGCTTTGGCCGTGGTGTGGGTGGCTGGCTTGTGGCTCACGGTGGGGAGAAACAAATCCTCTGTTTTCGGGTGGTAAAACAGAGCACTTGGCAGTGAAACTTTCGGTGGTTGCCGTTCAAGGCTGGGCTACTCTATGTGGTTCTCGGTCTGTGGCTTGCGTCTGGACGGTGCAACGGCTGGAAAATAGAGGCATGGGGAGGTTTGAAGCACTGTGCGACGGGGTAGTTGTTTGTGTGGAGAGCAATTTCCGTGTGATGGAGGAGAGGCTAGTGGTTTGGGTTCGACGATGGTGGTTCTAGGTGCACTGCTGTGTATGTGCTGGTTGCTAGTGGCTTGAGGGGTGGTCTGCTATGGAGAGAAGCTGCTACCGAGTTTCTGTTTTCGTGGGGCTAGCCGTGCGTGTGAGTTCGAGAAAGGGTGCTCTGCGTGTGTGAGTGTGTTTTGACGTTGGGAAGCAGTGTATTTATAGAATTTGCTGCTTGAGAACAAAGGGAAACCTAGAGGTGTCAACGTGCATGCGAAAGAAACGGAACGATAAAGCCAAGCATGAAGACGTAGACGGCCGAGGAACGTACGTGCATGTGAGTGGAGCCGTGGATAGACATAGTATTTGGTATGGTTTAGGAATCTAAATGGATGACGATAAGAGAACGTAGACAGAGAGGTTTGAAGCGTGAGTGGTGATAGGATCCGATTGGGCGAGATTATTAATATTAAACGGAATAGAGGTTTTTATCTAACAATTTTATTCGAACTAGAAAACTAACAATATAGGACTACACGTACGGAAAAAAAATAAATAGATAGACACTATTTAGAAACCTATCTTAGAATTTATCTTGCATTAAAATTTTTAATCCTACTTCATCTATAAAAAAAATATTAGCCGGAAAAAAATAATAGTCTAATTATCAAGCCCAAAAAAATATCCGTAATTAATCCCTAATAATAATAGGATCGGGTCGTTACAATAATGGCTCCTCATCGACACATATCCCATGTATCAGGCGACTCTTTGCCTTGATCGTCCACCTCTCTAACACATATGATTGCACAAGGTCCAAACAATCTTTTTTTATCAAAACTTGTAGGATGTGCCGGCATAGGAAGCCAATAAACTCAAACTTACAACATGTGCAAGAAACAACATTTTCCTCCATCCCAAGTGCTACTTCATATGTTGGTTTTTCATACCCATTAATGCCCACCAAATAAAATTTTCATCCATCTTCCTCACGTATTTTGCATGCCTTGAACCGTTGGCTATTAAATAACTCATCTTGGAAGATCAAAAAGGATTTTCTTGTGTAGAGCTTGGCCACTTCCTCTTCAATACTAGTGGAAGTTTTCACGATTGGCTTCGATGTTTTTGTCTTCACATCTTTCTCTTTCTCACTTAGATAACAGGCATTCAAAGCTTTATCATATTGATGGACGAAGTCACTTACTATCGTACTTGAACGAACATAGTCTTTACAAAACTTGTTCATACTCTCATTTCGTTGAGTTGTGGACATTCCAGCGCAAAATGTAGATCTCAAGTAAGCAGGCACTCACTTTTCTCTCTTAACATTAATAGTTTTTAACCAACTATTTTCTTCCAACTTGTACTTCAAACACATATCAGTCCACTCCAACTCAAACTCATCAATAGTTAGTGTCTCATGAATGCAGCGATTAAAATCAAATTGTGCATATCTATTATAAATATGAACTAGATGTTTAGGATCTTTTTGTAGGATATGCCATAAGCACAATTTGTGAGTTGTATTGGGCAATACATTTGCGATGGCCTCAGCCATTGACTTGTCATCATCAGTTATTATTGTAGAGGGAGCACAACCAAGCATCACTTCTAGCCATATTTTCAATAACCATGTGTAAGACTCATCTGTTTCATTTATCAATAACGCACATCCAAACATGATAGATTGATAATGATGGTTAACTCCAGTGAATGGAACAAATGGCATCTTGTAAGGATTTGTTAGGTACGTAGCGTCAAACGTAACAACATTACTGAAATATTGATATGTGGCTCTTGATCTCGCATCTGCTCAAAAGCAATTTCCCATCGATCCATCTGCATCAACTTCGATCAAATATACAAAGCCTGGATTATTACGTTCGCTTTCCAAAAAGTACTCATATAACTTTTGTGCGTCTCTCTCATCAAGAAGTTGCTTCCTTCGATTGCCCAAATAATTCAGAATGTCCTTAGCAATGCAACCAATAATATAATTACCAACTGACTCCTCACTCAACACGGATATTATTTTCCGTGTTGGTATCCCCGACTCATTTAGTGTGTCTATTAAATTTTTTTGTGCCGGTCTCACCCGTTTATGCCCACGAATTAAACTTGTACTCCTAGGTGTTAATAACTCATGATTATGTTGGAGTACAAATTTCGATGATTTTGACAGAATCCTTCTTTCGAACACACATACTCTACACCAATTAAGATTTGTCTATGCTTGACAACCGAGTATGATTTGTTCGAATGCTAAAACCAGTTCGTATGGAAAAGGCTTTATAGCAACTTAGTGCATCCACTGCATCGTCAAACTCTAGCCCCACATACGGCTCCACATATGAAGATGACACTGTATGGCCTTCTTTGGGCATGTTCTTGTTTTGTTCAACCTGACCATCTTTTACAATCATCTCAACTTCATCGGCGCTAGAATTATCATTGTCTAAAATCTCAACACGATCTCTTGATGTACTCATCATTCACTCAACCTTTATATATCCAAACATTACAATCAAACATTAAAAAAATGAAATTATGTCAGATCAGAAAGAAAAGTACAATTTCAAAACACTGCTGGAGCATCACATTTAGAAAACATGGCCAGCCAACACAACCACAAAATTTTAAAAAAACTGAGACCACTAGATTGAAGCAGACTCAACACTTTTTTTTTTTTTTTTATGCAAACTATCTACTGCAGATTTTGACTGCTCGAAGTGTAAACTCCAAATAAACACCCAAATTTTCTAAATTGACAATTCTACTACACTTAAACTCAACAAAATAAAAAGTAGTTCATCCTACAATTTCAGAAGCTAGTCAACATTATAAAATGTAGCATTATATACAATAAAGGACAAAACATTAATAAAGATAAGAGAGAGCCTTGAGATAAAATCCATGCAGCAAGTTATGTTGGTCAGCAACCAAACAAGTAAGCACAAGAATATGAAGAATTGCTCTGAAAAGATCATAAGGTGCTGGTCAGTTGGATTGATGCGCTATAGTTAAAAGGAGCATTAATTCAACAAGATCTTTCTTCCACTTTGATTGAACATAGTGTAAGCAAGGTCACTGGTTTTAAGAACATTGATGCGGTATCCAGATAAGACCCAACACCATAAGCATAGTCTTTAAAAAATTAAAATTAGAAACTAAAAATAAAAGAATATCAAAAAACTATTTTAGTATTTAACACCATTTTAAAAGCCAGAAAAACTCATTTCTAAAAACCTTGTTACAACCTTTCAACCTGCAGATTTTTTTTGGGGCTTTCAGAGTGGTGGAGTGGAGCACAGATGGGGCTCGAGAGAGGTGACTTTGTGTTTGGCACCCCAGATTCGGGAGGAAGAGGAAGAGAGAAGGAGAGAGGTGATTTTGTGTTTGGTGAGAAGTGAACTCAGATTCGGGAGGGAGAGGGAGAGAGAAGGAGAGAAGTATTTCTGGATCTAGTGCTTTTCACCTCATTTTACTTTTCTATAAAATGCTGACGTGGCATATTCCTATTGGCCGGTGGAAAGACTAGTTTGGCACCCATCCGGCCTGAAGCTTTTTCCAATTCGCAAATGTGAATCTTATTTGGTGTCCAATGTGCAGCGAGGTTATAATGTTTGGAAAAATTATTTGCAGCGAATTTTGACACTTTTTTCGATGATTTCGCGCTCTAGAAATGTCTATTTTTCTTGTAGTGACATTTTCTCAACGCATATTTTATTGATCACAAGAAGTCAAACTTTCATCTAGTAGAAAATCACAAGGGTAGGACACTTGGTAAGTCAATAGACATGTGCTTGATTGAGTGAAAGAGAAAAAAATGCTTATAATTACTCTTGATAATGCAAGTTTAAAAAAAAGAGACAATTACATATCTATAAAGGAATGCTAAGAATGTAAATGATACATCTTGAAATATGTGTTCTTGCATATGAGATATATCTTGAACTTGAGAGAAATTGATAAATCCATCTTGAAAAGGTGGTGGGAAATATGTGAAATACACTCCACAAAGGTGGTACTATACTTTGCTTGTGCTGAGATTGGAGAATTAGGAAATCACTTGAAAGGCCATTAATTCTTGTAGAGAAATTAATTCAATCCTTACCCTTAATTGTATTTATTTAGTTGGCTATATGTATTCCATTTAATTAGGACCTTTAATCTTTAGAGGGAATAAGAATTAGACCCTAAGACTAATAGGCTATTCAGTCCATGGAGATTTCAGAAATAGCCATTTGGTACTTAGATGTTTTAGCGCATGGGCTAGCTGAATTAGGCAGCACGTGTGTCGAAGGAATTATGAATGGGATGCCCATCTGCTATGTGAAATATCCAAGGCCAGCACCAAGCCCTCATACTATTAATTTTTTAAAGGTTAATATGTATGAAAAGCCTACTTGAGATTTAACAAGAAATTTTAAATAGGCTATAGACCAAAATTTTATTTTGGTGGAATATAGATTTTTGGACAAAAATTACATTTAATGGTCTAATATTTTGGAAATCTCATTTAAGATTTATTGGATAATTCTATATTAGCCCACGAGCTATACTTTTTGGTTAGCTAGGAGTTTAATTAGGCCCGAGAGTTAAAAAAAATATTTTAAGGCCCATCAGGATTTAACTATTGATTTTGGGCTCAATAAATGAGTTAAGGCTCATTTAGTAATTTATAGACCAAGTGGGTCCTTTTAATTTACTAGTGGCCAAGAATTTTTTCAAAAAGCTCAAGCCAGCTACTCAAAATCTCATACACGTTTCCCCCACCCCTTTCCTTCACTAGGGTTTCAGCTATATATATATATATATATTTATTTATTTATAGATCCCTCCCATCCACGTAGAAACTCCCCATCAAATCTATGGATGCCGCTCTACATCTCTCTCATATCACCTATCGACCTCCCTTGCTACATGTCACAGAAGAATTTCCCAAGCCGCCAGCCTAGAGCAACTACAAGAAACGTCAGCCCTTCCACGTGTGTCACCAACCACTACCCTTAGTATAGTTATCATAACTTATAATAGTTATACTATATACTTATAGTTATTACACTTATGCTATACACTTATACTAATATATATTAATACTCATATATTGTTATTATACTTATAGTATGTACTAATATACTTATACTAATACTATCTTTATATATTACAATATATATAGTGAATTAATAAACTAATTTAATAATGTGGTTGAATTAAATAATTATAATAATATAGTTCAATTAAAAGAGAAAAAAATTACTATTATTTAAATCCACACATATGGTCGAACGGGATATGACACCATTCGAATGCTTCCTCCAAATTTTTGGTTGTGGGCCAAATTTTGCTGCTCATTGAATTTTCACGTTCGAACATGAAAATTAACTGTTCGAACACTTCCGCCAAAATTTTTCTAGCGGGGAAATTATGGTGCCCATTGAATTTTCACGTTCGAACTCCACAATTAGTCATTCGAACGGTATCCGACGACCTAGTGACAACTTATTTTGTTGTTTTAAGTTGTATTGTTATTAGAACGGCGTCATTTCAAGGTGTGTAGAACTTAATACAATGACAAAAGTCGCCGTAATAAGTTTTAAAACCTACAAAACCCCTCAGCCCACGAACTTCTCTTATTTTCTCATTTCTTCTTCTCCAACTAGCACCCAAAACACTCATCTTCTCCACAATCCTCCACTTTTCTCTCCATAATCATTCATTCTATCCACGAAATCTATAAACATTAAATTATTCGAACGGTCGTCCATGTTCGAACCAGTTTGAATGTTAATTTGAATATGAAACAAGGTCTAAACAATAAACAGATTCTTTCGATTGCTACTTAGTTGAAGGCTAACCCCAGTCTCATGCACATGCATTAGCCTTGGTCACCAATTATTGGCGCAAGTGTTAACCCCAATCACATTTGTGTTGTTTACACTTTCTTGCTCGCCTAAGATGCGAGCTAAAGGAGCAGGAGATTCTCCTTATTTTAGAACTACGTGTGAGTGCTTTTGCAAAAATTGTGTGCTTGCTTACATACTCACAAGAAGGTTTTTTATTGCTTATTCAAGTTACATGCAATTGGCTAAGTAAAGCATCTTCGAAGGTGCTTTGCATTCCATGGGTGTGGCAGCATCTTCCTATTGACATCCACCAAGTTGTATGGCTCTGGTTTGTTGTTTACTATGACAACATATGACCCTTCCCAACTAGGCTTGAGCTTTCCATCATCTTGTCTTATGGTGGCCATTCTGACTTCTCTTAGTACGAGGCCTCCAGCTTTGTATTCTCGGTGCTTCACTTCTTGTTGGCATATTATCTTAACCGGCTGCCAAATATCACCAACATTTACAATAAGAAATGATTGTTTGGTGCGAGTGTAGCCCCTGTGTTTCCCACCTTCCTCTTCTCCATCTAACCCTACCTAGAGCGGTTCCCCATACCAAAAACAGATCGAAGAAAACTCCAGCCAGTGGATTGAGCAACAAGATTACTAACTTAGGGTCACTAAACTCGAAAATTGATCCCCCTCACCACCATCGCATTCGACCCAATTCCAACCATGTAAGCTTTAGGTTTGTTTTGATTAAATCTACTCGAAAAGGCGTTTGAATCTTCTCTAAACATATATTCTTGTAGATATATATTTTTTAAGTTATTGAAATACCGCTTGCAAAACATCCGAGAGCTTCCGAGCACTAGGAAAATGTCAATTACATCTGTTAGTGACTCCTACCATAAACGAACATGATCCACATTCCAAGCATATTTTAGTAATCTATGTACTTGTATCGTTGCCCCTTACCGATTTCGTTTTGAGAACCTTGCAATTCATGGACCTCTTCATCAGTTATTTCATTTCCCTTATAAGATAATTTCCTAGTAGAGACCATGAATCTTCTACAAGGATGTATTTGTTTTACAATTTATAATGAATCAGTCCCCATTATTACATCATAAATCCCATATGCAAACATAAAAATTGACCTCTAAACATCCCTAGATCCTCAATCTCCTTTGGACCCAATACTTCCTTTGCTTTTTTACTTGCAGCCATGTGCTGACTTCCCTGTCCTTCTATGTATATCACACCAACACTTGCTCTTTTTTGGTCACTAAACATGGCGCCATCAACATTCAGCTTCAAAATTTGCTTTTTGGCAAGATACTCCCAGAAACATTCACCCAATTGTAGAGTTCAGATACATGATCATGTGAACTTTAAGAAATGCAAGATCATGTTCTACTGCCTAATTCCTCCTGCTGTATTGTTTTTTTGATAGTTTAATCTGGAGTTCTATATTCTTTTACACTTCCCCATGTATCTAATTGCTTTTGTACCAGAAACCTCGTGCATGCTATGATTAGGAATTTTTCTACGTCTGCTTTCCCACCTCTGTCTGAGCCAATTCAATGAAAACTTTCTTCCCACCAGCGTCATATACAAGTGGTAAGTTTTTTCTCCAGATCTTTGTAAAAGCAGGGCCTATTAAATGCATGCTTAGTGTCGGGTACTGCTCCCCTGCAAAAATCCATTCTCATCTATCAGCACTCTTCTTTGATCAAAATATTCTTTATTGTATATATATTCTTGCAGGCTGTCCAAGAATATATATTCAGCTTATGCGTGACCTGTAAATACCAGAAGCCTTTCCGAAACCATCCACAAGGTAATTGTGTTTATCACGACGGTTTTAGAACGTCGGAAATAGAAAATATTTTTGAAATATTCCAATAATCATTGTAAATTTGCAAATGTGAATCTTATTTGGCGTCCAACGTGCAACAAGTGATGACTTTTCGAAAAGATTATTTGCAGCAATTTTTGGTACTTTTTTCGTCGATTTTCGTGCGCTAGAAAATTTCATTTTTCTTGTAGTGACATTTTCTCAACGCATATTTTATTGATAAAAAAAGTCAAACTTTCATCTAGTAGAAAATCACAAGGGTAGGAAACCTGGTAAGTCAATAGACATTCGCTTGATTGAATGAAAGAGCCAAAAGTGCTTATAATTACTCTTGATAATGCAAGTTAAAAAAAAAAGGACAATTACATATCTGTAAAGGAAGGCTAAGGCTTCGTTTGTTTTCAAAAAACATCCCATCTCATTTCAATTTCATCATTACACTTTCTCAAATTCCAATACAAAATAAAATAAACAATTCAACTTTTTCAAATTCATCTCATCTTATCTTACCTAATCATTACAATTTTTCCAACTTCCAATACAAAATAAAATTAACAATTCAACTTTTTCAAATTTCAAAATAAAAATAATATTAAAAAATATATTCTAATAATACTTTATTAGAATATATAGACCAAGTAGGCCCTTTTAATTTACCAGTGGCCAAGAATTTATTCTAAAAGCTCAAGCCCAGCTACTCAACATCTCATGCATGTTTCCCCCACCCCTTTCCTTCACTAGGGTTTCTGCTACTTTTTTATTTATTTATATATATATATATATATAAATATAAGAGCTGGTAGCCATACACATAGTAGCCGCATCCCAAGTTTATTAATGAGCCCTCACTTATGGCGAAGGAAAATTGTGGTTACAAACAAGATATCTAGGAGATTTTAAAAACCTCCCAAATACCATACAACAAACCTTCAAAACAAAAACAAAATCTAAACAGGCCTATATAAAAAAACCAAGAAGCCTCTAAACATGCCTAAACAGAACCAAGGATACCCAAAAGCCAAAAACCTTTGAACATGCCTAAATAAAACCATCCTCTAAACATGCCTAACAGGACTACATAAAAAGAAACAAACTAAAAGACCCAACGTAGCAGAAAACCTCAGCATAAAATCCTTGCATTTCACATCTTGCACCGAATAGAGGGAAGACCCCATTTATCTATTTGGATCAAGCCACGTAGTGAAGAAGGTAACTCAGTATTGTCTCTCCATTCCACATCACTCTCCCTTGCACCCCGACGAGCAAGCCAGTTTGCAACAGAATTCCCTTCTCTAAATATATGGGCATACCGATAATCCATATTCTGTAACAGATTGTGAAGCTCCTCCAAATAATCTTCTAAATACCAGATGCTACATTGATCTTTCTGCAACCAAGACAAAACGACCTTTGAATCAAGCTCAATATCGACATCAATAAGATTTAATTGTTTACAACGTTTAACCCCCCTCCAGTAGCGCCCTTAGTTTCGCTCGAGTATTGTCTCCATATCCTAAATTCATCGAGAAGCCAACAAAACAGACCCCTGCGTATCTCGGATCACCCCTCCAGCCCCTGACATAACTGGGTTGCCCAGAGAACTTTCGTCCGTATTTAACTTGACTCTACCATGCGAAGGCTTAGACCAAGAGATAAAATGAATTGGTTGTTGTTGAATAGGAATAGGATGTACATTTAGGCTCCAAAGAATGTAAGAATCAGTATGGTTGAACTTATTAAATTTCGCAAGGCCCTGACCAAGCACGCCCACCTAGTGTTTGATAGAATGCCAAACCGTCTGAATAGAATCAAATTTATTTTCCATATGAGCAGAACACCTTCTACCCCAAAGTCTCCAAGAGATGATAATAGGCAATAAACCAAATATGACACGAGTTTGGGAGGAGTTTGAGGCTCTCCGAAACCAACTAAGACAGGTTTCACGCCAAGATCTTCCAACCGGCAAACCAAGTAAAGACCCACACTTTTTCCAAACCTCAGTTGCAAATTCTCCTTCAAATAACACATGATTAAGGTCTTTATACTTCCCTTGTCTACAGCAATTACATTTTGAAACTAAAGGGATGCCAATCCGCCTTATTTTTTCATCCACAACTAAAGCACCATACCAAGCCTTCCATAAAAAAACAAAGAATTTAGTAGGAAGAATTCTATTCCATATCCATTTATGTCCCTTTAGAACTAGACTTCTCACCCGAATACAGTCCCAGGCAGATTTAGTAGTGAACTTCCCACTATCAGTTTTGGTCCAAATGAGTAGATCTTCTCTCTCTTTACTCTTGGCCAATACATTGAGGGCATTTTCTGTAAGTTCGGTGCCTAGTAGCCTTTCTAAAAGAGCCACATCCCATCTATTATGAAGGTTGCACTCTTTGATTTTTAAAAGAGGTTGCTCCACCACAGGTATAGTTTCTACAATAGACCCCTGCGCCAGCCACTTATTATACCAAAAAAATACATTCCCATCTTTAATCTTCCATTGAGTAAAATTTAGAACAATAGGAATATTAGTAGCGATCATACGCCAAAACCTTGTACCCTTAGGAGGACCAAGTAAACTGAAAGGTTTATTGCCTACATATTTCTTTCAGAAAAATTGGCCCAAAGAGAGTTATCATGCATAAGTTTCTAAGCAAATTTTAAATGAAGAGCTTGTTGCATCTCCTCAAAAGATCTAAGGCCCAAACCACCTTCTGCAATAGGCCTACATATGTTCCTCCAAGCAACCCATTTTTTCTTTCCTGTGCCATCACTCTCTCCCCAACAGAAAGAGCTCATTAGAAGATTTAAAGAGGAAATAATCTGTTTAGGAACTTTCAAGACCGCAATTAGGTGCAAAGCCATGCTTGCAAGGACATGTCTCAATAAAATCACTCTTCCCCCCATAGATAAGAGTCTCATTTTCCACCCACTGATTTTAGTTTGAACTTTTGTAACATCCCATTCCCTAGGATTAGGAATGTCACGTACATATGTAACTAAAACCAAGTAAGAGACTTGCATAATTTTTTTTTAAAAAAAGAACATTGTTCATTCCAAAAGAAAACTTAAGTGAAACCATTTAAAAAAAAAACATAGTCATATCCAAGTTTCCAAACCAACCAAATTAAAAGAAATCATAAATATAGTCTAAGGTTCATTAGTCTGCTCCTTCTAAACTTTATCCCGCCTGCTCGTAGTCCTCATTCCCCTCACCTGGTGGTAAAAAATGAGATAAAACTAAAATGAGTCGAAAACTCAGTAAGAACTCACCACAACGTAAACATAAAAACTGAAAGGCTTTAATAAAATTTTCATACTAAATAAAATTCTTATCATATCATGCTGAATAAAATTCATGTCATATCATGCTGATGCTCATGCTATGCATGACTGTCTTGACTTTTCTGAATTAACTGACTAATCTGTTTGGCCCACACACTTAACCCTATATGCAAGGTTGTGCACCGGCCCCACATCCCGTTGCAGCAAGGGGAGCCGCTGAGTAGCATTCTGACATATTACGGTGGACCACGCTTGAGTCCGTGCTAATCCTAATTTGTGATCAAATTACTTACCTCTTAGCATTGCTTCTACAATCTCACTTTGTAGTTTGTTATCGTTACCTATACGAAGCACTATTCGTCACTAATTTTGTAGAATAGCATGTCATCACATTTAATTAAATTAACCACTGTCTAGAGAAAACAATTTAAAACATTTAGTAATATCCTATTAATTTCATTTAATATTTAACAGTAGCATCATATCTAATCTTTCAATTATACTTAGTAGCATAATTTATACTTACTACAAATTTATTAAACAAGTCAAAGAAACTCAATTAAAAAAAATAGATTTAATTGTATTCAAAATAATTATAAACTAAAATCTGAATTCTCATATAATAGTGCAGTAATCTAGTTTATTAAAAAAATAATACTAAATAACATAATTTACCTCCTACATATTTCAAAAAAAATAATTTCTTACTATTTATTTAAATAAAAATTCTTTAAATAAATTAATTCACAAAATAGTTTGTAATCTTAAAAAAAATAACCCAACTAGCACAGCCCATAAAACAAATTGCAGTTAAACCCAATAATAAAATTATCATGAGTAAAGCCCACATTCTCAAAACCCATTTACAAGCTCCCAAAAATTAACACGTAACCAGTAATGCCCAAGGGCTAAATTGTAAACACACCAAATTAAAAGGCTTCTAGAGATTTCTACTGAAAGTTGTCTTGACATGGCAGTTTTGTAAATTCAATGAAAAACAAACATATAGAGCTTTTAATGAAAAGTAAAAGAAATCTGGACATCTGTTAACACACGAAGAAAAGCAGAAATGAAAAATTTCATCAAAGAAGAAAGGTATCACGCGACAGGAATAAACCAACTCACCACGAGAGGAAACCGATGCGAGAGATCTAGTGAAGATCAATGAAGGTGTAGCTGAAAATGAGCTCTGATTATAGAAAAGAACTTAGCCTTGGTAATACTCACTGAAAATCAAAAGAACTATTAGAGAGTTAATTGAAATAATTTTTTCATGTAATTGTAATTCTATTACACTGTAATTCTGTTATTGTAATTTTACCTTTATAACCTCAGTCAATTACTTGTATAAAAGCAGAGGTGCATGTAAGAGGTAGAGCACGTTTTGATAATAAATGAGTTCTATTCCTTTCAGTTTTTCGTGTATCAGTTTTCTATTTGTAACATGGTATCAATGAAGAAAATTTAGGATTTCATCCTTCTATTACTGCTGCGATGGGAGATGAGGTGCCAAACTCGAATCCTGTTCAAGCCGTTAACTCTGATCAATCAGCGAATCCTTACCACCTGCAGAATGGTGATTCGACTGGATCTGTTTTGGTTTCTCAAGTCCTCACAGGGGATAATTACAATACATGGAGTAGATCAATGCAAATTGCATTGAAAGCTGTAACAGCCCGCTAGAAATTCATTGGTAGAATTTCTATTGACTTTAGGAACCTCGTGAAAACCCTATAAGTTTTCACAAATCGACCAATCGCGCAGGTTTTAGTCTATCAACATAGTCATTGTTATCACTCACTATGGTGCTAGAAATATGAGTTGAATTATTTGAGATAGTTAGAAGTGTCAGAATGCGTTGTGGTCTATGCCATTAGACTCAGTTGATTATTTATGATTTTATGGAGTATTAACCCATTTTCATAATTTCGGACGAAACACCTGTTTGAAACTATGATTTTATTTTTAGGGGTACTTCGGGGTTGAATTTAGGTAAACGATTTTCACTATAGGTTAATATGAATATTTAGGATTTTTTGGTGCTAAGTTTATTATGCATATTTTTGGAGTGAATAGTAATCTCGATAAGCGTACCAAGTATAGTGTTTTTAAAATCACAGTGTGGAATGTCCAAATTAGGTTAGAGAAGTTTTATTTGGACACTTGGCAAGATCTTAGCCACACATAGTTAATAGTATTAGACATTTGGCTCATAGAGGAACAATGAGTTGGATTATGAAGGAATCAAAATGTGAGATCATGCCACTTAAGCGAAACCCTATTCTTTTTCATCTGATCAACCAATTTTGTGCCAGGTCAAAGAGGGTTTCAACCCTAGTGAAACCCTAAATGGTTGGAATCTAATTGAAACCCCAAAAGCTTGGTTGAAACTGAAACCCTAAACGGTTTCCCCAAACCCTAAAGTTGCCCTCCAAACCCTTTTTGATCCGATTTCTAGCATTGTGTTTAATCACTTGATTAAATCACTTCCACATGCTATTAATTTCTCAAATTCTTGTTATGACATCATTATCCAACCTTTTAAACCTTGGAAATTTAATTGGGCCAAGAAAAATTGGATTTGGGCTTGATAGCATCTCAAACCCTAACCAAACCCCCTTTAAACCCCAAATTGAAGCCCACTTGGTTGAGGCCCACCATGGCCCACGAATTTGGCCACCTTGGCAAAGCTTCTTGAAGAAGTTTCCTCCCCCACATGGCAGACCATCCACTGCCATTGGCTGCACCCAATAGTGCCTTGATGTGAAGAAGAAATCCACCACATTAACTCCCTTATCTCACAGCTGCTGCAGGCAGTCTTTTCCCCTCTCTATTCTCCACTTTATGTCACATAGCCACCTGCAATAAAGGGTCATTAAAGCCCATAAGTTCACCCTCCAGAAGTCTAGAGTCGTGCAAGGCACTCTTTCTTTCACTTTATCACTTCTTCACCTCGTTCTTAGAGAGAAACTCAAAAACGCTATCTCGGGCAGATTTCTGGGCCGTTTTGCGTGGCGCTTTTCGACCCATTGTAAGTATTTTAGCATGATGACTCCTTCATAAAATTTGTTCGTCTTTGAGTCTAGTTTCCGTGGATATATTATGTGTCTCGTTACATGCTCATTGGATTGGTCAAAAGTATTTTTAACCATGGAAAGGTCATTCTGGGCGTGAAACTGGAGAGTATGTTATGTTTTGGAGTTTTTGACCAAGCTAATGGACATATCTTGGTCCGAAAAGTTTATGGAGTGTTGTTAGCATGTGTTTGTGAATTTTAATTGAGGTTTTATTGCATGAATAAAGCTTTTGATGATAGATTTCCTTAGATCTATAAACTTGAAAACTGGAAGTGGAAAAACAGTTTCTGTTTTGGGAAAGTTTGAATATTTCGTGGTTTAATCTTACTCCAAAGGCTTTGATTTTTTTTATGTGATGATTCTAAGTCTCTTATTTGCATTTTAGGATGTTATTTTGAAGATATTTAGTATTAGTTCCAAAGATATGATTTTTCTATACAAGAGGATTTTGGTTAGGCATAAGATTTGATGTTGCTGAGTTAGATCCATGTTTTATTGAGTTTTAGCCATGTGATTTTAATTTTTATGGTTGGATCTTCTTTACGAAACATTTTTAAACCATGTGATGTTTTAGTTTGAAGATCACATGTCTTTAAGCCATGGATCAAGAGATTTATCAAAGCTAGTTTAGAGAAAAGTTTCTGTTTTTGGACTAAGTGTAAAACCAAAAATTCCAAGTGTTGTTTTATGATTTTTGATGACTTTTGTTTGATGATTTAAAGTATGGTTTATCTTAGGATGATGTTGTGAATATGTTAGAAGTAAGATTGATTTTTTTGGAATTCTTGGAGATGCTTTTATTAAGGTTAAAATTTGTGATTTAGGGTTTACTTTTATTAAAAAGTTTGAATCTTTTTTCTTAATGGATATTTTAAGTGTGTTTTAAACTTAGGATGGAAAGATATCTGTTGCAAAAATTTGGTTTGATCTTGAGTTTTTAAAATTTGAAGGAATTGCAACAAATCAAGGGTAATATAG
The DNA here is from genome assembly GCA_029856935.1 of Cyclocarya paliurus. NCBI lineage: Eukaryota > Viridiplantae > Streptophyta > Magnoliopsida > Fagales > Juglandaceae > Cyclocarya > Cyclocarya paliurus. Next base: position 28,325,091 of record CM056950.1, on the reverse strand, counting down.
TCTATGTAAGTTTCGGACCTATAGAGCTTTAATAGTTGTGTTTGGTTTTAATTTTTTCTGAGTTGATATTTGAGTTTAGGACAAAATTTACATGAGAAATGTAAATTTTGGTAAATTTTGGACTTAGGATGTGAAATCCTTAAGTTAGGGGTAAAATGATCATTTTCCCACATGTTGAGGGTAAAATGGTAATTTTACTCTAAGTTGTCTCTTTTCACATTTATAATTGTTAGTAATTAAATTTCTAACTTTTAGAATACCCTCTTACAGTTTTCCGTGTTTCGAAATTTATTCTCATAGAACGCGACGATCGAGGTAAGTTAACTCTTAACTTACTATCAGTTTACAATGTATGTGTGATGCGTAAGGAAATTACAGTTTATGTTTTTATGTTGTTATATATGCCATGCCATGCCATGTCATTACATGTTTATCTGTTACATGAATTATTTTGTCAAGAAATACTTATCTATTACATAATATATTCTGTCACATGTTACTATCTGTTGTAAGTATGTCACATTATGTATGCCATCTGTTACATGTGTGTCATGTCACGTAATATTTATTGTCACATGTTATGCCATGTTACGAAATATTTACTGTCACATGTTATGCCATGTTACGAAATATTGTCTGTTATATGTTATGCCATGTTACAAAATATTATTTGTTACACGTATGCCATGTTATGAAATGTTGTCTATTACACTCATGTTTCAAAGTATGTCATGTCAGTCATCTTACATTCATGTCACGTTACGCTACATCAGGACTTCTGTCTTTTCGTATTCCTGTCATCCTGTCTCGTCAGTCTTGTTAAGTTATTCATGTCAATCACGACCCTAAGCGCTAGGATGGGGTAATATCCTAGTGGAATTCCTTTGTTCACGCTGGAGTGTTTAAATATGTGTGAAATTCCCTGGGTTGACGAAGTACAGTCAACATGTTGCGAATGGAGCCTAACTATCTGGTCACCGGAGCGCGCCAGGCACTAACGCCGATGGAGCCATACTTTATTTTACGTGTGTTCACAGCAAATGTGACACAAACAATTCATGGGGTCACAACAATTGTGGAGCATGAAGTATGGGGCCACAACAACTGTGGAGCATACACTACGTGAGACACAGCAATTGTGACACGTAGAATATGTGGGGCCACAACAACTGTGGAGTACATATTAACGCACTCACAGCTGGTATAGATACATATATTGTGATGCGGTAATCGGCAGGGACACACGGGTCAAGGGGACCCGTGTAGCACCCGTATGGTCAGTTAAATGATTAAGTCTATTGAATAAGATTCCAAGCTCATGTATTTCACGTTCAAGTCATGTTTCACGTTATGTTATGTTCAAGTTTACGTTCATGTCAAGTTTCAAGTTTACGTCACGTCCATGCTATGTTTTTAGTCCATGTTATGTTTCAAATTCACGTTCATGTTATGTCATGTTCACATTCACGTCATGTTTCAAGTTCATGTTTATGTTATGTTATGCTCAGGTTCATGTTATTTTGAAGTTCATGTTCAAATTATGTTCGTCACGTTCATACTATGTTTCAAGTCTATGTTATGTTTCAGATTCACGTTCATGTTATGTTGCTAGTCCATGTTGTGTTTTAAGTTTACGTACATGTTATGTCACGTCAAGCTAAGTTTCAGTTTCAGTTCAAGTTATGTCAGCTCAAGTCACATTATGCTTATTATTTCATGCCATGTTATGTCAAGTTATGCTATGTTATTATTGATTTTGATTATGCATTCATGATTTTACTGCCATGCATGCATCATTAACCTGTGTGGAAGTTTCTTGTTAACTTGCTGAGATTTGTAACCAAATCTCACCATGGTAGTCCCAACTACCATTCCCCCTGAATGGTAGGCGATGTGTCAGGATCAGAGCAGGGAGCAGACATTGGTAGACTGGAGGAGGTTGACTATACACAGCGCGGAGTTTGCAGCCTCTATAGTTAGGTCTTTGGATAGTATTCCGGCATCGTTAGTCGAGTTACGCGAGTTACTCAACGAACTTGCCTGATAGTATGTAATTATGGAGTCAGGTGTCTATTGTTTTGAGATTACAGTCTTCTGAGAACCGTACTGTAATCGTGGATGTTTATTTTGTTAAGTATGCATGAATTACGTTTTAACTATTTGGGATATTATAAGTTTGGTGCATAGTATTGCTAAAAAAAAAAAATTATCCGCTGCAAATATTGCATAATGCTAGATGCATGTTAGGAACATTGCATCTTATATGTCATGAACGGGGGCAGGTAACCTTGTGTTGCATGTCCCGACGCTTCGGATGTCCGTTCGATCCCAAACAGAATCTGGGGGCGTCACAAAAGCAAAGAATAAGATGGGATTTATCAATGGAGCAATAAGTCAACCTTTTAGTTCCAGTTCTTCATATGAGACATGGGAGAGGTGCAACAGTATGATCTTATCTTGGATTCTAAATGCTGTATCGAAGGACATTGCTGGAACAATCATCTATGCTACTACTGCCAAAGAGATGTGGGAAGAACTGAAGAATCAATTTTCTCAAGGAAATGGACCACGGATCTTTCAATTACAAAAATAATTGGCTTCATTGTCACAAGATCAAATGTTTGTAAGTGTTTACTACAGAAAATTTAAATGTCTATGGGATGAACTTCTTCACTACAACCAGATTCCAAACTGTACATGTGGAGCTTTGAAATCTTGTTGTTGTGGAGCTGTCAAATTCTTTATAGAATATCAACAAAGGCAGCATGTTATTCAATTTCTTATGGGATTGAATGACAATTTTTCACACATTAGAGGTCAGATTCTGATTCTTGATCCAATGCCAACAATCACAAAAGTGTTTTCTTTAATCATTCAAGAAGAAAAACAACAAGAAATTGGATGTTCAAGAGTCACTACCATGCAAACAGCAGCTTTCTTGAGCAAGAAACTAGAGAATCCAAGACAGAATTTTGTGAGGCAGCAAGACAGAAAAGACAAATTGTTATGCACTCATTGTGGAATGACCAACCATACAGTGGACAAGTGCTACAAGATTCATGGCTATCCTCCAAACTATAAGCAACAGAGAGGAAAGTTTTCTACGGCAAATCATGTCATGGCTCAACCTGCGAGTACTCCCTTTGGTTCAACAAATTCACTACCTTTCTCTCAAGAAGAATGTCAGCAACTACTTGCTTTAATCCACAACAATCAAACATCCAATACCAATCATCAAGCAGCAATTGTTTCCTCAAATCCAAACCTGTTAGCTTCTTCAGCAGGTATAAACTCATCACATACATGCCTTTCTATTTTCAGTATTCCAAACACATTCAATCAAACCACCTGGATCATAGATACAGGTGCCACAGACCACATAATCCATTCTATTGATTTCTTTACACATATTACTCAAAAGGTCAATTCGTTTGTGAAACTTCCAAATGGTGACTGTGCTCCAGTTACACATATTGGTAGTGTTCAAGTATCTGAAAACTTAATTCTAAAGGATGTACTTTGTGTACCTTCTTTTTCTTATAATCTCATTTCTGTCACAAAATTAACAAATCATCAGAAATGTTGTTTCATTTTTATGGCTAATGAGTGCTATATTCAGGGCCTTACCCCATGGAGGATGATTGGGAAGGGTAGAAGAATTGCTGGTTTATATCTGCTGCAACAACCACAGGCTAATGCTGTTGATAGTTTTTCTAATCTGTCAAATATTAACTCAGTGATAGACTCCAAACTTCATCTTTGGCATTGTAGACTTGGTCATCCATCTCTTGCTAGGTTGCTAGTACTCTCTCTAAATCAATTCCAGAAGTTGTTTGTTCAAATAAAGATGTACATATGAACCATTGTTCTGTATGTCCTTTAGCAAAACAAAAAAGGTTGTCATTTCCTAATCATACCTACACTGCCACCTTTCCTTTTCATCTTTTACATTGTGATATATGGGGGCCTTTCTCAGTTTCTACTCATGATAATTTTCAGTACTTCCTTACAATAGTTGATCATTCTCGATCAATATGGGTATATCTTATGAAATCCATTTCGGATGTAAGGCCTATATTCATATCATTCTATAATCTAGTTCTTACACAATTCAAAACAAAAATTCAAAGTGTAAGAACTGATAATGGTCCAGAATTTAAGATGATAGAATTTTTCTCTTCAATGGGAATTGTTCATAAAAAATCTTGTGTAGAAACACCACAACAAAATTCAATCATTGAACGCAAACACCAACATCTTCTCAATGTAGCTAGGGCTTTAAGGTTTCAATCAAATTTACCTTTAAATTTCTGGGGTGAGTGTATACTTACAGCTACATATATAATTAATAGGATTCCTTCTCCTATTTTAAATAATCAGTCACCTCATGAAGTTTTAAATGGAATTCCTCCATCATATAAAACCTTAAACATCTTTGGCTCACTGTGTTATGCTTCAACTCTCACTCAAAACAGGTCAAAATTTGCACCTAGAGCTAGAAAATGTATATTCATTGGATATCCTTTTGGTACAAAAGGATACAAATTATTTGATATCGAGAATAAATCTTTCTTCATTTCCAGAGATGTTGTTTTCCATGAGGGTATATTTCCTTTCTGTTCTGGCATTCAATCCAGTCCTACCTCATCTCAAGTTGTCATACCTCAATACATTCCTGAGACAATCTCTACTACAGATACTCAACCTCCATATACATCTCAACCTGAAAATCTTACTGCTTCCAATAATCTTTCAGATACTTCTTCACCAAATATTCTTCTCAATACTGAGTCTAACAGTTCCTCAAACACTTCTTCTACTCACCTTGACATCCAAGATGAGATTCAATTCCCATGTTTGAGAAAGTCTACTCGACAGCATAAAGCCCCTGGGTACTTGCAGAATTATTATTGTATATAGTAGCTTCTACCTCTAACAACTCTTCTGAAGGTATGTCATGTAAGCATTCTAAAACTCCTTATAACATTTCTGATTTTCTTTCATATTCCAAATTATCCACTTCTCATCGAGCATTTAGTGTTTCTATCTCATCTCAAGTAGAGCCTGAATTCTATCATCAGGTTGTACATCACAGCCATTGGAGAGAAGCTATGTCTCTTGAACTAGCTGCTCTAGAATCAAACAATACTTGGAAACTCACTGATTGTAACACCCCCTTCTCGTAGGCTGGGAGTGTCACGTGTTTTTTATAAAATAAACCCAGCAAGAGATCTCATATTTAAAAAAAAAATTAGGATTTATTTCATAAAACTTTGTCTGATAAAAATGTCCTAAAAAACTTAAAAAAATAAACTAAATAATTTATGTCATAAAAACAATAAATAATTTCATTCTAGAAGGTCTGAAACTAAAATAACTGCTCCTTCTAATCCTGGCCTGCCTGCTCGTAATCATCATCCTCACCTGGGTGGTTTAAAACATGAAAATAAACTAAAATGAGTCGAATACTCAGTAAGAAATCTATCACAACGTTAACATACTAAACATAAGGTTTTCATAAAACTTTTTATGCTGAGAACTTAAAATTCATGACTGTTCATACTGATGTTTATGCTATGCATGACTTGATTTATCTAAATTAACTGACTGATCTGTTTTAACTGACTCAACTGACTGATTTGATTTAACTGACTGTTTTGATTGGCCAACACACTTAACCCTGTGTGCGAGGTTGTGCACCGGCCCCACGTCCCGCTGCAGCAAGGGAAGCTGCTGATAGTATTCTGGCATACTATGGTGGACCACGCTTGAGTCCGTGGCTTGCACATCCACTCTGATCTAAACTGCATTGGTACCATGCATCTAAATGGCCATCTGATTAACTGAACTGATTTTATCTTGCACTTGAACTTAAGATAGCTTATGTGTCTTATGACCATGAGATGCATGACATACTACATACATAATTATAATTTCTAAATCTGAACATGATGCGAAATGACATGATCGTATGCTATGTTGAATGACATGTTTGCATATGACATGAGTGGTACATAAAAATGGCTGTCAAATAACTGGCTTGAATAATACTTATATATAAACTGAACTGTGATGATCCTAATTTTGTGATCAAATAACTTATCTTGCTGCGCTTTTTTTCCTGAATCTCAAGTCGTAACTCATCACCTATATAAAATATTAAACGTCACTAAATCTGTCTAGGAAACGATGTCCTAATGTCTCACTTAATTAAATTTATAGTCTAAGAGATAGTCAAATAAATATTTTGTTTAACACCATAATCAATAAATCCTGATATTTTAAATTACTTAAATACTAATAATATATTATAATTTAGTGGAATACTTGGGCTATTTAAAATAAGTCATAAAAACTTCAATTCTTAAAATGGATTTACTTTCTTAACATAATTATTTTATTAAAACTCTACTAAATAGGAAAAGGAATATTAACACAATATTAAGCTTAATAATGTACTTTAAAATATATTTCAAATTCTTTCAAACACTTCTTTATAATAAATGAGTCTTTAACTATATATATATATATATATATATATATATATAAGTAAAAACTCAATTTTAAAATATTAAGCCCAACTCAACTTCAAATAAAATACCGTAATAATCTCTATAATTAAAATATACATAAGTGTAAATTTATAGATGTAATTTAAAATAATTCTCCAAGATACTAGATTAAAAGAAAGGGCATAAAATTAATTGTGATATTAGTGAAGGGGCTTTTTTGGAAAGTCTGATACAATACACTTAAAAGGGGAATAACTCACATGAAAACTTGTCAACTAGAATAAACTTTCAGTAAAGGAAAACAAAACAAACAAAAGGCATGCCCTACTAGAGAAGGAAGGTAGTGCGAGAGAAACAGAGGGCTCACCCATAGGGGTACGCAACGGGGATGGGTTGTTGCGTCTCTAGGTGGCCAGGAGTAAAGGCGGCGTGGCTGGGTTCCTGGGCTGGGTGGTGCGACGCCGAGAGAGGGAGAGGAAGATGTTTTACCGAGAGAAAAAAGGAGGTGAGGGTGGCGGACGACAGTGGGCTTACCGGAAGGAGTGGGCTCATCGAGGCTGAGCTAGTCAGCGTGCTCTGATTATAATGGTGGTTCACAACTGCTCCGTCGTGGGTCTGGAGCCCGAAACAACCGGTAGCAACGTGAGAGCTTTTCTTTGTTTTGGTGGTGAAAAACAGAGCATGTTCGCATATTGGTGGCCGAGTCACGGCTAGGCTTCGTCTTGGTGGTTCTTGGCATGCAAGTCGGCACGGGGTGGAAGAGATGTGGCTGGCCGTTGGCTTACATGGTGCTTTGCACGGGGTGGTTCACGGCTGGGAGGTTGCCGTGCATGGAGCTTGGCTTCAGGTGGCGAGGCTGCGGTGCAACTGGCCAGTGTTTGGACGTACACTGTGGTGGATTCCAGCGAGGTGGTCGTTAGGTAGACGGACTGAGCGTTCGATGAGCAGTGTGTTGGTTTCGGTTGCTTTTTCCTGGACATGGCTTGGAGCCTGTGCATGGAGTGGAGGGGCAGCGTGCATTGTGCATCGAGTGGAGGGCTTCAAAAGAGTTCGGCTTGGAGTTTTCTTCATGTATGAGATCTAACTGTGTGTGTGTATATATATATATATATATATATATATATATAAGTGTTTGAGAATAAAAGGAAATCTAGAGGGATAGAGACGTGCATGTGCATGTTACGGTGAGTGGAGACGTACGGGGAAGGCTTGTTGTTTTTGTTTGCCGAGGAAGAACGTTGCTGCGTGATGATGGAGAGTGTTGCCGTGAGGATAATTCCTACGGTTTTTGGGAGGTTTTAAGAAGGAGAGAAAGAGTCCAAATATAAATACTAGTCTTAAGTCTTCGGTTATGGAGCTGTCGAGAGGAGAGGGAGAACGTGTAGTGGAGAGTTTGATTTCCTATTAGGAAACTTTTCAACTGAAGATAAACATGGTGCTAACTGGTGAAGATAGAAAGGAATAAGGTAGAAGAACTCTACCGGCTAATGTACAAATCAGATCATAAAAATATCCTAAAAATAGCAAATGATAATAATCTTATTAAAATTACTAATGTAAAATATGATAAATAATAATAATAATAATAATAATAATAATAATTATTATTATAATAAAATAATTTAAAATCTTTTACTAAAAATAAATAAATCGTGGCCGTTACAATTCTCCCTCCCTAAAAAAAATCTCGTCCTCAAGATGGAACGTACCTCGTTTAAAATAAATAGGGATACTTTTCCTTCATATCTTCTTCGTGTTCCCATGTAGATTCTCTCTCCGTGTGATGACTCTAAAGTACTTTCACCATTTTGATAGTTTTGTTGCTAGGACTTGATCCTTCTGTGCGAATATTTCAAATTCTTCATAAGTAAGATCATCTCTAATCTAAAGAGGCTCATACTCTAACACATGACTTGGGTCTGGGGCATACTTCCGAAGCATAGAGACATGGAACACATTATGAATAGCCGATAATTGAGGTGGAAGTGCCAATTTGTACGCTGCAACTCCTATTCTTTCTAAAATTTCAGAAGGGCCTATATACCTCGGACTCAATTTTTCCTTTCATTCGCACAATTTTTAGTAGTACCTTGCTGCCTTCCTCAAATTCTAGTTCTCGTCATCCCTGATTCGCATATTTCTTCTGCCTCTCTTGTGCAACGGCAAGTTTCTTCCGAATAATTGAAATTTTCCCGCACATGTCCTAAATGATTTCCTGTCCCATTATTCTACCCTCTCCAACTTCATCCCAATAGAGAGGTGATCTACACTTACGTCCATAAAGAACTTCGTATGGCGCTGCCTGAATACTCTCTTGGTAACTGTTGTTATAAGCAAACTCAATGAGGGGTAAATATCGTATCCATCTACCCTTAAACTCCATAACACATGCCCTGAGCATATCCTCCAAATTTGAATTGTCCTATCTGATTGGCCATCTGGCTGAGGATGAAAAGCGGTGCTATAAGTTAGCTGAGTTCCTAACTCCTTCTGTACATTTCTCCAAAATGCTGAGGTGAAACGTGTATCTCTGTCAAAGACAATCTTGGATGGTACCCCATGTAGTCTTACAATGTCTTTCACATACAACTCTGCCAAACTATCAGTGGAGTGTGTCTTCTGAATGGGAATAAAGTGAGCTGATTTTGATAGTCGATCAACAATCACCCAAGCTGCATCTTGACCTCCTGGTGCCCTAGGAAACCCTGATACAAAATCCATCCCTATCTGATCCCACATCCAAACTGGTATAGGAAGTGGCTGAAGGTACCTGAGGGCCTTTGATGTTCTACCTTAACTTGTTGACACGTCAAACATTGTGCTACATAATTTATCACTTCTCGTTTTATACCATGTAACAACCCGACCCTAAGTTTAGGCTTTAAGATAAGTTTTATGTATTTTTTCTTATAAACTATAAATATTTTATTATTATTATTATTATTTCAATTATTAGTTTTAATAATTATTAGTATTATAATTATCAAATTTTACATTGATTGTTTTAATAAGATTTTTATCATTTTTTACTGTGATCCGATTGTTGCAATAGCCACTAGATCTTTTGTTTTTTTTCCCTCTCCCGTAAACCTTCAGTGTTTATCTTCATCCTCTAAGTCGAATAAACTCCTATAGGAAATCAAACTCTCCACTACACGTTCTCCCTCTCCTCTCGATAGTTCCGTAACCGAAGACTTAAGACTAGTATTTATATTTGGACTCTTTCTCTCCTTCTGAAAACCTTCCAAAAAATCGTAGGAATTATCCTCACGGCAACACTCTCCATCATCATGCAGCAACGCTCTTCCTCGGCAAACAAAAACAACAAGCCTTCCCCGCACGTCTCCACTCACCGTAACATGCACATGCACGTCTCTATCCCTCTAGATTTCCTTTTATTCTCAAACACTTATATATATATACACACACACACGGTTAGATCTCATACATGAAGAAAACTCCAAGCCGAACTCCTTTGAAGCCCTCCACTCGATGCACCATGCACGCTGACCCTCAAACTCGCAACATACGTCCAAGAAAAACAACTTCCGAAGCCACCCTCCCAGTAACCAGCAGCCACCCACATAGAAACCACCCCAAAATCCTCCACGCCTCCTCCCCAGCCCAAGCAACACCACGGAAACAAGAGAAACAGCCAACCGTTTCTACCCAAGCCACCCATGCACGTCCTGAAAACATCCTCTGTTTTCATAAACAAAAACAGAGTATCAGTTATTACTTGCATGGCAAACCCGTAAGCCTCCTCAGCCATCCAACTCCATAGAAAACAACCACCCAAACCTCGTACGGTTGCCACGATTCAAGCACAATAGGAACACGTAGCCCACTGCTGTTGCCACCCACCTCTTCTCTCTCTCGGTTGTTTCGGTTTCAAGAACTCTCGCTCCCTCTCTCGGCATCGTATCACCATAGAGAAGCCACTGTAGCCTGCAGCTTCCTCTCTCGGCGAGTCCATCGCAGAAACTTCTCCCTCTCACACTGAGTTGTTGCTCGACCCTCCCCTGCCCGTAAGCCTTGGTTGCTTTTAGTTTTCCTTTTATTTCCTAGTGAGTCTCGACTGCTCTCGTATTAAGTTGCTCTTAGGTTTTAGTTTTAGTAAATGCATATATTGATGAGATTACATATATGTCCTTTCTAAACCAGTATCTTGAAGTTGAAGGAGTATTTTATGTATAATTATATTTATAAACCTACGTTTAAGTATAAGTTAATTATGAATATTATTACTTCATTTTATTTGAAGTCGAATTTAATATTCCCAGTTGAGTTGTGTTTGATTTCATTAAATAAATATATTAATCATAAGTTTTTTCGTTATAAGAAATTGTTTAAAGGATTTAAAATATATTTTTAAAGTATACTATCAAGCCTAATATTTTGTTAATATTGTTTTATGTATTTAATAGAAGTTTAATGAAAATTATTATGTTATACTTTAAATAGAAAATAAAGCAATATGTTAAGAGGATTATAATAGTATTAGATTTCTTATAAGATTGAATAATTATGTTAAGGAAGGAAAAGTATTTTGAGAATTTAAGCTTACGACTTATTTAAAATAGCCCAAGTGTTTTATTTAGTTATAATATGTTATTAGTATTTTTTTAGTAATTTAAAAATATCAGGATTTATTGTTTATAGTGTTAAGCAAAATATTTATTTGACTATCCCTTAGATTATGAATTTAATTAAGTAGGATATTAGGATATGGTTTCCTAGACAAATTTAGTGACGTCTAAATATTGTGTATAGGTGACGAGTTACGACTTGAGATTCAGGAAAAAGAGCAGCAAAGTAAGTTATTTGATCACGAATTAGGATCATCACAATTCAGCTTATATTTAAGTATTATTCAAGCCAGTTCATTGACAGTCTTTGTTTATATACCACTCATGTCATATGCAAGCATGTCATTCAACATAGCACACGATCATGTCATTCCGCATCATGTTCAATTTCAGAAATTATAATTATATATGTATTATGTCATGCATCTCATGGTCATAAGACACGTAAGCTATTTTAAGTTCAAGTGCAAAATAAAATCAGATCAGTTAGTCAGATGGCCATTCAGATGCATGGTACCAATGCAGTTCAGTTCAGGGTGGATGTGCAAGCCACGGACTCAAGCGTGGTCCACCATAGTATACCAGAATACTATCAGCGGCTCCCCTCGTGGCCACGGGACGTGGGGCCAGTGCACAACCTCGCACACAGGGTTAAGTGTGTTGGCCAGTTAGTTAAGTCAGTTAAATCAGATCAGTCAGTTAATTCAAATAAATCAGTCATGCATAAATATCAGTATCAACAGTCATGAATTTTAAGTTCTCAGCATGAAAAAATTTTATGAAAACCTTATGTTTAGTATGTTAACGTTGTGATGGATTTCTTACTGAGTATTCGATTCATTTTAGTTTGTTTTCATATTTTTAACCACTCAGGTGAGGATGATGATTACGAGCAGATAGGCCAGGATTAGAAGGAGCAGTTATTTTAGTTTCAGACCTTCTAGAAATAAATTTATGTTATTGCTTTTATGACATGACTTCTATTTAGTTTATTGATTTAAATTTTGAAGACATTTTTATCAGACAAAGTTTTATGAAATAAATTCTAAATTGTTTTTATTTAATATGAGATCTCTTGCCGAGTTTATTTTATGAAAAACACGTGACACTCCTAGCCTACGGGAAATGGGTGTTACAATACCATTACACCGAAAGTGTTGTTTCAAATCCTGATACATCTTAGTACTACCTGGGTGAACCGTGTATAGTGAACGATGGGCTTCTTTCAAAATTTAATCCTTAATCTCTCTGCCATTAGGTACACATAATCTTCCTCTAAACCTCAGGGTGCCGTCATCTAATACTGAATAGTCAGGTCTATTGCCTTCTGATACTTCCACCTTTAACTTCATTAATTTTGTATCACCAACTTGAGCGACCTTAATCCGATCTATCAATGTTGAACCTAAGGTCAAACTACTTAATTTAGCTTGAGTATCCCTAATTATCTCAATGCCTGCTCGCCCCATATCCAACAATATGTGCTTTTGGGACGTATACATTGTAGCCAATGTACCAGAAGACAATTTCTGACTTAACGCATCTGCTACAACATTTGCCTTCCCCGGATGGTAATTAATATTACAATCATAGTCCTTCAAGAGTTCCAACCATCTACGTTGTCTCATATTCAACTCTTTCTGTGTGAAGAAATATTTTAGGCTTTTATGATCAGTATAAATCTCACACTTTTCACCATAAAGATAATGTCTCCATATCTTCAAGGCAAAAACCATTGCTGCAAGTTCCAAATCATGGGTCGGGTAATTTTGCTCAAACTTTTTCAGTTGTCTGGAGCCATATGCAATGACTTTCCCGTGTTGCAATAAAACACAACCCAATCCTTTAAGTGAAGCATCACTATATTGACAAATCCTCCACCTTCTGAGGGAGCTGCAAGTACTGGTGCAGTCACTAGTCTTTTCTTCAATTCTTGAAAGCTCTTCTCACACTCATCTGTCCATAAAAAATTCTCATGCTTCCTTGTCAACTTTGTCATCGGTGCTGCAATAAGGCGAGAGAGAATTTCCTGCAAAATAATGAACAAATAAGGGGACAAAGGATCCCCTTGTCTCAACCCACATCCACCTTGGAAAAAACCCTTCGTAGTACCATTCATTAGGATAGAGTACGAAGGCGTGGAAATATATTCACCAATCAAGCCACAAATTGTATTAGAAAAACCAAAAGTAAGAAGCACCTTCAAAAGAAATTCTCAATCAACTCAATCATAAGCTTTGGCCATATCTAGTTTTAAAACCACATTTTCGCCCCGAATCTTGTTATTAATCGAGTGCACCATTTCTTGAGTGAGACTAATATTTTCAAAAAATACTTCTACCCGGAATAAAAGCTCCTGGCTCAAGAGAAATCATTTTTGGGAGAAGTGAAGCCAGACGGTTAACAATCACCTTGGTGAAAATTTTGTAAAAGACCGAACAAAGACTTATAAGTCTAAATTTATCGAATCTAGTTGGAATATCCATTTTCGGAATCAAAACCACATAAGAGGAGGTATAAAATCTAGGCCATTTGCCACCTCTAAAGAATGCTTCTATAGCTGCCATGCTATCCATCTTGATAATATCCCAAACACTTTTAAAGAAGCCCGCTCCAAAACCATTAGGACCCGGAGCACTATTAGAAGGAATAGAATCCAAAGCATTATTTACCTCTTCAATAGAGGGGATAGCACAGATTACAGCACTATCCTCCTCTGTAATAACAGGCGAAATGATGTGGGACAAGTCCGGAGCACTCCCATGAGTTTCCTTTTGCAAAAAGGAAGAAAAATAATTAACAGTACCTAAATGGATTTCCTCAGGCGACCTCAAATAAGTGCCATTTTGAAGTCTCATTTCCATGACTCTCTTCTTCCGCTTATAAGATAAATAAGCATGGAAGAATCTAGAGTTTTGATCACCTTCAACCCTCCATTTAATTTTTTCCATCTAAGCCAATCTAGTCTCCTCCTGGTGCCTCCACTCAGCTAACTCTACATTCTTCATTACAAGGTCTTGTTCAATATTTGGATCCCAAGCCCGTTGTAAGTCTGATTCCAACCTGTCAATTTGATCTTGTAACTCCTGCAAATGAGTCTCGATTCTACCAAAGGTCCACTTGTTCCAATCTCTCAAAGCTCCCCTTAATTTTTTAAGTTTGAAAGCCAATTTCAGGAGACCCGTACCACCCACATTCTCCTGCCAGATTTTCAGGTGATCTATCCACATTTGCTGGAACCGAAAAGGAGGGGGGCCATAAGAGAAAGGATCAATTTGAAGTTCCATGAATATGGGAGAGTGATCTAAAGTGGATCTCGATAAATAAGTAATAGTCGCATTCGGAAAGCTGTTCAAACAATTAGCATTCAAGAAACAATGATCTAATTTCGCCCAACTTCTTAAAAGACCATTCTAACCATTACACCAAGAAAACCTGCTACCCAAAGATTTCATTTCAATCAAACCACAATGACCTATCCAAGAATTGAAGTCATCCATAGCTGCTCTCGGCCGGGGTCTACCCCCCCTACATTCCCAATCCTCTCTGATAATATTAAAATCACCTATAATAATTTAAGGTTCAGCTCCAATTATCTGGGCATTTAATTGTTCCCAAAGTTCTCGTCTCTCCACCATAGTGCACTTCGCATAAACAAAACAATACAAAGTATTTATCGTGTCATCCTTAATTTTAAGAAGGATAAACTGCTCTCTACATAGGACAATCCGTACAGAAACATCATCCTGCCATAACACCCAAATTTTACCAGACTCCCTTTCATTAGTGATGAATTGATCCATATGTAACATGTGAAGTAAACCTGTCATTTTATCAACAGCTGCAAAAGGTTCCATTAAAGCAACCACTTTTGGTTTCATTTTCATAACCAACTTCTTTAATCTTCTTCTAGAGGTACCAAGGCCCTGAATGTAACATCCCGGATTTTGGTGTATTTTTAATGAAAGATTTATTAATTTATTTAGTGATTAATTATCTTGTTTTAAAATTATGGGTGTTTTTAAATATTATTTTATAATATTTTAAGTTGTGAAAATTAATTTTTATGGGATTTTCTTAATGTTATTTACTGTTTTGCATTCAAAATGATCTTTAATTTAAATTGGTTTATTTATGGGTTTTAAAATAATTATTGTTTTATTTAAATCTTTCACTGCGTTTGATTTAAATTATTCGACTGTCAGTTTTAAAATCCTCTTCGTTGGTTTATTTTGGGACCCAAGACGAAAAGACTGGATTTCTCTTTTTCCCTCCTCTTTTTCTTTTCTCTTTCCTTTTCTTTCTTTTTTCTCCTTTCTTCCCACGGATTCTCTCTCCTCTCCCCCACGCCGTTCGGCCCTTTACCACCCAGTACCGCCGCTGGCCGTCCGTGGCCTTCACCGCTGGAACCACCGACTTCCCCAGCTGCCGGCGAGTCACCCCTCCAAATCTCAAGCCGGCTAACGCTGCCGTTAGCCGCCGCGAGCCGTGTGAAGCCGTGAGCTTCATTTCGTCGTTCCGCCGCCGTCCGGCCGCCATTGGCCACCGCCTCTTAACCACCTCTTCACCAGCCCTCTAGCAATTTGCTGCTTTGGTGATTCCAAGTGTTTCGGGATCCTCCTAAAAATAGTTTATAGCGCTGTAAGTATTTCCTAAATAATCTTTTGAGATTTAAATATATTTTTACACTAATTGTTTATACTGTATTCTGGTTGGTCCGCACTGAGTCCGAGGAGTTTGAGAGTGGATGGATTGAGAATGGAGTAACTGCTGTGTTGATTGTTGTGATTGGATTGGTGTTGATTATTGATTATATTGTGATTTGGAATTGGTGATTGGGTATTATGGTTGTGGTTTGGTTTACTGAATATTACACGCATGTCATGTTTGTAAATTGAAAACGGGGTTGATTTGTATTACATTCATGATCATGTGGCTATTTTGAAAACTGGATTTTCATGTGAATTGAATTTATGGGTGCGTGTGTATCACGACCCCAACGGGAGCGGAATATACTGAGTGACATCCCCTGGGTTGTCGTTGGGCGACAACGGAATCGGACGTGTTACATGCCGACTCTGTGGCCCTTCTGCTAGCGAGGGCTAGAGGATGACCTGGCCACGAACGCACTGGGTGCGGAACTGGGCATCGCTCGTAAAGTAGCCAGGATGGGCGAATAGTCCATAGGGGAGACCATGGTGCATATGGATTAATGGATAATGGAAAAATAACTGTTTTCTGGGAAAATAGCGTGAGTTGGATTTTGTGTATCATTTTCTGAGAAAATGATGGATATTGATTTTGGGCCATTTTCTAGGAAAATGGTGGAAATGATTTATTGGAAATATTTTTTAGCCAAATGTGATTTTTGGCTTGTGTTGGATTCATTGCATATCGCATCATATGCATGCATGGTTAATTGCTTAACTATGTTTTTATCTCAGGATTTGGTTAGATTATAACTTACCTGCAGTACCATTTAATGGTACTGCAGATTATGTTGATGATGATGCAGATGCCGAGTCTGAGGATTTGGCTCCGCCAGAGGAGTGATCTGGGATCACTTATGCTTTGTTTATTTATTAGACTTGTTTTATCTTTTTATGGGACATTTGGTTATGTTGTTTTTTAAACACTTTGTATTTGGATATTTTTATTAAACTAAAATTCTGGTACTAGTTGACTTATTTATTATCCGCTGTGTATTTTATTTGTGCACTGTTTATTTGTAGCACACACTTGACACTTGTCGTTGGGATGCAAAACCGTGTTGTCATCATCCTGATGTCACGATTTTTGAGGCTTTTTTGTACGTGGGAGTCGGGGTGTCACAGGTGATAACAGAGCAGTTCGGCTCTGGGTAAAGCCAAATGTCCCGTAGGTGCAGTACCAGAAAGTTTTAAAGTTGTGATTTGAAATTGTTTTGTTTAAAGTATGTTATTTTTATTAGTTTCATTTATTTATTTTATTGTTTGTCATTTTATTTTAATTGTTTTATTTTATGGTTGGTTATTTTATTTGTTTTAGTTATTTATTGTGTACTTCTTCATTATTTTATTCAGTTTGTCGTATATTATTTTATTTATGGAATTTTATTTTATTTGAGAGATTTTTGTTTTATGTTGGTTTTATTTTGTTTGAGGCATGCTGCTTCAATCGTTTTAATTTATTGTATGTTGTTAGACTTGGTTGGTTTTATTCTATTGTATTTCGTGGCATTTGGTTGTATTTTAATTTATTCTGCTATAATTATATTTTAATTGGTTTGAGTTGAAAAGAGGGTTAAGGATTACGCTATGGCAAGAAGATGGTACGACAGTGAATATCATTGTTAGGCTTGAACATTTAGTATAGTAGGCCTGAACTCTTAGCAATTGGTTTGTTTTAATATCGAGACTCGAAGGGAACGACGTGGTCTAGGTGAACTCTATGGAGTAGGAACTCAAGTCGCAGCTGAGGTAGGAATAACTTTAGTTCGCTTAGGATACTTGAGGTCTTAAGTACCTCAGAACTATATGTTGAGCCTATGGAGTAGGAGGTTGTAAGTTCAACGAACCTTAAGGATAGATTTATGAGAAGTTATCTAAGGTTTGGGGCCCTATAGTTTTTAGGAAATAAGTTTATGGGATTGAAGGTGGTAGGTTCAACAAGCAATTGAGGGACTAATTAAATTAGAAGTTTTAAATTTTGTCGATTCGGTTAAGCACTTTGGTATCATTTGTGGTTTTAGAATTTTGCAAGTTTTATAAGGTGAGTGTTTTAGATTTAAGGTCATCGATATTGTGGATTTTGGAAAAATGATTCTTATCTGGTTTAAGGTTTTAGAATTGTAGATTTGAAGGACTGATTTATAATAGGATTTGAGTTCTTAGTTTGGTAGACTTGGTACGCTAGCTTGATCTATTCTGGAGATTGATTAGTCTATAATCATTGAAGTGGGGTTGATTAAAGTTGAGTTACTGATATGAGAAATATTTTCAAGGGAGAATTTCTTTGAAGATAGAAGGTAAGGATCTAGTTCATGTATTTTCTAAGGATTGAAGATGTCGACCTAGTTTGGTAAATGATTGTTATTAGTTCGAGGTTTTAGTGACAAGTTTTAGAATTAATCCATATCAATTTTAAGGATAATAGATGGTGTGGACCTAGGAAAAGATTCTTGTTGTTTTTCGAGGATATAGGTCCAGATGATGGAAATGATAATGATAAACCACTTGCACGTTTGGAGGATTTTTGGTTTCAGCTAAGGTTGCATGAGATCGATGCGTAGTAGTGGTGAGTGTGTATGGATTTTGGAGAGTACATGTCCTAATCGCATTTTTGTTGGAAGAAGTGGTTTTGGTAGGTGTTAAAGAGGAGATGACATGACAGTAGTAGGTTCAAGAGACCTTGGCCTTGAGTTTTTGAGGAGTTGATTGAAGTGGACAATCGAAGCGGGTTACTCAATGAAATGATGATTGGCAATATTTGTTGTGATTACTTTCAGGAATCAATTGTGACTTGAGGTCACACAGGAATTTAAATTTTTGTGACTATACTTTCCTCTGGAAATGGAGCCTTAAGTTGGGTGAGTTAAGGATATTGTTATTTAATTTGAAGAGAGTTTGATGGGTTGCCATGTATGGTGAATGATAAAATCTTGAAAGTTGAAGCTTAGGCATCAACGGTGGATAGCATAATCAAGTATGGGAGTTAATAAAGCATTAGGATCCTTGGATGTTGTGCAATAGTTTTTGGTGGATTGAAGGGTTGAGCAGTATGACTTTCCTTGAGGTTTAATAGTGATGTGCTATTGAATGAGCTAGTCGTGCTAGTACTAGTTTATGGAAGCAGAAGTAGGTGGGTGAGTTACCAAGAAGGTTTCGGCGATGTTTTGGTGAAGTCAAGGGTAGTTCATGATGAGTTAGTTACTGCTAGATTAGATGATATTTAGAATTTAGTTGATAAACTTTCGGGTTTAGGTTGTCGGGTAGAAGTTTATAGGTGCTCTTATTGGTTGACTGGAATGGATTTGAGCCTTTTAAGGTAAGTTCCTTATCTTAAGATGAGCAGGTGTATTTTGGGATGATGTTACTGGTTTCCAATTTAGGATGCTGAGGTTGATTAATATTGATTTTGTTTAAGGCAACGGGAGTTAATTTTGGAATATATGTGATAATTCATGATTTTGGAAGAGGGTATTTTCTACCGTTTGTGGTAAGAGTTTCTTGGCTAGTAGGTATGGAGCTACATTGTACTCAATGGTGTTATTTTATGAGGACATAAATTTTCGGTATGTGGTGATTATCAGAGTGCGCAACAGGAGCCTGATACTTTGGTTGTAATTAGGAGTTTAAAATTTTGTGTTGATTTTGAGGAATTAGTGGTGACTTGAAATTTTGATAAGATATGGTATAACCATTAATTTCGTTATTGATGGTTAACTTTGGAAGTGGCTATTAGGTTACCAAAGTGTAGTATAAAATGAAGGTTTGGAAGTTATACCATAGGAGTCGATTGAGGTTAGTACAGATTATCGAATGAAGCTTTTAATCATTAGGATTCCTTGAGTTTTGTATTAAGTTTTGTGGATATGGAGATCTTGGATTACGTGGCCGCTCTAAGGGTAAGAGACGAGATGTGCCATTGGGAGATTCGTGTGATTGAGCTGCATTATTGCATATTTTATACATTTAAAATCAATGTATTCTTAATTATTTTATTATTTTATCGTTGATTTTAAATGAAAAAATGATCAAGAGGCAATAAATCCAAGTTATGAATTAAATTGATTAAAAACATAGTTTATACTTATATTTGATAACTTGTGATTTAATTTGATTTTATTGTCTCACATGCACAACACATTTTTAATATTCTAGTTTAGTTTTTGTTTAATTTTTAATTAATTAATTAATTTCTTTTTTTCTAATTTTATTTTTTATATTTATTATTCTGTTTGTTTTATTTTATTTTATTTTTTTATTTCTCTGTACAGGTTCTAAACGACATGTCGTTTAGGAAAAATGACATGTCGTTTTGAACGTTGTCGTTCTGTCGCCTGAGGCAAACGACATGTCATTTAGGAAAAACAACATGTCTTTTTTCACGTTGGTCGTTTCTGTCGTCTGAGGCAAACGACAGGTCGTTTGGAAAGAACAAGGTGCCGTTTGCCTTGTCCTCAACCTCGCGACGTCCGCCATCTCTGCGTCTCTCCATGCCATGCATGCGTTCGGCAACTGCCCCTCCGCCCACCTGCAGCCACCAGCAGCTCCAGACGACGCCGGTGATCAGTTCTCCACCACCATGCACGGCCAAATAGACGTCCAACTCCACGAAGCATCACCGCATGCATACGGCAACACCAACCTCCATTTCTGAAACCGTCGTGCACAGCAGCACTTCTGTCGACCACCAGCAACGCCAGACGACGCCGGTGATCAGCTCCGACGCCATACAGCACCACTCCAACTATCCCACAGCGCCACTGCATTCACCGAGAGGTCTCTGTTCGAAAACAGAGCAGCCATGCACACGGCAGCACCGTAGCCATGCACACTGCAACATCCATCACCTCAAGCCGCCTTGCACGCCATAGCCATCTCTTGCGCAGCCCAGCTAGCAGCGCCATGCACAACAGTGCCACGAGAACATGCCAGAAACGAAAGACAAAGGAAATAAACAGACCACGTGAGTTCGGACGAAGTGCAGCAACGAAGAGGAAATAAAATGGAAGAAAGAAAAAAAGAAAAGAAAAGAGAGAACGCTGGAAGAAAGAAAAAAAAAAGAGAAGAAAACAAAAGCAACATGCATGTGGGAACCAGACAAACAAACATGGGATCAGATAAAAGAAAGAAAAGAATAGAAAAGGAAACTCAGTCTGTAGCCCATAAATGTAAGTTTTCAATGCAAATATTAGTGGGAGACAAGGAATCACGGACAGACATAATACAACATTATTCTGATGCCTATATAAGAGCTGTACGCAGACTGAAGAAAGGGTCAGTTAGAAATTAGGGAGTCTGAAGTTAGAGTTAGAGAGTTAGTCAGTCGTGGTGTTAGAGTGTCAGTGAGTAGTCAGTGAGTTAGAATGTTTTTAGTGTGATTTTAGAGTTAAAAAAATTCAGAAAAAAAATAGTGAGTGAAATTTTATAGTCAATTTTTATTTTTCTAAGTTCAATTTTTAATGTCGTATAATTTATTCATCAGTCAGTTTCAATGTATGGCTCAGTGAATTTTATTTTTGTAAGTGTTTATTTTCAATTTTGAGTTTGTTTAGTGAGTAAATTTTCAATAAATGTTGAGAGTCCATTTTATTTTTGAGAGTTTACTTTAATTGGAAGTTTAGATTTTTGGGTTGGAGAACACAGTCTCCATTTCCAAATATCGAGTTTATTCCGTACAATTTTTATTTTTATTTAATTTCGAATTACTGTCATTTAATTTTCTCGCACTTTTAATTTCCTGCAATTTAAATTACTATCATTTAATTTTCTCGCACTTTTAATTTTCTGCAATTTAAATTACTGTCATTTAATTTTCTCGCACTTTTAATTTCCTGCAATTTAAATTACTGTCATTTACTTTTCTCGCAATTTTAATTTCTTGCAATTTAAATTACCGTCATTTAATTTTCTCGTACTTTTAATTTCCTGCAATTTAAATTACTGTCATTTAATTTTCTTGCACTTTTAATTTCTGCAATTTACTTTTATGTCATTTAAATTTTATTGTCCTTTTACATTTCAATTATTTAATTTCCAGCAATTTTAATTTACTGTCTTGTATTTTAAATTTTTTACTTTTCATCATCCACTCAAAACCAACAAACATGAATCTAGTCCATGACTAGTAAATTTTCATTTCCATTGCACTCCCACATTCATTGCATATATCATCACTTTTATTTTTATTCTCTCATTGTAATTATTTCCACCATTTTACACGAGTTTGATTTTTAAGAACTTTCCCTGTGGAGACGATCTAGGAATTTATTCCTAATTACTACGCGACACGCTCCTGCACTTGGGATAGCCTTTGGGCTGCTCATTTTCGAACGAGTCATCGTGCGAGTATGATGGAATCGCCTACGAGAGTAGACTTGGAAGAGTATCACTCATGCTTGTTTAGAAGTTTTGATGGTATGTTTTTCTCAAGCATGTTCTGAGTTGTATCTTAAATCCTGTTTTGGCGCTAATGTTTAACCTTACCAATTTCGAGGACGAAATTTTATTTAAGGGGGGAGATTGTAACATCCCGGATTTTGGTGTATTTTTAATGAAGGATTTATTAATTTATTTAGTGATTAATTATCTTGTTTTAAAATTATGGGAGTTTTTAAATATTATTCTATAATATTTTAAGTTGTGAAAATTAATTTTTATGGTGTTTTCTTAATGTTATTTACTTTTTTGCATTCAAAATGATCTTTAATTTAAATTGGTTTATTTATAGGTTTTAAAATAATTACTATTTTATTTAAATCTTTCACTGCGTTTGATTTAAATTATTCGACTGTCAGTTTTAAAATCCTCTTCGTTGGTTTATTTCGGGACCCAAGATGAAAAGACTGGATCTCTCTTTTTCCCTCCTCTTTTTCTTTTCTCTTTCCTTTTCTTTCCTTTTTCTCCTTTCTTCCCGCGGATTCTCTCTCCTCTCCTGATCCTCTCTCTCTCCTCTCCCCCACGCCGTTCGGCCCTTTACCACCTAGTATCGCCGTCGGCCATCCCTGGCCTTCACCGCTGGAACCACCGGCTTCCCCAGTTGCCGGCGAGTCAGCCCTCCAAAGCTTAGGCCGGCTAACGCCGCCGTTAGCTGCCGCGAGCCGTGTGAAGTCGTGAGCTTCATTTCGCCGTTCCGCCGCCGTCCGGCCGCCATTAGCCACCGCCTCTTAACCACCCCTTCACCGGCCCTCCAACAATCCTTTAGACCCAACCCCGGCCCCGATCTGTCGCTGGAGCCGCCCCAACGAACTTAAAGTTCGATTTGAGTTTTTCGGCCTTAAACCGCTGTTTTGGCCGCCACCCACGCCCAAAGGCCACCACCATTAGTTTCACCACCTCCCACAGGCCCTACCCTACCGTTCCCAAGTTTTCGTTTGACCCCGTGTGAAATTTGGATTTCACTGTGTTTCAGCCAGTGTTTTTACACTGCGAAATTTGCTGCTTTGGTGATTCCAAGTGCTTCGGAATCCTCTTAAAAATTGTTTATAGCGCTGTAAGTATTTCCTAAACAATTTTTTGAGATTTAAATATATTTTTACACTAATTGTTTATACTGTATTCTGGTTGGTCCGGACTGAGTCCGAGGAGTTTGGGGGTGGATGGATTGAGAACGGAGTAACTGCTGATTGTTGTGATTGGATTGGTGTTGATTATTGATTATATTGTGATTTGGAATTGGTGATTGGGTATTATGGTTGTGGTTTGGTTCACTGCATATTGCACGCATGTCATGTTTGTAAATTGAAAACGGGGTTTTCATGTATTACATTCATGATCAAGTGGCTATTTTGAAAACTGAGTTTTCATGTGAATTGAATTTATGGGTGCGTATCTATCATGACCCCAAGCCGAGATGGGGCATGATCTCAGTGGAGCTCCTCTGGTTATTCGAGAGCGGAATATACTGAGTGACGTCCCCTGGGTTGTCGCTGGGCGACAACGGGATCAAACGTGTTACGTGCCGACTCCGTGGCCCTTCTGCTAGCGGGGGCTAGAGGATGACCTGGCCACGAACGCACTGGGTGTGGAATTGGGCATCGCTTGTAAAGTAGCCAGGACATGCGAATGGTCCATAGGGGAGACCATGGTACATATGAATTAATGGATAATGAAAAAATGGTTGTTTTCTGGGAAAATAGCATGAGTTAGATTTTGTGTATCATTTTCTGAGAAAATGATGGATATTGATTTTTGGGCCATTTTCTGGGAAAATGGTGGAAATGATTTATTGGAAATATTTTTGGGCCAAATGTGATTTTTGGCGTGTGTTGGATTCATTGCATATCGCATCATATGCATGCATGGTTAGTTGCTTAAATATGTTTTTATCTCAAGATTTGGTTAGGTTATAACTTACCTGCGGTACCATTTGATGGTACTGCAGATTATGTTGATGATGATGTAGATGTCGAGCCTGAGGATTTGGCTCCACCGGAGTAGTGATCTGGGATCACTTATGCTTTGTTTATTCATCAGACTTGTTTTATCTTTTTATGGGACATTTGGTTATGTTGTTTTTTAAACGCTTTGTATTTGGATATTTGTATTAAACTAAAATTCTGATACTAGTTGACTTATTTATTATCCGCTGTGTATTTTATTTGTGCACTGTTTATTTGTAGCACACACTTGACACTTGTCGTTGGGATGCGTGACCGTGTTGTCATCATCCTAACGTCACGATTCTCGAGACTTTTTTGTACGTGGGAGTCGGGGCGTCACACTGAATATTCCATGCTAAAATCAAACTAATCATAAGGAAAGTTTATTTGGCCGGGCTAACACCCGGGTTGAGCTGCGAACTTTCTCAAAAGTTTTCCAGACCACTTTTTTCTTCTTCTCCAAACCCTTATTTTTAGTATCATAATCCTTATTCTTGGAGAAATTTTCAATGCAAACTTCCAACTCAGGTTTAGAAACCGATTCTACCATATTCATGTTTTCGTCTCCATTAGCATTAGCAAAATCATCGACATTTAGATTTTCAGCATCATTGTCCCCGAGACCCACAGGTATATCATCTTCAACTTCTTCCACTCGGTAATCCCTTTCTTTTAAGATTTTTTCTGCACTCTGCGTGCCCTAATAAATATTAGTCTGCTCCGAATCTTGCATGGGAAGAGCCTGTTCATCCTTTGGTTGATCTTCATTAGAAATAAGGACATGATCCACAGGTTCCTCTATTTGTGTGTTCAAAGTCTCGCTTGTAGGTTCTTCTACAGTGGCTAATACAACCATCACACTTTTCCTTTATCTATCTCACTTTTTCCAGAATCTTGGTCTTCTTTCCCATAATCATTAACTTTAGCATCCTTTCAAACCCAAATCTTGTCACCATTATTCTGAGTCTTAAATCTACACGTACGTGCGTTGTGACCTTGCAACTTACACCTAGAGCAAAAAGCCAGAAGCATCTCGTAAATCACTTCCTGTGTACGTCCTAGTCCCGGCACCCCAATCCAGAAATGTGGAATCGGCTCTTTCGCAGCATCCATTTCCAAACATAAGTGTGCTCCATATGTGCGAGTAGCACATTTAGTAGGATTTTCCCTTCGAATAAAACGGTCGATCAGGGCTGTAAGGATCTTTAGAAAGGATTCATGGTAGAAATTTGGAGGAAGCCCTGGCAACACAATCCAAACAGGAACCAAAGAAGGTTCTTCATCCTCATTAAAATCTGGTTTCCAGTGAAAAGCCCGATATTGAATACCATTCACCTCACTGGTTTCACGAGAGAGAGCTTTTAGAAAATCAAGTTCATTAGAAAGATGAACAAAGACATTCTATGGTCTCCTTGTAGTAGAAACCACTGGCATGCATGATAACCCCCATCTAGTATGGATGAAAGATCGAATAGAATCCAATGAAGGCCTCTGTCTAAGGAAATTTAAAACGATGGAATACCTGAATGGTTCTGCAGATCTAGTAATCTCCTCCTTAGAGAACTAGAAACAGATTTCACCATCCACATATTTTGGCCCCCGATGAAGCATAGGCATCTCAAGAATGGGTTGCGGAACCGTGGAGACAAGATCAACGTAGGGACATCAATTTGCCTCTAAGACACTGGCCGCCATGCAGCCCAACAACGAAGCCAACCCTTGAAGTCTACTACTTATATATATAAATATATATATATAGATATAGATATAGATCCCTCCCATGCACGTCGAAACTCCCCATCAAATCTAAGGCTGCTACATCTCTCCCATATCACCTATCAGCATCCCTTGCTACATGTCACAGAAGAATTTCCCAAGCCGCTAGCCTAGATCAAGTACAAGGAACGTTAGCCCCTCTACGTGTGTTGCCTACCACCACCCTTAGTCTACACGTCCCACCCCACGTCTCCACATCTAGGAAATGCCCAGAAGCAAGCTAGCCATTGCCACCTAGCATGCTCAACCACAGTGAAGCAAACTCTCACCCTTAACCTAGGACTGCTACCTCCTACAATTGTTGCCCAAACACAGTGTCCTCCCACCTGCCCTTGTCACATGGAACAGAAACAAGCCGCTGCATCGTGAGAAGACCCATTTGCCACAGTCCATCCTCCATGGTAGAACCATCCACACTGTGAGCCCTTCCTCCACATAAAACTGATGTCACAGCTCGACCACAAGCCACCTAGTTGCACCTACCAGTCACTGCCCTGCACCACCACTACCCACCCTCTGTAAACCACCACATGAAAATAGAGCAAATACCCCTTGCCGTTCAACCATTACCACCCATTGCCCGACTGGTCACCTATTGTGTCGTTGGCTCTTTGTCGGTTTTGACCTTTATTCATAGCCGACCACCAAAGGGAAGGGCCCCGTCAGCCAGAGACTATCGGTCATTATCACTCTTGTTTTCTCTCTCTCCCTCTTAGTGCTCTGCCACCGTCAACCTCATCCCAACCATCATTATGCCGCTCGCTCTCTCTCTCTCTCTCTCTTGAGAAAATTTTTCCTCCTCCTGACATCAAGCCACTTCCTCTTTCGTCCGTGGTGAAACTAGAAACGTTTTTTTAAGGTCGGCCAAATTTTGTAGTGTGTGACATATTGAGATTAAAAATCATAAACACATAATTATATATAAAATTAGATCTCGCCAATTTGCAATATAGAGTAGAAATAAAATTCTAAAAGTACAACATCTTAATATATGTTTCAGATTTTTGACGATAATGTTTTATGAAATAATATTCATCCATTATTATTTTTGTAATGAAATATTTATAATTTATTTGCTTCATAGAAACTATCAAGTGATTTTTTAGAATGTCATCTTTCATTCTAGTATGTAAACTAGTTTATTAAGTTTTATGTAAACTCTAGATTTTCGTTTCACATTAGGCATATAATACTATAATGGAAACCTTAAATAAGTTTTTTCTTGCTTTACGAAGTCTAGAGGACAATACTTCTGAACTATTTTCTATATAAATCACCAACCTTAAATGATTTTTTTTGTACTTTTACTTTGGATTCCATATTAAGAAGCCTTATATTGTATAACAAAAAATTTTGGGATCCATATTAATAAGTTTATTATTTCTCGTAAACTTAGTTTTAATTTAATTTTTGTGAGACCACAACCATGAAAATAAAAAATATATAGATATTACAAAAAATTCTGGGATTATAGGAAAAAAATTGGAGTGACATTTCTAAGATATTGGAGTTTTATAAAGTTTTGCAGAGCATATGGGAATTATAAATTTTTTTAGGGGGCATTTTCAATATTGATAAAATTATAATTAAAAACTAGGGTATATTTGGATTTTTCAAAACCAGGTATATGTCTTTGTAAAATAGCTTTCAGGTTTTAAGCCCTGATGGACATCATCTCCCTAATATTTATGAAGATTGTCATCAAGCCCTTTTGTGATGTCATTTTCCGTAAAGCACTGAAGAATTCTTTTAAATAATTTTACATTATTGCCCTTAACTGGTAAGTCTTGGCAGAAAACTTATTTGATTTGGGTTGGGCTTGACTTTTAAAATTGGACTTGTATTTTAAGTTGGGCTTAATGTTTTTTTTTTTTTTTGTTTTTTTTATAGGAAGGGCTTAATGTTAAATAGACTTGTGATTTGAGTAGGAGTTATGTTAAGTGAATATTAAGTGGAGATGTATTTTACATGGGCTTAGTTTTAATTGACTAAATATGTTAGACATACACTTTATTTTACAGAAATAATTTAGAGTTTAAAGTATTAGTCAGAGACGTTAAGTGGATATCAATGAATTTCAGAAGTGATGATATTTTAGAGTTTTGAGAATTTTAGATTCTTAAAAAAAAGGTTATTTTAGTATTTCAGACTTAAATATCAGAATACATGTTTAATTTGAGATTTAAGTATGTTGCATGTCTATTTTATAGGTGACGACCAGATTAAAACACTGAAGGGTTCTGCTAAAGGTTTGTGGCTGCAGGTGCTAGAAGGTATTAAGGAAAGTGGAATAAATGAGGAGTTGCTTGAAATTAATTAGCAAGTATTGGAGAAATTTGAAGGAGTTTTTGCTGAATGTTTTGGTTTACCCCTGCCCAGGTGCTTTGATCACAAAATATAGTTGCAAGATGGGGCTAAACCCATTTGTGTGAGGCCTTATAGGTATCCTTATTATAAAAAAGAAGAAATAGAGAAGTTGGTGGCTGAATTTTTAAGGAGTGGCAGCATAAGGAGCTGCCAAAGTCCTTACTCTTCACCAGTCCTACTAGTAAGAAAAGCGGCTGAAAGTTAGAGAATGTACGTGGATTGTCGTGCACTCAACAATGACACCATAAAAGATAAGTACCCAATTCCTAATATTAACGGATTACTAGATGAGTTGGGAGGGGCAGTGATATTTTCTAAACTTGATTTACGTTCGAGGTACCACCAAATCAGAATGAATCCTGATGATGTCCCCAAGACTGCCTTTAGGACCCAAAAGCTGGATCATTTTGAATTTTTGGTAATATCCTTTGGGCTTACAAATGCTCCCTTAACATTTCAAGGGGTTATGAATGAAGTTTTTAGGCCTTATTTAAGGAAATTTATACTTGTTTTCTTTGATCATATCATAGTTTATAGAAAATCCTTGTAGGAGCATCTACAACATCTTACTATGATGCTGGAAATCTTATAGTTTGAAAGATTTTTTGCAAAAAAATTCAAGTGTATTTTTTGTAGCAAGGAGGTAGAGTATTTGTGACACTTGATCTCTAAAGATGGAATTAGGGCAGACCCTCAGAGACTAATAGCTATGCAAAATTAGCCTATTCCAAAGACTCTCAAGGCCTTAAGAGGTTTTTTAGGCATCACTGGGTATTATTGGAAGTTTATTCAAGGATATGGAGCCAAGGCAGCCCCCCTCACTACTCTCTTGAAGAAAAATTCCTTTATTTTGAATGGGGAAGTACAAGAAGCCTTTGACAAACTCAAGTAATCTATGGTGAGTCCTCTTGTTCTAAGGGCATGTTTGGTGCATGAGACATAAAATTCTCATCTAATCTTATTTTATTTCATCTCATCTCATTCCAAACATAATTCAAATGTAAAATTTTTGAATTAATCATTACAACTTTTTCAAACTATCCATTTCAACTTTTTCAAATTTTTAAATAAAAAATAAAAAATAATTCCAACTTTTTCAAATTCCAAACAAAAATAATTTTATAAAACTATATTATAACAATATTTAAAGTTTATAATATTTTTTATTTAACTTTTTCTCTCTCATTTCAAAAAATCTAAAAAAATACTCAACTCAAACTATCTCACAACTATTCACAAACTATCTTACTACTATTCACAAAATTCTAATCTCATCTCACTCCCCAAACCTACCCGAAGACTACCTAATTTTACTAGAACTTTTATTGTGGAATGTGATACCTCAGGAGAGGCTTTGGGAGCTATCCTAATGCAAGAAGGGCAACCAATTGCATAATTCAGCCAAGCTCTCGAAGGGAAGAATTTGAGTCTATCTAATTATAAAAATGAACAATTGGCTTTGGTGATGACAGTAAGGAAGTGGAGGTATTAGATATTGGGGCAATCATTCAAAGTACGTACTAACCATCAGGCATTAAAATACCGTAGGAACTGAGAGTGGGAACACCAACACGACAAAAGAGGATCTCTAAATTACTGGGGTATGACTTCTCAGTGGAATTTAAGAGTGGCTGATGCTCTCTCTTGGGTCTTGCTCTATGACAAAATGGATTCAACCCTCAGCACCAACCAAATCCAAAACCCATCCACCATAACCCTATCTACCACAAAACCATTCACCACAAATCCATCAAACACAAACAAAACCACAAACACAGCAACCATAAAATCCTCCATGCAACTTCAAGCAGTTAGTATAGTGCAAGCACAATGGGTAGAAGAATTGAGGAAAGCTTACCAGCAAGACCCCCAGTTGCAGCAACTATTAAGCCTCTACCATCAGAGAGTTCTGGACCAATCTCATTACCAAGTTCGAAATGGGCTCTTCTTTTATAAAGGGAGGGTCCATCTTAGGTCTTTGGTGCCATTTCAGCAACAAGTCCTACATCAGTTACACAGAAGCCCATTAGGGCGTCACACAAGGGTGCATAAAACACAAGCAAAAATAAAAAAAGAGTTTTTCTAGCCTAGATTAACAAGTGTTGTTAGGGCCTTTGTCCGAGAATGCGATGTATGCCAAAGGAACAAGATTGAAGCCATCCATCCAATGGAGTTGCTTCAACCTTTGCTAGTTCTTTCAAAAAAAAAAAAAAATTGGGAAGATATTAGTATAGATTTCATTGAGGGTTTACCCCCTTAAGTGGGAAAATAGTGATAATGGTGGTGATTGACGGGCTATGTAAGTATGTTTATTTCATGGTTATTAATCACCCTTATATAACCTTGACTGTAGCAAGGGTTTTCCTGGATAACGTGTTTTAGCTGCATGGGTTGCCCCTTACCATCGTCAGTGACAGAGGTCCAGTATTTACAGGTGAATTTTGGAAGGAGTTATTCTAGCTCAATGGTATTGAGCTATTGTTGGTTTCAGCCTATCACCTAGAGAGGGCAAACAGAGGCCATGAACAAGACACTTGCATATTATTTAAGGTTCTTCTCTAGTGACAGACCCAAACCCAAAGATTGGTTACGATGGTTACCTTTGGTTGAGTTATCATACAATACCTCAACTCACTCCTCAACAAAGGTCTCATCGCATGACACTCTGTATGGACAGCCACCCCCACGTTTATTACCATATGAAGCAGGAGCCACAAAGATCCAAGCTGTTGAGGAAGAGCTACAGACTAGAGACTACATGGCTGTGCTGGTTAAAGAAAATCTGCAAGACGCACAAGCTAAAATGAAATACTATGGGTATTTTAGTCTATTTAATATTTGTTGATTTCTGTTGGTTTAGAGCCAGTGAGCTGTAGCCTTGACTGAGTCCAGTTTCTATTTTATGTGGTCAATTAATAGAACGTGAGTCATGCTTTTGGGTTGAGCCAGCGTGTAGGAAGTGGTTTGTTTTGTTTGTAGTCCAATTTAATATTTTGTAAGCCTGCCGAATGAGGTAAGGAAGAATATTTTTTTCAGTCTCAAACTCTGAGTAAGGAAGCCCTTGGCACCTCTAATAGCCAAAGATATTTAGAGACTTAAATTTCATTAGTTATCAAGAATCATAACAATAGTTGTGCCCCACATCCCATCGTCCAGAGCAAACCACCATGGAAAAGCCCCACTATGCTCCACTGCCTTGCACCACCCTTTATAGACCAAAACAAATTATCTATTTTTAATCCTCAAAATAGAGCACGGCCAAAGGAAGCAATACCCCAAGTCGAACGGTTTCACAACCGCACGCTACTGCCAAGCCTTAGCTTTGCCACAAGCATCCAAACAGAGGACCACCGCCTCACACCTCCCACACCAATAGTCTTCCAGCGCCCGCGCCACCACCATGCAAGCCTCTCACACGTCCCCCTATTCCAGCCACTGCTTCATGCTGGGAACCACCGCCACCCCGCACCATGAACCCCAAGCCACCATTGCACGTCCAAGAGGCCCCTATTTCCTCTCACCAAAATAGGGAATTAAGTTTCCCCATCGGGAGAACTCACTAACATCTTTTCACCACCCTTAAGCCACCACTCTCTCTCTCTCTCTCTCTCTCTCTCTCCCCAGTGCTCTACCACTGCTCTCACCACCTTCGACCTCAGCGCAGCCACCAGTTCGTCGCTTTCTATCTCTCCCTCGTATGGAACCCTCCTCTTTATTACACGGTTTGGTCTGGAGAGTGATTTTCAGACTCCTTTTATTTTCAGCCTTCCCAAAAAGTCCATGCATCTTTATGTTTAAACCCCAAAATGCCCTTGTAATTTGGCTGGTTCGATGTTACGCCTGATTTTTATATTAAACTTGCTTTGTGAGGGATTTATTTCAAGTATAAGAACTTACATAGAAAATACTTAACGAGGTTAAATTAGATCACTAAGTATTTTACAACTAATTTCCGTAGTAGATAATAAGATTTTAAATTTTGTTTTATATACTTTAAATTTGATTTGAGTCTATCTTACTATACGAGTTTTCATATACGTTAATTGAATTTGGTATAATTATTTTATTAAATTAGAAATTGAAAGCGTAGATTGGTTATTATAGAGTTTAAATAGTATTAGAATCTATAAATTTTGGTATATAACAGAATAATCATTAACTTTATTTCCATAGTATGTATAGGTGACGATTGTGGAAAAATGATTATGTTGCATTAATTTTAATTAAACATCACCAGGCCATAGCTTTGCAAAATTGTTGTGTGATATATACGAACGATTATTCTGATCTTAATTTGTGTCCGATTCCCTGCTGTAAGTGAAAATCCGAAACCCATTTGCACACCGTCTCCCCGAAGATAGGGGTATAGATTCCGAAAAGCAGCCATATATTGTCTGAATGATGAATCAGAAGTGTATATATACTCACCTAATTTTTGGGGAAAATTCTTTCATGTATTGATCAGAAAGTAGATGCATAAAAATTTGAAATTCTTTTCTGTATCGGCTTAGCTCCAATATAACTGGGAAATGATTCCCGAGAGAGAGGAGAAAAGAAAATTCGTACCCACCACTTGTTTCCATTAATTAACAAGAAATAGTTGAGGGTTAGTTTGGATTACGAAATGAGATGAAATCGGTTTAGATGAGTTGAATAAAATATTATTAGAATATTATTTTTTAAAATTATTATTATTTTAAGATTTGAAAAAATTAAATTATTTATTATTAAAAATTAAAAAAAAATATAATAATGAAATGAGATGATGCGATATAGTTTTTTAATCCAAACGAGCGCTTATTGGGCCTCCATCACATCTCGATCTGCATAGTTTTTTTTCATTGCATGTGGACTTTTCAGTTTTTGGATCCATTAATGCTCATGTTTAGTTTTCCTTTGATTAGTTGAAAACTAACGGTCAAGCAAATAAATTTATTATTATATTTTATTAAATTCTCCCTACTACGTACGACCTGACACTACCAATTAATTCACATGTGGTTCCAAAGTCCAAACTCCTTAATAATTTAAGAGCGTTGAGCTCATAACTATCATAAATATGGCATCTGTTTTGGTACGATGTGCTGATATGATAAGATATATTTATAATATTAAGTTATGCTATGTTAAATGAATTTCAAATATGAATGTTTTGAACTGTCGTTCTGATATTTTGCTAATGTGTATTGATTCTGCAGCTTGAAAATATAAATATTTTATCCATTATCTCTATAATATTTTCACATGATGTAACTGTTTCAGCTAAGAATCTAGAGTAAGGGGACATGATTTTTAAGTGTAGGGGATAAGTACAAAGATTAGTAGAGACTATTATTTAGTATATTTGATTTATTCTATGGATTTGGTTTATTGGGATTTTGACACTTTTAGTAAGAATTGAGAAGTTGTTGATTTATTTGTTGAATCATTTTATTTGATGACTTTATGGAGGAATATATTATATATGTTTATTTGATGGAAATAGATGAATTTATATTTATGGAATCTTTGAAAATTATCTCCGACCCCATCCCGGTACACGGTGTTAAAGGCACGGTATTAATTTATTTTCTGATAATGCAAAGAAAATTAATAACTTTTTTAGAAAACTTTGTTCCAAAATGATTATGTTACAACTTTAATTAAAAATCACCAGGCCATAGCTTCGCAAAATTGTTGTGTGATATATACGTACGATTATTCTGATCTTAATTTGTGTACAATTCCCTGCTGTAAGTGAAAATCCAAAACCCATTTGATTAGAAAGTAGATGCATAAAAATTTGAAATTATTTTCTGTATTGATGAGAAAGTAGATGCATACAAATTTGAAATTCTTTTCTGTATCGGCTTAGCTCCAATATAACTGGAAAATGATTCCCGAGAGAGAGGAAAAAAGAAACTTCCTACCCACCACTTGTTTCCATTAATTAAAACGAAAGAGTCTCAATTAGTGAGCCTCCGACACATCTCTGCATATTTCTTTTTCATTATTGCATGTGGACTTTTCAGTTTTTGGTCAATCGGGTCCATTGCCCACGTTTAGTTTTCCTTAGATTATTTGAAAACTAACGGTCAAGCAAATAAATTTACAAAAATGATACGCGTCCGTCACTGTGCAGCATCAGCCGAACACACACCTGACGTGGCTGAAAATTCCCGCTCGGACGCACGGCTCATTCGAACACTTGCAATTTCGAAAACTATCCCCGTGCATGACCCAAGCGGCTTCGTCCCCCACCCCAAGCATTGCACTTCCGAATCGTCTTCAACCTCCTTTTCGGGCGCCTTTGTCCCCGACCCAAACATTGTTTCTATTCGTCTTCAACCTCCTTTCCCGTGCAAGAAACCCAGGAAACCCACCGGGCCTTCGGCTGTTCCCCATCTCAGAGGCTTCGTCTTCAACCTACATCCCGACCCAAGCACTTGCAACCTCTGCCCAACGGAAGACGAGGTTCCGAAGCAAAGAAGCGGCAGTCCAAACCCTCGGTGTCGCTCACGTCGTCTCTGTGATTTCTGGGTTCGGTGTGATTTTTTCTCTGTGATTTATTGGTTTTATATGAATTCCCTTCCTCTACGAGTGTGATTTCTTTCCCACTGATTTATGGGTTTTACATGTTGAATGTCTCTGTGACTAAGACGAATTGAGTTGTACATTTTGAAGGTCTCTGTAATTAAAATTTTGAAACCCTAACTTGAAAAGCCCAACCAGTCTGGACTACGCAGATCTCGAATTCCCCCAAGGTATGCTAATTTATTGACCTCTTTTATTCAATTTGATTCTGGAAACATCTTCTAATAGGCTGTCAAAGTCTCTGCTTCCCTCTCTCCCACACTCTGATACCGTAGCACTTTGTAAAAGTGGTTTGTGTAGATGTTTAGCAAGTTTGCGATTTTGTTTGTTGTTTGATGTAGAGATATCTATTACCTTGGTATATTTGAAATCAGATTCCATGCAAATTACTTTTTGTCTAAGTAGTTTCTTGCTGAGATAGACCCTTCTCGTTCTTGAATAGTTCGGTGAATTTCTTCATAATGGTAGGAAGTGAGATTTGGTGAGAGGTAGTTTAAACTCAATTTATGCCGGATTTACAGTGCAAGTTCTCATATTCAATTCATATTCTCTTGTCATTTATAGCCGGGAGTTTGTGAATTTCCTGAATTTTGTTATTACTACTGCATTGTGGATTATGATAGGCATCTGGCAAGATTTTTCCTTAATCCTTTTTTTTTATGGCAACCATATGGGTAAGAGGACTTCCAGTCCTGGGAATTAACATTGAAGCACTTAAGTAGTTTAGTGAATGGGTAAGAGCACTTCCAGTCTTGCCATTTCCCTACTAAACTAGAAGCTCCCATTATAAAAGTACATCCCGAGTTTTTAGGTGTTTAATAATTAATCTCATGAAGCTATGTTTCTCTATGAGTTCCACCTTGTAAAAAGTAACTTCTTTGTTTGAGTAGAATAAGTTAGTGAACTCTATTAATCAGTTATTGGGCCCAAATGATAAGGCAGGTATAATTCTTGAGGGTCTTTAAGTTTGAGAAAATTCATTTTCTTTCTTTGGTTTTCTCAATGTCTCACATTTAAGCTTGTTTTCACTTAGAAGCTTATAGTTATTATTTTTATTTTTGGTCACCTCTGTTTTGTTGCATTGCACATTAACATTGAATAGCTATCTTCTTTATGGTAACTATATGGGTAAGAGCACTTCCAGTCCTGGCAATTAACCTCGAATCACTTAAGTAGTTTAGTCATTGGGCAGGAACACAGCGAGTTCCTCAGGCTGTACATTTTATTTCCTAGTTCATTTATGTATTGCCTAATTGTCATGATTTATGGGCTGTATGTTTGTCCAAGCTATGCATAGATGAGTTAATGGGTATATATTTGGTTTTTGCATCTTCCTCATGAAACATTGTCCTTATTTCTTTTTCTTTTTTCCTGTTAATGGATGTGAATACTTACATTGTCTTTTCCAAGCTGGATTACATTTCTCTTTAAAACCCATACATTTGACTTAAAAAAAAAAACAAATGTTTTGTACTAATAATTAGAATGTAACTGGTTTCTATGCATGCTTTGCATGTTGGTTTTCTTATCTTATTGCTCCCAACAAACTGGAAATACATATGTTACATAATCACCTTTAGTGATTATAAACCATCGGGGCTGTTTTAGTCATGTAGCTCTTCTTGTTCCTTTCCTATATAGCTTCGGATATTTTAAATTTTCCCTTTTTTTTATTATTTATTTTATTTTACTAATAAAAGAAAAAAAGTTTCTGATTTTGTTTCTATACACTGATGATATTCGCTGAGTTGGAATTGTATTTGGTTTTGCAGAAACACGCATGGCATCAGGCCAAACATCATCATCATCATTAGTTAATGATTTTGTGGAATCACCAACCTGTTGGTGTGGTCTCAAAACGCCAATTAAGATGTCCCACACTCAAAAAAATCCTGGAAGGAAATTTTTCGCCTGCCCAAATTATAATACGGTAAATGACTTTTGCATTGTTATATTTTGCATATTGATTATTTGCTTTGCTTGCGGGGTGTAGAAAAAATGCTAATTCTTGCATTCGTACTATGTGCAGGGAAATGCAAGATGTGAATTTTTCATATGGGCTGATATTCTTCAATTGTTAGAAGAGAACTATTTCAAAAGAGACAATAAGAGTTCGAAGATGTGGGATGCTGTATTACAGCGCGAGTATAACGTTTGAAAAAGAGAAGATAAAGTGAGGGAAATAGCGAAGAATCTGAGGTGTCAAAAACAGAAATTATTGTCTCTATACTGGGTGATAATCTTTGTAATATTGTTTGCTTGGTTCGGGTAAATTTCATGTAATAAGGAGGTGGAAATGTATTAGATGAGTTTTGAAGGGAAACAGGTTGTGCACATGGTTTGATGAAAACCATGTATGTAAATCATCAAGCCATGTATGTAAATCATATTTTGTAGTAGCAACCTGGTCCACACGTCATGCTACCTCTCTCGCATCTCATTGGCTTCTCACTCACTCATTCTTATTAATTTGTTATTATCGGGCATTAAAAGAGTTTAGAATCAGGCAACCAAACACTCCTTTTTGGATGCGTATCATCGTTTCTTATTTGATATTTCATTTTAGTTCTTGCTATTCTTTCGTTCTCAATTTTGATACAGTACCAAAATAAAGCTCAAGGGCTATTAGTTTCTGAAACCATCATTTTCGAGGTATGAAACGTTGTTACAACAATGACAATGTGCCTATTGGGACTAACTTTTTTGAGCTACCTAATTGTTGATGTCATAGTTATGCATTGGATGTGAATGTGGAGAGAGCAGAGGATGTGCTGACTCATAAAAGACTATTGCAATTGGTAGCAGATCCTGCTAATCGACCAGCATTAGACGTTCGTCTGCTGCAGGTATGTATTTTCATTTAGATGTATCTAGACTTTTTTAACTATGTTGCTGTCTTTTAAGAAGGTGGTCTAGAAACGACCATAAATTGTGCCTGTTACAATTTATTTTCTTGTATCTCAATTTTGGATCGACACATAGGAAAATCTATTTCTACTTCCCCTGCAATCAATTAAATCTCTTTCTAAAATGACTTTACATGTCTGGAAGATAAATCCTACTATGTTAGTTTTTATCATGGAGCTTTAGGAAAATTAAATAGAAGTTAGTTTTGAGCATGCAAAAAATGATCTTAAAGAGTCTGATTCTACATCATTTTTTTTCCCTAGTAGAAATTATTTACTTTAGGTATTTCACTTGAAGCTCATCCTATTACGAGCCTTGGTGTTCGCTGAAACTGGGCCCATCCAGGCTTTAACACCTAGGTTGATGAAGTAACTCCATCATCTGATCCATCACATAATGATGCAATGAACGATGTGGTGCATGATCACATGGTACAACAAACATGAGGAAGCTGTCATCATCCATGAAAAAGGGCAGCTTATCCAATGGATAAGTTTCTTCGCCAAAAAACTTCCTAATGCTCAAGTAAGTTCCCTTAAAAATTTCCAGTGTTTTGGTATGTGTATTGTATACTCCCTGTGTACTTTGAATAGATTTACAAGATTGAGGTAAATTTTCACTTTGTGAGGTTCAATAAATTTTCATAATTACGGGGTCAAAGCTTTAGGGCTCGTTTGGAACCTAAATTGCCATCGAAATATAAGCTCAGCATTTTGTTTGTTAAGTTGATTTTGTTTTTCGTAGTCTATTGTTAAGCCTTTTTATCGAAAATAAAAATGCAATAAACTAAGTGATCTGAGAAAACAACATAATTGGTGACACCTAACTCACTGGTTGACTTCCCCTAGTAATGGCATCAAGAAATTCCAAGTCTTCCGGATTAAATGTATTTTGTTCATGTTCTCTTCCATGTAGTTTATGTATTGTTCAAGTGCAGGCTCTTTCGTATCTACCTATTTTCTTATCTAGAGCTTGAATAGCAATTTATCCAAATTATGCATATCTCTGGTTTATATGCAACTGGGCTACATCCTTTGAATTGATAGATAAAAAAGTTCAAGTTTTTTGGTCCACCTTGAGGGATTCAGAAGTGTTTTAACGAGACAACTAATCAAAGGATGAAAAATTAGGAATTTAAAACTATTGTTCCATTCTCCCCCCCCCCCCTCGGATTTTTCCTGAATCTTATTATTGAGATTGATGAACTTAGTTTACTTTTTTTATCCACAATTGTACAAAAGACCAACAACAGTCTTAATTCTTGCCCTTGTGGGTTGGGGTTTTTCTTCTGTTTCGTTTTTTATTTTCAATTGAAATTGGAATTTTAGTACTTTATATTCTATAGATTTTGGCAAAAATGTTATGTTGAAATATAAATACTAATAGACCCCAGAAATCCCATGACTTTAATGGAAAGAACTTTTGTTTCTCAACTAGTATTATCCTAATATTTCACTCCATTTGCAATATTTTACTGTTATGGATCAGTCTATTGGCAACATGATATTGCTAATAGACACATTTTCCAAATAAACCATGTTAATTGTTATCTTTGCTAGCTGCAGCAAAAGGATTTATAGTGAACTTCTACTTCCCTAAATATCAACAATGGAATTTGATGATGAAGTAGGGTTGAAACCACAAACTTCAACTGCATTTTTCCTTTTTAATGAATATGTTATCACTAATAAAGAGGAACCTTGGTGGCATTGGCAATTAAAGTAGTTTTCTGATGATACATAAAGAGGAACTTTCATGTTCTATGCTTATACAGTATTCTTATAATCTCAAAGGACTTGAGATTAACTTGTGAAGAAAACCCAATGACATTACTCTTTGTTTCTGGAAATCATAACTTTGTGAGTAAGAAGTTGCCAATGGCATTTACTTTTTGAATCTCAAGTCCTTTTTCCTTTACCCAATGTATCCTTGCTTGGCTGGATCTTTGGAGAATAGTACTAAACTCATGTGTTAATCACATTGGGCAAGTCTGAGGGCAAACAAGTTTCATCCTTATTTCAATAACTTTGGGAATTGATGGCTTATATGGACTGGATATAAGTAGTAGTCATTTATTTCTTTGATCATTGGAGCTTTCTTCTCGATTATTCAAGACTCAATGAAATAGCATTTGAAACTTTTTATTGGTAAGGAAGGAAGTATGCATATCTTATTGTTGAGTTCCCTATATGATGCAGGAGTATAGGGAGATGCGGGCGTCTTGTTTGTGGAGGCAGATGGTGCTACTTAGGACACTGTTGAAAGCTTGGAAGAAGAAAGCTTGTCAAGTGATAGTTTTTGTAATTATTACATGATAGTTTTTGTAATTATTTTTGGAGGAAGAAAGATTGGTAGGACTATAGTCCTAGTGATTGTTTTTGAAATGATTTTTGGAAGGAAGAAAGCTTGGTATACCTGGAAGGAAAAAGTTTTTGTAATGACTTACCTATGATTTGATTATAAAATGCCCAACTTTCCATTGTATTTTTTAACCTCGTTACTTTGATTCCCAAATTTTATTCTCTGGGCTTGAGTGTTTTCTAGGAATTGCTTCTCAATTTCCAAGAGCATGCAGATCATTCTATGCACATGTTTGATTCAGCAATGGTTAAGCACCAATACAAATATTTTGTAAGAAATGTGAAATAGTAGTTTTTTAACACCATCCATGACTTGGAAGTGGCAGTCAAGCTGAGGGTAATTGACATGCACATTTCTCCAAACCAAAGAAAACCAATGATACCTAACATTTCATAAGCTCATCGTGCCTACAATAGAATTGTTTCCCACAAACAAAATTACATTTGGCATGTGAACCATTTCTTTCCACCAGTAATTGTCAGTGCAAAAAACTATTTACGGCGAGTAAATATCGCCGCAAATAAGCTTAAATGAGCAAAAAATTATTCATAAAGTTTTACCAAACCGGAAATGATGTTTCAAAATTATTTCCCTTTTGGGTGTTTGATTATGTTGCAATCATTCATGATTAAACACAATTACGAATGTGTGCTACCTAGAAATGCATCAAATAATTTAACATATATGGATGCATTTCTAATCTGATTCACTAATAGCCCCTCTCATTCACGTCATACACGAATGTTTCTTGATTCGCTCGAGCTTCATATCGAGTGACGATCGAGTGGTGACACTCTGCCTGTGTTCGCTCGAGCTTCAAGTCAAGCGGACATCGAGCGGAGCTCGATGCCTTCATTTCGCTCGAGCGCTTACTCGAGCGGTAGTCAAGCGGGGTACTCTGCCTGATTTTGCTCGAGCGGCCATCGAGCGTTAAGTCGAGCGGTGTACTCTGCTTGATTTTGCTCGAGCGGTAGTTGAGCGGGGTACTCTGCCTGATTTCGCTCGAGCGCCAGTTGGGTCTGCTCGAGCGCCATTAAGCACACTTCAATACTTTTGAATTGGCATTGCATCAACACTCCCCTTTTGGCATTTCTGTGACAAGACCTCTAACCTATTACATAGGACCTAATCCTAGCACACCCCATACTGGATCCCCAGATTCATCAACACATCAAACTATTTTCTGCACATACTTAACAATGTATGCTCGGAAATCAATAAAAACATTTCATTAATGCAATTAAACAGACATTGATATCAGTTAGTCAAATAGCAGCAGCACAAGCAACATGTCATAATAAAAGAAAAAAAAAACAGAAGCTGCTCTTCATGATTTGCACATCATGTAATACAAAAATAAAGGCTGCTGCTCAACAAAAGAAACATTGGGATTCTTACATGTACATTTCCTCCCCCTACTTCTATACCACTCCCCCTGTCTCTATGCTATTCCCCATTTTTGTCACAAAGGGTCTCAATCATCAACACCACTCTGGCTGCCATCCTTATCATCAAGACGCTCCTCAATATCATTGAAGTGTTGAGTCACAAACTGATGCAGGCCATCAACCTTAGCTTCAAGTTGGGCAAGGTACTCAATAACCTGCTGAAGGCTGGGCTCGGTCGTACCAGGTGCTGGTGCTGGTGGCGGTGCCGATGTAGAAGGCTGTGAGCTGGATGGCTGTGAGGAGGGTGCAGGTGGGTGCTCAACTGACAGTGGTTGCGGGGTGGTGTGAGCACGACTCAGCTGCATGGTCCTCCGACCAATGGGAGCCTTGAGAGAAATTCTAGGCTCATTGTGAAGTAATACAACTGACTGGGAAAGGGCCAAACGAGTGATGAGGCTAGCAAAGGGTAATCCCGTCCGTACTTTGGGGGACTGAAAAGCCTCAAGAATGACTCGGCATAGAAGGCTCCCAAGATCAATGGTGACACCATTAATCAAAGCATATAAAAGAGTGGCGCGGTCAAGACCCACATCACTTTGATGAGCAGTAGGATACAAATTTGTCAAGACTATCCTACTAAGAATGAGATATTCAGGAGAAAATCTCGCTGTCAAAAGTGGTGTCTTACCTTCCCAAAAAGAAGTTCCACCAACTAGACATCTAGCAATAACAGATGGACTAGGAGGAGATATCCGTGTATATGGATACCCAGGATATAATTCACGCGGGGCATTCAGCAGATTTGCTAACATGCCCAGAGTCACCCGGAATGAGATGTTCCGGA
The DNA here is from genome assembly GCA_029856935.1 of Cyclocarya paliurus. NCBI lineage: Eukaryota > Viridiplantae > Streptophyta > Magnoliopsida > Fagales > Juglandaceae > Cyclocarya > Cyclocarya paliurus. Next base: position 28,282,690 of record CM056950.1, on the reverse strand, counting down.
GACTCACCTCAAAAGAGTCATCAATAGAGATGGCATGTATGTTGGAGTAAAACTCCCTAACCAACTCCACAGACGGAGTGGGAAGACCAGTGATCTACGCTTGCCACTGGCGAGACTCAAATATGCGGGGAATAACTGTCTCATTAAGCTCACCTAGAGTGACTTCACGCTCGACAATGGGATTGCGTTTAGAGAAGTTATCAGTGTAAAGCTGTTGTGCCCCAGCATTGTGAAAACGTCCTTGAGTGGGGGCAGGAGGATTTTGGTGTGGACGAACTCGTCGAGACATGACCAAGCTGGTTGGCACAATTAGAGACCGTTAGACAAGGCTAAAGGTATTGTGAAATGCATGTGTCAATGCACATGCCTAATGCATGGTCAAATGCATGTATGATTAAGTGCATGAAGAAGAAGAATGATCCAATGCACATGTCAATGCTTATGTCTATAGAGCTAACTTGGGTTTTAGAACCCCATTTATGCAAAATGCCCAAAAATTCACCTTTTTGGCTTTTCATTGATACTTCAAGTGCAAACCAGCCCAAATGATGACTTTTAATCCTATGAAAATCCCATGATCCTCCCATAACCAAAACAACTTCAAACACATTTAAAATGCATGCCAAACACTTCCCCAACACTAGTCTTAGACAAGAAATGAGCATGGGAACAATGCTATGGCAATGCATGATGAAAAACTGAAGCCAAAGACCATTGAGGTATTTCACCGAGCACTTGGAGTGCATCCAAGCAAAACCAAGTTCAAGAACTCCATGGGAGTTCAAAGAACTTCCTAAATACAAGAGGGAGAGAGATCCAAATCTCTATACCCAAACACAAAGTTCCAACATGCCCAATCACCAACACAATGGCTGAAACTCCATGGCCGTTCTCCATTTCACACAAAACCCCAACCCCGAATGCCCAATGTAAATGGAAATGGAAATGGAAAATAACTAAATAAAATGATAGAGAAGAGTAGATGAGAAACTTACCGTGAGGTGATTTCGTGAGAATGAGAGCAAATGAGAGTGAGAAGCACACGAAGAGGAAATCGCACGGGGGAAGGGGAGAGGAAACGGCGCAGGAGAGAAGGGGGGAAATAATGGCCTGGGCGAAAAGAAACCGCGGTGCCATGTAAAAACGCTTTCGCTCGAGCGGAATTTAACTTAGCTCGAGCGAAATCCACACAAATCTCGCATTCTGGCATTTTCTTACCCTTCGCTCGAGCGTTAAGTCGAGCGGCCATCGAGCAGTTCACTCTGCTTGATTTTGCTCGAGCGGAATTTAACTTAGCTCGAGCGAAATCCACACAAATCTCGCATTCTGGCATTTTCTTACCCTTTGCTCGAGCGCTAAGTCGGTTGGGAGTCGAGCGGTTCATTCTGCTTGATTTCGCTCGAGCGCTAACTCGAGCGGGAGTCAAGCGATTCATTCTACTTGATTTAGCTCAAGCGCTAAGTCGAGTGGTTCATTCTGCTTGATTTCGCTCGAGCGATAACTCAAGCGGGAGTCGAGCAGTTCTCTCTGCCTGATTTCGCTCGAGCGCTATATCGGTCTGCTCGAGCCGTGTTAAGCACACATCAATTCTTTTCATGTGACATTGCATCTCAACTCGTTACAACACAATTTTATATAGGTTTTGCACACGAATATGCCAATGAACTAATTTTTCCCTCAACGAAATGGTAAAAGAATTATTGTATGTAAATCATATTTTGTAGTAGCAATCTGTGTAATTATCATATCCTTTTGCATATTAGACTTTGTAAACTCAACTCTCTTATCTAGTTATTTAGTTTGGAGAACATGTCCAGATTGATAAATTATTAAGCACCTTTTATATAAAGGCTAAATTCCATTACCATCTCTTTCACGTAAACTCAGCTCTATTACATATTTGCCACTTTGCTTGGCATGTAATATGATTTATTAAAATCATAAAGGGAAAATGACACACCAATCACTTTCAATATTACTCATAGGCTGTAATTCCAGATACGTCAAACATGAGTACAATAGCATTTTCCACCCCTGTTGTGAGATTTGCATGTTCTTGGGGCTACGTTGGCTGGTTGGCAAATTGAGTACTTGATTGTGATATGGCTAATTTTTGTAATCGAGAAAACAAAGACAATAGACATCATTATACATTGGAAATTGCATTTAATGTAAATCCCTTCACGTCCCAAGATGAAGATAGGAATGGGGTAGAAAAGAAAATAAACACTTTCAATGTTTTCCACAATATACGAATCCAAAGTTGGCAACAAAATAGAACTCCCAAATATAAGAAACTACTCTGCACACACTAAAACAAGTTAAAAAAGAATTGTACTCTTCACACACTAAAACAAGTTAAAAAAGAATTGCATCAGACAAATTACAAGCACCCATTATATTGTTAAAGCAAAGTATTAGTTTTTTGCTTCTGTTTGCCCCTTTTGTAGTTCTCTCTGCCTTCATTATGTGTGATCTTTATAAGATAATTGGCTCATAAGAACCACAGCAATGGGGTCTTTGGGCAGCTTAGCTGCCTCCAACCAGTATCTTGTTCACATTATCTGAAGCATGTTGTTCGATGTTGCGAATCCAGTTCCTAATGTCTACAAAAAGTGAGAAGCCAGGTCTTAATCAAGCAGTAGAAATCCATTCATATGGACATGGATATGGTTCTTAATTTTGGACATTGCCGAAATCTTAGTCCAATATTACTTTATTAAACAGCATAAAATTCATGACTACAAAATGTATATAGAATTTCCATTCATATAAACCATTGCATTTGTTTTATTCCAATCCAAAGTATCATATGCATAGGGTTATTTATATCTAAATCCTACACACAGTATTCCGCAATCGATTCAATTACGAATGGCAAGCATGGAAGTGACACAAGCAAATGCATCAACAGTTCAGGGACCCATATGGAACATAGACTCCATGATTTAAATGCCAAATGCATATGTCCAATCAGATAACAGAAAGGATACATGTGCTGATAAAATAAAACAAGTATTACAAGAAGAAAGGAACAGATAGAGTTACGCTTGGTCTAAGTTCTGGATTTTTCCGCAACATGCTTTTAATGAGCCATTGACTGGTAATTATGAAAACAGGACAGGAAAACAACAGCGGTGGCCAAAGCCCATTAGTTTATGGCACAGAGAGGAAGAGAGAGAGATTTCATATAAATAAAGAACAAAACAACTTCATTTGTCAGCTGCCCAGATGGAAAACTTGAAGTCATTAATGAAGTAAAACTACTTAGAATTATAATTGCCAAATAGGATGAAGAAATACCTTTGAATTTGGCTGCCAGCAGTCATTCAGCTGTTCGTACCTCACGGAAACATCCCCTCAAGAAACTCATCAAAGTTATCATAACTTGCCTTCACTGGAAAGGAACACAGAAGACAAACTTGATTGTTCAATGCAGGTAAAGGAAGCATTTTCAAAGGACTAAATTAAAATCATTACTGTTAGGTTCATATCTTAAAATACAAAAAAAACATAATTGTTAGTTATTAAAATCATCTAGTATTTAATAAGCATGTTTCCTCCATGAAAGTAAAGTACAATGCAGCCACCAGACTTTCCCATGAGCTAGTAAGTAGGGGTTGTGTCTAAGTGCAAAGAGAAAGATGAAATCTCCATAAGATACTCAAAGGCTGCCTAGCGGAATGCTAATCAACTTCATTAAATGACATTCAAAAAGATCCAACCAAGAACCAGAAGGCTTTCCATCAAATACATATGGAAAAGATCTGAAATTGAGTAATAAATATAGAAAACAACACATCACATAATACAAGCCAAAGGGGTGTAATACAGATATGCAGCCAATTACGAACTTGTAGAGAGTAACGCAAGAGGACGTACCGATATCCCTCTCTTAGGGTGTCTTGATCAGTTTTAACAGGCAACTTTACATGTGTGGCTTCCAACTGCAACCCAAAACAAGAACCGGCATGAATATGCATTAACCTTAACTACTACTATACCATTATGTTTAAAAAAAATAGCAAGATGTGCTCAGCTTTCAATTAAAACTCAAAAGACTATTTTTTTAAGTTTCGATCGAAAACTTAAAGGACTGAATGTAGCACTACATCCAGTAATAGGTTCATCGAACAATGAAATTTAGAAGCAAAGAAAAATAAAAGTATAGTCACTTGATGTGAAGTATAAATCAGCAACATTTGCTAAAGACAAAACAAAAAATATACAGAAGAAATTATGTTCAAGCACATAGCAAAACATTAATCAAAATCAAATGACCAACTTAACCGTTAAATTTACTAACATGTCTCCTCCTTCACAATATCCAATGACAATGCACACAAAGCAACCCTAGAAGTCAAAACACAAACTGTCATCAACTTTAGATTATTCATAATTGGGGTCATAAGTTCCTTAAGATGTATGGGACCAAGTAAAAAATCCACAACGCTACATTAGAAGTTAAACAAGTGAAGTGCATGCTCATCCACCAAAAATCCCCAAGAATACATACCCGATGGTGGTGATGAAACTAGTGGTGAAGGAGCCATTTGAGATAAATATGTATACTGCAACTACTAGTTTTCAATACTCAAGATAAATATTTTCTTGCTGCCAATAAAACAAAAGAAAAAAAAGTCCATGATAAATATGATGTTGGCATACATGCAGCTGCATGTTTATCAAATAAAATGAAGGAAAAAGAAATAGCAAGGTCATACATTCCTGTGATGCTGCAAACAGTGCCATTCTTTAGATTACAGTCGCATGTGACATTACGAGTTCCACCGTCAGTTGTGGTTGTGCATTATACTCTGCACCATATAAACGAAAAGTCAACCGACATCTATGGTTAGGATTGAAAGAGAAAACCAATGAATGCAGTACCATTACCATGTTATAAGGGGGGGAAGGAAGATAGTCCAGATTTAAAACTCCACATATGGCCATTACCTGATAGACCTAACGAGAGGAGGTACACATTCCAAAAAGAGTGTTAGAATTTTTGAAAAAAACATCCTTAGACTTGCCATTTCCTTGGATGTTGAAATGGGAATGGAAAAAACCCAAACCTGTGCATGGTGCGCGTCATGTCAATTATTACTTTTAACCAACGTACACAAAATGGTAGCAACAAAAAATCCGCTGCATGTAGATAACTTGGCTCATGGTAGCAAAAAACCTTACCTTTGCCATATTGACAAACTACACTAAAACTAGACCAAGACTGTCATTTGTATATTCACACACTACACCAACACCTACCATATTCACAAACTACACCCATCCCGAAACCGAGAGGAAGGAAAAAATTCCTAACACTTTGGAAAGGAACACCCAACTCCCAAACTCCCAAAAAATCCCAAAAAATGTGAATATTCACAAGAATGGTCACCCAACTCCGTCAAAGAGGAACAAAAAATAAGACGGTTTCCTTTTTCCAAACTACACCAAACTCGAAACTAATAGGATTACCAAAATTGACCACGTGTACAGACACAAAATACACCATGGCCATTACCAACACACACAAAAAACAGCAACTCAATTGTTATGCACGCAACCTTTAATCGAATTGAATATATTCAAAGACAAATAAATTCAAAGACACATTTAACCAATAGTTAAAGACCTCCTCTCCTCCCGATGGCATCGACTGTGTGACAGTGCTGTTTTGTGTCCCAACAGCAACCCTATCGATAGGTATGTCGTGTTGAGATCCCGGGGTGTCACCCAATTGTGTATCATGATCCAATATTTTCCTGTATACCTAAATTAAACAATAAAAAGTTGAAAAATATTAGATTCAATTATAATACAAAAATATTGAAATGTGAGGAAGTTACTACCTTCCTCTTTCTTGTGATTTTCTCCACGGGTGGGACTTTTCTCTTGCTTGGGGGTCTCCCTTTCCCTCGGACCACATGGGGGCTTAAAATCTTCTTACCCTTATCTGCGAGTACATCCGGTACCACCTTTGTTGATTCGAATCTCTTATCAAATGTTACATCATGACATGATGAATCAAAGTCATCGACAATGCGCATGAATGCTTCAACACGCTCATCACTTGGGGATATTTTAGTCGCTAATTTCATGCACCTTTTAACCACCCTCTCATACCTCCACTGGCTCGCACGTCATCATAACTACTTTTAATCAAAGTGTATCTCCTCTTCTCGTCCTTTCTCCAGCGATACAAGACATATCTATCTGGCAGCACATTAATCTTCTTCAACTGAAAAACTCTAAGTGCATGCCTACATAAAATCCCCCTCATCTCAAACAATGCACACATGCATTTCACCTCGCACTCCTCATCATTGTAGTAAACTGTATAGTGCACTATTTTCGTGTAGTCATCAATAGGTACTTCATCCAGGATGTCGAAAGTTGAAATGCACCCCTCTTTGGTCACCAGTGTGCAGTTACAACACATTAGCCCAAGCAACTCTTTTTGGAACTCTTTAAACTTGGCATTTGTGTAAACCTTCTGAAATTGCTTCTCAAAGTTGAAAGGGGAAACACACGGGATCGTTTGGTTACTAGAGTTGAAATCAGCCGTTGTCTCTACCTCCACTTTTTTTCTTAGAGCATTATCAAATTGGTCCACGAATTCCTTCAAAGTGGTACCAGAATGGACATACCCGTCGAAGAACGCATTCATGCTTTCTGACCGTTATGTCGTGCTCATACCAGCCCAAAAGACATCCTTAAGGTAAACCGGAACCCAAAAAGTCCTTTCCTCGTATAAGGACTTAAGCCAATTATTGTCTCTCAAATCATACATATCAAGCAGTTCACCCCACCTCTCCTCAAATTTATCGCAGGTATTAGAATCATACAATGCAACCTGAATGGAGGTCTTCAACCCTGTGTTGAAGTGGGAGTGAGATCCTAACTTCTCTGGAAGTTTGCGCATTATATGCCATAGACAATATCTATGGCGGGTTTCCGGGAATACAATTGAAATTGCATTCTTCATTGCCCGGTCTTGGTCAGTTATGATGGCTATCGGCGCTCGACCATTCATACAAGCCAACCACATACGGAACAACCACACAAACGAATGTGTACCCTCACTTGATAGCAACCCCGCCCAAGTAGTATGGACTGCCCATGATGGTTAACACCAACAAATGGAGCGAAAGGCATCCCATACCGGTTTGTTAGGTACGTTGTATCGAAGGTTACAACGTCTCCAAAATACTCATAGGCTGCTCGACTCCGTGCATCAGCCCAAAACACATTACGTAACCTCCCCTCATCGTCCACGTCCATGTTGGAAACGAATCCATCGTTCTGGTCTCTCATTCTTTGAAAATACTCATTAAGGGCTTCACCACCGCCTTTGCCCAATCTTAAATGTCTAGCTTTGTCGATGAAATTCCGACAATCTCTCTCTTGAAACTCTAGATTCTCAAAACCCCCCGCATCAATTACAAGAGAAAAATAGTTCTTATTCAATCGAATACCAGCTCTATCATTGAGGTCGAGGACCCTCTGACTATACTCATCTAGACGCTTGTGAGATCTTAGGAGTCTTGTCTTCTTCGGGCTGACAGTAATGTGGTTGTGCACATTATCAACAGTGGTGATAATCCATTTGTCACTCTTGTTCAGCGTTGCATTTACCTTCGCTTTACAATCAGTTTTAGTGGTCCCACGTGGCTTCGATGGATTAATGTTCTTAGGATTATATTTTTAGCCACGGGCACAACCAATACTCAAATACACAGGCCTCCCATCATCATCTCTCTTAGTCCTCTGTATCCTTACACCAAACCCCTCTTGCTTGGCATATTTCTTATAGTAGGCAGTAAACTCATTCTCAGTCTGAAATTCCATACCGGATATTGGTGGTTCAACCCTTTGGTCATCATCCGAGACAACAGTGGTACCCTCCAAATCGTCATCTATGTCGAACAACATTTCTAAACATGGAAACATAGGGATGGATTAGCAATCACTTTCTTTATTAGCGTAATTTATAAGTGAACACAAAAAACAGCTTCATACCATCAGCAACATGAGAAAATGTGCTTCCAAAATTTTCTCGAAATTCTGGGAATTCTGAACATTCTTGCATAAAGTCGTCCGGATTACTCGGCGTCGGAGCGTAGGGCATATTTACATCAACATTATGCTGCAATTGCTCAGTAAATAGATTAATGAGCACGTCAGCGCATAAATGCCTCAAAAAATAAGACACATCAAACTGTCAACTCACATGGTAATCGCTTTCATCTCCAAGAGTATTTTGAGGCGTCATTAATGAGTCTGAAGTCGGAGTGGAAGGCCTGGGTGCCATGAAATCATCCTCTTCCCCCATGGCAGTAATTCTAGGAAAAATTTAAATAATTAGTGGTTTTGACTTGCACTAATCAATCAAGTAAATAACATTTATATTAAATCATGGCGAGGTCAGGCCATTGATAATTATGCATGTGGTTAAGATGCAACATACAAACCGACCTCCTTTAAAATATCTTGATAACAGTCGGTTGTCAATATCAAAGGACTTGATTTCTTCCATTTTTATTTTTCAACAGAGCGCCAGTTGGGTCTGTTTACTTTACCTATAAATATCAAAATTTAAAGAAAAGTAATTGACTAAATTAATCGAACAAACTTCTCATTGATGTATTGTTTCATCGAGATTGAATACAAATCAAGATGTCATTTTTCTTGTTCCGGAATGGGTTTCTTCAATTTTGTTAGGTTTATGTTCTACTCCAAGTCAAGTAAAGATCGGCCCTATTTTTATTTGCACATATAGGACAAATGTCCCAATACCAAGTCTAAAATTCATGGCTTTTTATTTTGCAAATTTTTTATGTCATGATTTCTGCCAAATATTCAATGTATTCATTATATTACTCGATTGATTAAACAGTTTAAGAGCACTCCTGTTTATAAATTAAAAATAGAATATGATAAAGGTAGTAATCATAGATAAAACTAGACCAATTGGGTTTTTTGTAAATGGAGCCTGAAGTTTCTTCTTGTTTTTGTTTTAGATTTTCGGAGGGGGTGTGTTTTGCAATAATGCATGATTATGTGATCTTGAATATTGAAACTAGAAGCATAGTTATGCATGCCCTCTTCTATCTTTGCTAATTGCTAATATAAGAAATTAATGTCCTATTCATTTTGCAGCGCATCGGCTTATCTCCTTGTTTGGAATAGAGTAGTAGATCATCCTTATGAAGAGGAAATGTCTAGAACTTGGATTAGGCCTGAGCACACCCCATAAAGGCTGAGCTCAGTCATCATATCTACCACTCAACAAAGGGTTGAGTGACCTACCTACTTGCCCGTCCAAATAAGATGTAAGGAAACATTTTTTTTTTTAAGAACAAAATATTTATAAACTAAAATTAATTTGAGTTTATATAAATACCGTATTTATCTACATAGCACTACTCACTCCCTGATAAGGCAATGGATGCTGTCGGACAGGAAAAGCCCACGCGCCTATAGCTAGAAGCCTCTGGAATGATTCTCCAATAACAAAAAGGAAAATGTTGGAGAGTAATTATATGCATGATGCATGATATTTACTCAAAATGTTGTAGTTCAGAAGGAGGTATAACCTAGTTAAATACTTATGTAGTTTCACACGTACAGAAAAAGGAAACTTTTTCACCATATCCATGCATTTCCTTGACAAGAAGAGAATTTGCAAAAGATGATCAAAAGGAACATGCATGCATGCATTTTTGGAAGGAACATTAATGCATGCATCAATTTACTAAAATGGATCAGCCATTTTCAGACCTTTTAATAATTCTTTCCATTATTTCCAAGCCTAATAAGGTTCTTTACAAACTTACAAACAATATTACTACTGTGAGTCTGAGCTACATTTATAGTGATTCTTTTTTAATGAATATAGGCATCGCCTCCCCTATGTGCATGCTTGCCCCATCACCTAATGCCAATTTAAATCATTCATAACGAATAATATAATGGCATACATTCTAATACATATTCTATGCTATATATGTGGTATTAATGGGTTTATGAACTAGTGCAGTAACAGTTGTTCAGCACTGCATATATCTCATCGATCGTTCAAACTACTAATTATACTTTATAATAAAGATATAAAACATATATTCAATCATAAAAGGAAAACGCTTTGCAGCGGTCCATCCGATAACGAGGCATTAACAGCCCTCCAATAACACTCTGCCACATCAACAATTTCAGAGAAATTACAATAGACTTCATTACACTACACTACATGATAAAACACATCTTCTCCTCTGATACTCGCTGCAACAAGGCCACCACATCAAGCTATCTTCCAGCCCCTCACAACCAGAACGCCCCAGACCCTTTCTCTTCCCTTTCTCCAAAACCTTTGATTATTTGTTCGGTTGTAAACACGCAGAAAAGAAAAAAGAAAGGCAAGAAACTTGTATTTTATTTTCACTTTTCCTGCACTTGTTGTGGTATCAATCTATTTTGTTTTCCTTCTGGCTTTGGTCACGAAGAGTCAAATTTAAATAATGTGTAGGCTAGACAATAAGGAGAATAAGGACTGAAATTCAAAGGCTGGATCTATAATTTTTTGGGTCATGTACAACACAACACACAATAAAATTATCCTAAAATTTAACATTTTTTTTGTTTGAAATCTTTCCCACCATTCCAGTCCTCGATCTCCTCAGACAACTTCCCATGGTAATCAGGCACTCCACCAATTTTCCCTCCCCACATCCCATGCCACTGTCCAATTAGAAGCATGACCGAAATAAAATCAAAATGAAAATCATTATCTCAACCCTTTAGAGAGAGAATGAGAGAACAAACCTGAGATAAAAATAAGAAAAATCAAAACCAATCTGAACTACGGTGTGCAAAGTGGAGGTGCGTTGGTCTTGGAGAAGATGACAAAATTTTCTTTCCGTTGATAGGGGGACAATCGATTTAGGAATTTCAAATGTGATGTGAGGCTACACGAGAATTAATTTGGAATGTCTACGCGTCGCTCATATATTGGAGGCTGTTATTTGGGATCTAATGGACTGACCGATTTTAAGATTTTCTCATGAAAAAATTGTTTAATACTAGCCGGGCCATGCTATACTGATCAAGATCATATTCACACAACCCATAAATTATTAAAGAATACCTAAAAAAAAAAAGAGATCTAGAAAAATACAAGCAAAATAGGAGAACACTGTGAGAAACAAGAAACCAAAAATAACTTTAAAATAAACAACAAAGCATATTGATGTTGATGAGTTCTAGGTTCACATACACACAAGCAAGCATGCAAGCTACATCAAAGAACCCAAGCATATTTCAATTTAAGAGAGTTGTGGCTCATTTGAGCTTTTCTTCAAACACTTGCTATGCTTAGCTTCTTTCTTCATCTTACTACTGTAGCAGAGGGAGAACATTCAAACAACAGTCTAGGGCAAGAGATTCTATGTTCAAACAACATTCAAACAACAGTCTAGGGCAAGAGATTCTACATTCAAACAACATTCAAACCAACAGATTTAATTTAAGAGAATGAAAACAATCTAGGGCAAGAAACCACTCACCTGGCTGACGAGAACCGTTTCTCTCGATTCTGAAGCAGAGACTCTAGGTACCGTTGATGAGGATTCTGAAGCAGGGAAGATGGTTACCAACCGTGCGCGGAGATGCAAAGAAAAAAAAAATTCAAACACACGCACGCACACACGCACCTGGGACGATGAGGGCGACGGGAGGGAGGAAAGAGAGACGCGGGGAGTGGCGGCGCTGTGCAGACAGGCTCGGTGTAGCTTGAAAGAGAGCCGGCGTCGCCGGTGGCGGTGGGCAGATGAGGTTCGACGCGGAGCAATGAGGCTCGACGCGGGGAGAGGAGGTCAGGAGAGTGGTCGGGGAGGGGGGCTGGTTTCGAACGAAACCAAATTCAAAACGCATACCGTGCAAAACGGTGCGTTTTGAATTGAAAAAAAAAAAAGCCACGTAGGGTGTGCGAAAACGCACAACGCTACAGTGGCTGCTGTATATCAGAACTCATAAATTTATTATTATATTTTAATAAATTCTTCCTATAACATACGAGCTGACATGCATGACTACCAATTAATTCACATGTGGTTCCATGCTCCTTAATAATGAAGGAGCATTGAGATCATAACTATCATATAAATATGGCAGCTGTTTTGATAAGAAGCGCTGATATGATGTCAGTTGTGTTATGTCAAAATATTTCTGAATATGAATGTTTTGAACTGTGGTTTTAATATTTTGATGACTTGTGTTGATTTTGCATCTGAAATTAAAAATGTTTTGATCCGTATTTTGAATTTTGTAAATACTCATATGTACATATTAGTTGTTGGTATATTTTAATAAATAATTTTTATTAATAACGTTCGAGGTCATAACCGTTGGTTTCCATTAATTGATGTTTTGCGGTATTTTTTGCAACTTAAACGTTCGTGTTCATTATGGGAATAAAATATGGCAGCATTCGAGTGCCAAATGGATATCTTCAACATGATTGTTTTTTAAAGGGCATGAAAAAGTTGCCGTTTATTTTCTCGGAAGAACGTTGGCTTAATTTGAAGGGTTATTAAAGAGGGTTTTTAAGTTGTAGAAGTTGGCTTATTTAAGTTGTCAACGTTGGCCATTTGTTTCATTTTTATTCTTTTCCCGTTTATGTCTTTGTACATCCTGGATCCTTATTAGTCTTATATATATTTTATTGTTTAGTTCTTTGTACGGGACGATTGAGGAATGTACTTTAGAGAAAGTGAGATAAGAAAAATATTTAAGCTTATAAGTGACTATAATATTTTTTAGTGTATTTCCAGATAAAGAAAGCTGTTCTTCTGGTAGAGCTTTGCACTCAATCACTTGTGTAGAGTTGTTCAGGCTATATGACGATCAGTTGGGCTGTTGTATCCTGAGGAGTCAAGTCAAGAAGATTTCTACTGCACGGTTAATTTGAGCTTTATACACCGCAGAGAGTTTGAATCTCCTTAAAGATAGTGAGATTTCTGTACCTCAGTCAAAACTGGTTTCGTTTGAATGTTAATTTTATTGTAATTTTTATTATATTATTGTGTATTTTACCAACACTAGTATATATTCTCTAGTTTACTGAGTTATTGATAACTGACCCATTATCTCTATAATATATTTTCACAGGATGTAAATGTTTTAGCTGAATATCTAGAATAAGGGGACAAGATTTTTGAGTGTAGGGAATAAGTACTAAGATTACTGGAGACTATTATTTGGTAGATCATTTGATTTATTCTATGGATTTGGTTTATTGGGTGATGTGACACTTTTATTAAGACTTGAGAAGTTGTTGATTATTTGTTTGAAACATTTCATGATGACCTTGTACGTGGAGGAATATATATGTATATTTGGTGGAAATAGATGAATTTATGTTTATGGAATCTTTGAAAATGATCTCCGACCCCATCGGGTATGAGGTGTTAAAGTTATGGTATTGATTTATTTTCTGATAATGCAAAAGAAAATTAATTACTTTTTTAGAAAACTTTGTTGCAAAATGATTATGTTGCAATTTTAATTAAAAATCACCAGGCCATAGCTTTGCAAAATTGTTGTGTGATATATACGTACGTTGTAACGATCGAAGATGGTGTATATATAAGTACGTGCGTGCATGCGTTTGTGTATTTTCTAACACATTCATTAAATTGGAGCATGTTTTAGAACGAAACGGGAGTTAATAGAGAAGATGGTACAAACAAAACATGCAAAGTTTTAAGCATGAAAAACGTCGGAAACTGCTACACGTACAAGAACATTAAAAAACTACACGGATCCATTCCATAACATGGCCACTGCTTATTACCAACGTAGCCAAGATGTCATGCATACTGCATATCAAATTCCAAACGTAAGTGGCGGAATGGTTACAATAACAAAATGCATGCAAACGAATAAAAAACATCAGACACTAGAGGATCTTTCCAACATAATTAACGATTGAGATGTCCATTCCCTGGTACGTAGGCGCCTTTAAATTAGCCTTTGGTAGTAATCCTTGAAACATTTATCAAAGCCAAACCGATTCA